>JAJTUS010000341.1:0-32949 GCA_021399465.1 Hyaloscypha sp. PMI_1271 | reverse complement strand
AGGGTTTACCTTATATTAGGGGTACTAAAGGAAGTATATCTTTAACTCTAAGTTCATTGATGAGATTAAGAATAAGGGTATTAATAAAGAGCTTCGTAAATCGAGACTTGTTATTTAGGTATATAATAATTAAGAGAAGTATACTATATTAACTTAATTACTAACTATTTAATATATTAGCTAGAGAATTATCCTTAGTATCGCTACTATAATAACTAAAACTATAAGGCTTTACTTACGAGATATCTCACAAGTATATATTTAATTAATAACTCTCCTAAATCGCGATTTTTATATAAAACTACTATAAGAGCTCGCTAAATACCTTTACTTATATAATGATTTAGTCCTAAAGGTTATAAAACTACTATATAGTATACTAGAAGCTAGAAACTACTAGTTTAAGACTTACTACTCTCATTATATTAATGAGCTTACTATAAAATAGTTAACTTACGACTTATGCCTCTTATATAGTAAGTAATTATTTAGTATTATAAGCTTATAAACTAATAATACTCTAATTATTAGCGACGACGATTTCTTGAAAATAGAGTAATTAAAGCTTAAGGAAGCCTAATTCCTAGCTAAGGAGCGAGAATAGCTTACCTTTAACTATAATCTGAAGTTTAATAGAGGTATTATATATACCGAAACTACTAAAACCTCTAAAAATACTACGAATATAGAAACTAAGATCTCTAGAATCACCCTTATATAAGAGTACTAGTGCAATAACCTTAAGACTATATTAACTAAGAATTTTACTATAATGAGTAATAGAGGTACTATATATATGAACCTTATAATTAAGGAATAATATATAGCTTAATGAGCCCGAGGAGCCTATATTACATTAGTTTATTAACTTAAAGCGTCCTATAACCTCGTAATAGCCGCTTAAGCTATTGAACTTATAGAAAACGATATTAATTCACTTAATAAGCGCCTCTAGTAATAAGTTAAGAATACTACTAGGGGACTATAATTCGTAAAGCTAGATAAGGAGACCCTCTACTTAATTATATTAACTAATTCGTCTTTTATAAATAATAGAGATTTATCCTTATAAATAAGCTATATTCTAGCCTTAGCTAATACTACTTAGAACACGAATATTATCTACTAGTTATCTATGAAGTATAGGAGAGTTACCTAAAGCGTACTAGCCTCTAAGCTATATAGTATAGTATATAGCTTTAATATAGGTACTATAGTTAAGTCGATAATTAATAGAGCTCTAGAGATTAATCTACTACTAGTCGTCTATATAGACTCGAAATCGCTATATGAGTACCTTATAAAGCTTAGAACTATATAGGAAAAGCGACTTATAATTAACGTAATATGCCTCTACTAAGTATACGAATAACGGGAGATTATAGAAGTTAAGTGAATTAAGGGAGAATTAAATCCTATTAACTCTATAACGAAATTAAAGCCTATAAACGCCCTTAAGTACCTAATTAATACGAATACTATATAACTAGATATAGAGGAGTAGGTTAAACGTGAATAAGGTAATATATATAGTAGAGGAGAGTAGGAGAGGAATATATTAGTAGGCGAGTAATATATAGAAGCGGGGATATTAATAAAAGAGTATCACGTAGACATATGACACGGTTAGAGAGCGTGGGACTAGGCTTGATTAGGAAACTAGTATATATTTAATAAGAAACTACGTTTTTCGACGTTTTTAGAGAGCTTCTAGTATTTAAATATACTTTTATAGATTATTATATACCGCGTTGCATGCGCGGCCTATCCCGTAGACTAGACTCGATTAGGTATAGTAGAGGTTCGGGAGTATAGTTTAATAGCTTAACCTCTTAAACTAAACTCCCTAACTTCTATAATATACTACTTTACTAACGATAAACATAACGAGTATTCTATAACTACACGTAATAGTACTTAGTGTTTCTAGTAAACTAATACTTAGCTAACTTATATTCTCCTTATATTATACTAAGATATTTGAATTTAGTACAAGTTCGTAGATATTATTTATAGAGGAGCTATTATATATATTTAGGGCGTCTTTAACTTAGCGCTTTACTTATAGCTTCTAAATCTCTACTATTACCTTCTTTAAAGCTATTAAATATTAGGAAATAGTAAGTATAAGGGTATTATATTTACTTAATTAAGGTAAGATACTATAGACTAGGAGTATAGGAATAATCCTACTAATTCCCGTGGTATTATTAAGAGCTTTAAAGGCTATCTATAAGGCTATCTCCTTACTAATTCCCTTGATTTTAGTTATAATAATTAAGTAAGCTTATTAAACTAGCCTATAGTAGTATTTAATAATTCCTATAAAGTTATAAGCCTTTATAAGGACGATTTTCACCTTTATTCTTATTATATTTATAAGCTAAGCGAACTCCTTACTAATAAACTACTTTCTAGTATCTACTATAATCTAATTAAGAGAGCTTAAATAAGTATTAATCTAGTATATCTTTAGGGTATCCTAGGTATATATAATACTAATATTCTAGAGCTAATAGCCCCTATAATATCTAGTACCCTCGTCGATAATATAGAGAATAAGCTTCCTAAGGATATAGAATATATTAATAATAATCGAGAGGTTAAAGCTAATATCGTCTCTTAAGTTAAACTTAAATTAATTAAGTAATTTACTATTCTTCTAGTATTACTTATAGTATTTCGTAAGGTATTCTAGGGCTTCTATATCAACTTTGTAGCTAGCTTATTCTAGTAAGTTTTAGAGCTTACTAACTAATAAATAACTGAATTAGTAATAGAGATATCGTAATTTAGTCTCTATAAAGAAGTATAGATTATAAGTAAAGAATTCGGAAATAAAGCTTTATAATATATTATTCTAAAATAGAAAAGAGTAATTAAAACGTTATATAATAAATATATAACATCTAGTAAAAGTAATAATATAATTAGTAAGATTATTAAAGTAGACTTATAGCTTATTTATATTATCTAAGCTAAGTAGAAATAGAGTCTTTAAGAGTATAATATAGAATTATACTTACTTAATTAGTGTTTCTATAATTATAGAACTAATAGAAATAAAAGAGCTTATACTAAAGTAAACTATAACTTAACCTTTAGTACTCTTATTGAGTATAATACTATTATTAGTTCACTATAGAGCTTAGAATTAATCGAGACTAGTAGTTGAGTATTTAGAAGCTCTAGTATTAATTACGATTTCATAAAAGTATTAACTACTATATCTAGACGTTCCTCTTACTATAAAGGTCTAGGTATCCTCTATAAGTAATTTTTTAGGTTCTATAGTATAGTTCTCACTTATTAACTAGTATATAAAGGAAAGAGAAGTAAGTTCATCTATAAAGCTATTAGCTATAATTATTAGTACTTTAGGAGCTTATATATTAAGAGCTAAATTATTAGGTAATTATATATCTGAAGTAACTAGGAGACTCTTAATAAAAGTAAAGAAGGAATCTAAGTATTAGTATTCGTCCTCTACTTCTACTTCGTCTATATTATTAATTATATCTATTAAAAGAACCTTAAAATCATTACTTAGATTATCTTTAGTATTCTAATATATCTCTTATTCGCCCTCTATATAAGCTATATATTAGAGGTAAGAATAACTAAAGTCTTAATTAAAGTTTCGGGAATTCGGGGCCTTAAACTAATAGAGGTTTCTAGCTCTAAATCGAGCCTTTTCCTCTTATTATTACTCTAGTAAATACTTCTAGGAGTAGTAATCTAGTTTCTTATATATAAAGCACGACTTTAGGGTATTCGAATTACTATTACTATAGTAGGGCTTATAAGAATTCGAGTAGCTATTATAGTAGTTATTACGATTTCTGTAGTTATTATAATTTCTATTTCTGCGACTATAACTATAGTTATTTTAATAGTTTCCGAATTAATAATTATTTAAATAGAATTATTAGTTAGTAAAGAAAGTAAATTCGCTATTAATCTATTATTACTCTTTCTTATATATAGTAATAAAGGATTATAGCTTATAGATAAGCTAACCGAGATCCGTAAGAAAGTCTAAAACTATGTATTAGTATACTAGAGAGCCTTAGTAAGTAGTAATAATCTTATTATAAAGGAATTTGGGACTTCGTAAAGCGGGTATAAATCTATACTATAACTAGTATAAGTTATTAATTAGAATCTAAATGTCGGTTCACTAGTAACGCGTAGCACCGTCACGTAGTCGTGGAATACTAATTGCGTAGGTTAGTGAAGTTGTTGTTATATTCTATAAGTAGGGATTATAGTATCGAGGTTCTGATATGCGATCCCTAAATACGCTAATCCTAATTAGTACTAGTGTCTGGCATGTCCCGTTTCCTGTATATCCTATGTCCTATGTCCTATATATAGGAAATCATGTGACGTAAATCATATGACCTTCGGGAAACCGGTTATACCAATACTGGTAACTACCTGAAAAACGCGAAAAACCGACGTAAAAGTGCTAAAAACGCACGAAAAACAGTGTCCCCTATTCGTATGCAGATTTCCTAATCCGGCCTAGTGCCAGATTGTCCCTAAGTACTTAGTGTGCCCTCCTATACGCCTATATCCCTCTATATACCTGTTCCTCCTATTCCATATATCTATTCCTTCTATTCTATATGTCCCTATTCGCGTTTGACCTATTCCTTAATATCTAACTATATGGTATTCGTATTAATTAGACGCTTGAGGGTATTCGAGGGCTTCGATTTCGTTATCGAGTCGGTAGGATTCGATTCTCCCTTAATCTACTTGACTTCCGTGATCTCTCGTCGTTCGTAAGCCTAGCGGAGGCATATTACGTTAATTATGAGTCGCTTTTCTCGTGTAGTTCCTAGTTTAACTAGGTATTCGTAGAGGGACTTCGAATTTATATAGACGACTAGCGGGACTTCTATTTCGAGTATTCTATTAATTATAGTCTTAACTAAGCCGCCTATATTGAAACCGTGAGCTATACTATATAGTTCTAAGGCTAGAACGCTTCTAGTGACTCTCTTATACTTCGTAGACGACTAGTGGATAATATTAGCGCGTCTAGAGCTATCTGCTAGGACTAGAATATATCTAATCTAAGAGGAGAAGTCTCAATTACCTATAAAGGAGGCGTCTATAAAGACGATTAGGTGTAGGGACTCCTTATCTAGCTTAATGAAATGTAGTCCTCTAGTGGTATTTTCGATTTGCTATTAAATACGCTTATTAAGGGCTTTAATATTAGTTTCCGTAGGTTCAATAGCTTAAGCGGCTACTAAGTAGTTATATAAAGCCTCTAGTTAGTAAGTTAATATAATATATGCTCCTCGAGCTCACTAGGCGATATATTATTCCTTAATCGTGAGGTTTCGACATATAACACCTCTACTACTTGTCGTAGTCGTGTTCTTAGCTGTCACCGGGTAGAGGTTACTATACTAGCGTTCCTACGTGAGGGTAATACTAGTGGAATTAGTATGAATAATGCCTCTATTGAACTTGAGGTCGTAGTTAGTCGTAAGACGTTCATGCTCCTTAGCTAGGAATTTAGCCTCTAGGAGCTTTAGATACTCTACCTTAGTAAAGTCGTTGTCTCCGAGGAATAGAGTGTCGTTAGTCTGAAGGCCAATGATTCCGAAGGGATAATTACTATAGAGGAGGCAGGGGTCGTATATTAATTACTTTATAGCTAGCTTATTTATATAGTGAGAGTAGTAAGTCTTGAACTAGTGGTTTCCGGCTTCTGGTACTCCGTAGAGTGGTTTTACGACTTTTAATACCGAACCGCCCTTTAGATCTAGCTCTCTCGTAAGCTCAGGAGGTAGGTTAATATAGAAATCGCGATTTAGTAGAGTCGACAATTAGATATAGGCTTGTAATATATCCTATAAGTATAGTCCTAAGGTATCTATAGTTATAGTAGTAATATAGAGGATAACTCTCTAGCTAATACATTAAATAGTCGGTAATTATATTAATACTATATATTTCTTACTATTATTATAGGCTTAGATAACTAGTCTTGACTTCTTATACTCCTTTTCTGTGCCCTTATTCTTAATCTCATTAATAAAGCGGGAATTAAAGATATATACCCCTTTTAGTACCTAAGATCTAGAACTAACCTTAAATATACCCTTTTCTAGGAGACTAGCGACTTTAGCTTAACGGGAATTGTTATATAGGCTATCGTCGTTATCTTATAGGAATACTATTATATTAGGGTACTTATAGGGTCGTCCTCTACTACGCTTTAGTAGAATAGTAGGAGGAATTATATCCGTATTACCTTCGTCTTTATCGTAGAGTTCGGGGTCGTAGAGTTCAGGATCACGTTTAGGTTCGTCGTTAATCTTTATATCCCTTTTATAGAATAGCTTTATAGAGGTTAATTGAAAGGTAGTATTACCATATAGTAAAGCTAGTACGTACGACTCTCTGTCTATAGCTACGAGCTTATATAGTCCCTCCTAATTACCCTTCTAGCTAGTATTCCCCTTACGCTATACTAAAACGTTTAAATTCAGGGTAAGGTCGTGGATATCGGTCGTAGAGGGTCTATTTCATATATTTAGAGCGTCTTCGACTTAACGCTTAGCTTATAGGTTCTAAATCTCTGCTATCGCCTTCTTAAGGGCTACTAATCGCTGAGAGACTAAAGGTGATAGTAGGTTATATTTAGTTAATTAAGGTAGTATACCATAAACCAGGAGTATAGGAACTATGCTACTAATACCTATAGTATTGTTCAGAGCTTTAAAGGCTATCTATAGTACTATTTCCTTCGTAATTCCCTTGACTTTAGCTGTAATAATTAGGTAAGCGCGTTGAATTAAGCTATAGTAGCGCTCAACGATTCCTATAGAGTGGTGTGCTTCTATAGGGACGATTTTCACCTTAGTTCCTATAGTATTCGCAAGTTAAGCGAACTCCTTACTCGTGAACTGCTTTCCGGTGTCTATAATAATCTAATTAGGAGGACCTAAATAGGTATTAATCTAGTATAGCTTTAGGGCGTCCTAGGTATATAGCACTAATATTCTGGAGCTAATAGCCCCCGTAGTATTTAGTGCCTTCGTCGACTATATAGAGTATAGGCTTCCCGGAGATATAGAAGATATCGACGATAATTGAGAAATTAAAGCTTATATCGTCTCTTAAGTTAAATCTAAATCGTCTAGGGGATACTCTATTCTTTTAATAGTATTTATAGTACTTCGTGAGGTACTCTAGGGCTTCTATATTAACGTCGTAGCTAGCTTGTTCTAGGACGTTCTAGAGCTTACTAACTAATAGATAGCTGAATTAACGGTATAATCGTTGTAATTTAACCTCCGTGAGAAAGTAGGGATTATAGGTAAAGGACTCAGAAATGAAGCTTTATAATATAGTATTCTAAAGTAGGAAATAGTGACTGAAACGTCGTATGATAGGTATGTAATATCTAGTGGGAGTAATGACGTAATTAGTGAGGTTATTGAAGTAGACTCGTAGCTTATCTATATTAGCTAAGCTAAGGAGAAATAGAGTCTTTATAAGTATAATATGAAATCGTACTTACCTAATTAGTATTTCTACTACTATAGATCTAATAGAAGAAGAGGATCTAATACCGAATTAGACTATAACTTGACCCTTAGTACTCTCGTCGAGAATGAGGCTATCGTTAGTATACTATAGAGCCTTGAACTAATTGAGACTAGTAATTGAAAACTTAGCTACTCTAGTATTAATTACGACTCTATAAAAGTATTAAGTGTCGTATCTAGACGTACCTCCTACTATAAAGGTTTAGACGTCTTCTACGGGTATTCCGTTAGGTCCTAAGTCTAGCTCTAGGGCATGATTTTCGCCTGTTAGTTGGTATATAAATAAGAGCTTTGTGAGGTTATCTATAAGGCTATTTGCTGTAATTATTAGTGGTTCAGGAGTTCGTATATCAGGGGCTTATATATCTGAAGCGGTAAAGAGGCTTTCGATAGAAGTGAAGTAGGAATTAGTAAGTTAATCCTCTTTATCTTCGTCGTCTATATCTACTAGGAGAGCCTTAAAAGTATTACCTAATTCGTCTTTACTACTCTTAAGTTCTCCCTCGACTTCGGCTATATACTATAAGTAGGCGCTATTAAAGCGTTTATTGAAGGTTCGGGAGGTTTATGCCTTACTACTAAATTGACTAAGGTTTCTAGCTCTAAATTAGGCCTTTTTAGCTTCTCGTTCCTCTAGTAGGTGCTTCTAGGAGTAGTAGTCTAGCTTCTTATATATAAAGCACGACTTCGTAGTATCCAAATAGTCGTTATAATTATAATCACGGTCGTGGCCATAGGGCTTATAGCTATTCGAGTAGCTATCTCGATTTCCGTAGTTTCGGCTTAAGGATTAACGATTACTGAACTAGTAGTTCTAGCTATTTGAGTAGTATCACTAATTAGTAAAGAAGGTACTAGAATTAGTCTACTATTCTCTCTCATATATAGTAATAGACGACTAGAGCTTATTAATAAGCTGGGCAAGATCCGGAGGAGGGTCTAATATAGCGTATCTATAGGCTCGAATGCCTTAGTAAGTAGTGACGACCTTATTGTATAGGAATTCAGTGCTTTATAGGGCGGATATAAGGCCGTATTATAGTTAACGAAGCTCGTTGATTAGTATCTAAATAGCCTTAAATATGCTCTTTTTAGGGTATTTGGCGGTTATAGTAGTTAGATTAATAGTATTCCATTTATCTAGGTTTATATGGTAGTATCTAGGTCCCTCAAAGAAGTTACGGATACTTATATAAGCGTCATCGAATAAGTAGTGGGATAGTAAGTTACTATAGAAGTGGTCTTAGGCTAGTCCCTTTAGTATAGTAGGAAAGGCTCGTATATATATTCCGAGGGGGAGTTCTATATATTAATAGATATTATAGAAGATAACGAGTTTATAGTTAAAGCTATTATTAGAACCGTTATACTTCTATTCCTCTATATAGATCTTAGTTACTTCCGTGACGAGTCTAGTAGCTGAACCTAATTAGGTAATATTTGGGTCTAGTAAAGGTAGTAGGGGTAGTAGTAGAAATACTGGTATATTTACCGGTAGGAATAGTAGTATACCTGTATTTACTACTCTAGGGGCATTTATAGGTGCTATACCTATATGATCTGGTAGAGGTATAGGATACTATAGTAGTGGGGGCGGTAGAGGAGGAGGAGTAGTCGGAGGAGGAGGTAGTAGAATCGTAGGAGGTAGTAGAAGGGGTATAGTAGGTCGAGGTCGTAGGCGCTTATTCTCTGTAGTAGTGATAAAGGCTAATCGAATTGGTCCCTTTACGAGATCTACTTCTGTCTCAAGTATATCCTCTTATATCTATATATATAGTTCCTTCTCTTTTATAATAGCTAATAAGGTATGAGTAATTATAGTAGTGCCCTTATTCTATTAAATATATACTCCGCCGTATTGAAGGACTTTATATAGACGTTGGAGTTCTACGAAATCGAGTCTATTAAAGTCGGCTCGGGAGGTGAAGTCCTTGAAGTTATATCTAAATAGCTCCTATAGGTTATCGTTAACTATCTTATAGAGGTAGTAGAGATATAGCTTAGTATTCACGAATTTAGTAAGATCTTTATCTATAGCCTTAGCTACGATAATTCCGGGTCTCTATTTTCGTACTAGCTCTCTGTAGTTATCTTAGCTATTGTCGGATATAGAGGAGGGAGTAGGATTTAATTCAATTAATCCAGAGAGGATATCGTCCGCTATACTAGCGGTGGTCCCCTAGGCTCGTGCCTAGTCCGAAGTATAGTAATTCGTAAAGAGGTAATTCGTAAAGAGGGTAGTTCGGGTAGTTCGTAAAGGTAGTTATGGGAGGTAGTTACTAGAAATTGAGAAATTTAGGGGCGAAATATCTCGATTTCCGGAAAAGAGGTTCTGAAAATCAGAGTTTCTAGGAGTTTAGGTAGTCGTAGAAAGTTGATTTTGACGTAAAAGAAGGTTAGAAAAATAGTTAAATAGCTGACCGTTCGTTAATTGGCAAGAAATAGTGTCTTTCCTTCCTATGGAACCGAATTATAGGCAAAGTAGTTAATAGTGTTTCTCCTCTTTGACTTGAACGATGGCTTTACCCCCAAGGAACCGAATCTTGAGTAAGTGTAGCTTAATCCTTCCTGATCTGTATATATAAAACAAATCTTGTTCTGATCTGAATGTAAACTGATTAGTGTCGGTTCACTAGTAACGCGTAGCACCGTCACGTAGTCATGGAATGCTAATTACGTAGGTTAGTGAAGTTGTTATTGTATTCTATAAGTAGGGATCGTAGTATCGAGGTTCTGATATGTAATCCCTAAATACGCTAATCCTAATTAGTGCTAGTGTCCGGCATGTCCCGTTTCTTGTATGTCCCATGTCCTATGTCTCATGTCCTACATATAGGAAATCATGTGACGTAAATCACATGACCTTCGGGAAACCGGTTGTACTAATACTAAATAACTTTAAATATTAACTTTTTATAGTATTTAGCTATTATAGAATTCAAGTTAGTAGTGTTTTATTTATCTAGATTTCGATATTAATATTCGGGACCTTTAAAGAAGTTATGAATATTTATATAAGCTATTTTATAGGTTTATTAAGATAACTAATTATTATAAAAGTAGTCTTATACTAGACCCTTTAGTATAATAGTGAAAGCTCTTATAAGTACTTCTTATAAAAGATCTATACATTAATAGATATTAAGGAAAATAGTGAGTTTATAGTTAAAACTACTATTAGTTCTATTATACTTCTACTCTTTAGTATAGATTCTAGCGACTTCCCTAATTAGCTTTCTAGCTAAGCTTAACTAAGCGCTATTTAGAGGTAGTATAAGTAGTAGAAGTAATAATAGGAGTAGTAGTAGGAGTAGAGGGGGTAATAAGTTAATATTCTAGGGAGGTTAATAAGGGGGCTAATATAGAAGTTAATTAATGTTCTATAAGCCTTATTCTAGTAATAGTAGTAATAAAGGTTAAGGTTAATATAGTAGAAGTAGTAGTTAAGGGGTATATATAATAATTAGTTTAATATATTAATTTCTTATAATACTATTCTTAAGCGATATATATAACGAAGTTATAGGGCTTACCTTAAGGTCTTAATAATAAGAGATAATATCGTCTATAGTCTATATATATTATTCTTCCTCTATAATAGTATTAGCTAAGGACTATATAATAGTAAGTGACTTCTTATTAGGTTTAATATAAATACTTTCATACTAGAGGATAATTTATAGTTAATATAGATCTCGTTGTTCGAATAAGCTAAACGTATTAATATTAAAGTTAGTAAAGTCTTCCTTATATAGCTCCTAAAGGTTTTTATTAGTTAACTTTTCTACCTTATACTAGAATAGTCTAGTATTAAGGTAATCTAGGATATTGTCCTTATTAGAAGCTTCTAAGTTAATACCCTCCTTCTACTTCTCTATTTACTTATATTTATCTTATTAATTCGCTATCCCGAACCTTTAGGGCTAAGCCCTTCTTAGTATATATATGTAGTTCGTAGTAAGAGGGGTTTAGAGGTAATTCGTGAAGACGTATTAGACTTATTAGTTATAGAGTCGAGGTTTGTAAATATTTCAACTATAATAAGAAATTTAGGGTATAAAATATCGAGGTTTCTAGAGGGGTTCTAAAGCTCAAGGGGCTTAACTTAATAGTAAAATCGAAGTAGGAGCTAAGGAAACTTATAAGGCTCTAGGGGTATATATTTCTAGAGGAGAGGCTATAGTAGTATATAAGTAGAAAGTTAGTTACTAAAAAGGTAGTCTTAGTACTAAATGAAGTTAGTCTTAAAGAATAATAGAACTAGATAGTTTAGTTAAATAGTTAAATAACTAATTACTTATTAATTAGTAAGAACTAGAGTCGTCTCCCTTTAGGCTACTAGATACTTTTTCGTGGAGTTAATAGTAATTCCCCCCTTTAATATAGAATTAGTCGATTTTACTATAAGCTACTAGATACTTCTTTAGTATAATTGATTTATCTCTAATCTATAAGTACTAATTAATTAGTATTAGTTCACTAGTAACGCGTAGTACTATCACGTAATATCGTGGAATACTAGTTATATAGGTTAGTAAAGTAGTTGTATTTTGTAAGTAAGGATTATAGTATCGAGGTTCTAATATATGATCCCTAAATACGCTAAGCCTAATTAGTACTAGTGTCTAGTATGTCCCATTTCCCGCATATCTCATGTCTCATTTCCTATATACAGGAAGCGAGGTCATATGATATAAATCACATGACCTCCGGGAAACTATACTAATAAATATGTATTTAATTATATAATATGTATTTAATTATATAATATGTATTTAATTATATAATATGTATTTAATTATATAATATGTATTTAATTATATAATAATATGTATTTAATTATATAATATGTATTTAATTATATAATATGTATTTAATTATATAATATGTATTTAATTATATAATATGTATTTAATTATATAATATGTATTTAATTATATAATATATACTTAGTTATAGATTATATATATAAATAAATATAGTATTTAAAAGCCCTAAATATAATAGTTTTATTAAAAAAAAATTAACTTTATAGCTCTTAAATTAAGGGCGCTATAAAGCATGCCCCTTACTTTAAGTTTTTCCTAGATATATACTATACAGCCGTATTTTTTTTGGTAGGATAAGTAGTATATACTTATATGAAATAATAATAGCCCTAAGCCTCTATATAGTATAGAGATAATTGGTATATTTCGTTACTCTCTAACTTTGATTATCCCTGGGTTAGTAGAACAACATGGATTAAACATCCTCTACTCGTAACTAATGATAATTTCAGAATTGTCCGCGATGACACTCAAATGCTCCCACGTTCCTTTTTAGCCGTCTCCACCACACCCTGGGCAACTGTCACCCCAAGCTGGTCCACCTCCATTCGACCCTACCTTACAGTTGTCGAAACAGCGCGAGTTAACCCAGATTGGCGTGTGGAAACTTGCAATCCACTCGAAGCCGAAATGCTGGTCCGGGGTGCCATCATAAAGGAAGTACTCGAAAGTCCAGTCAGATGGCTTAGACCCGATACAGCTGGCTATGGCCCCGAAAAATGCGTTTTTGCCAAAATCGGATGATGCCCATCCCACGCCTGAACATGTTAGAAATGCAGTACGTACATATGTCTCTCATTACGTACCTAAGATACCGAAATTGTCATAGAAGCCATGGTAGCTGCTTGTACAAGACCAAGATGGTGCTGTAGGCAGCGGGACGGCGCGATTATCAAATATTGGCTGAATTCTGAATTCAAGACCTTGGGTTGTGTATGTGCCACCAAACTTGTAGTTCATGCTGCGAATGTTAGGGTTACATTGACTGGGGGTAGACTACACACATACGGGTTGGACTACATAAGTTAGCAAGGGCCTCTCAGACATGCAAGGTAAACATACAGGATCATTACCGTCGCAATTGTCCAAGATGGACTTGAAAGCTTGATTGCATAAGTCGGAAGACCATTTAGAAGATGCCATATTCCCGTTAATGAGCAAAGCGAAGTGCTCGGGGGTATCAGGAAAGAAGGTGCTGTTGATATTCCACGTATCGCCGGGCGATATCCCTTTGCAGAAGTCTGGATATGTGTCGTACGCCAATTTTGGCGTTAAGTATGCCGGAGCAAGTGGCGGTTTAGACGAAACGCAGAACAAAGGGCTCGGTGGATCTGGTGGTGGACCAGCAAGGAACTGCGTGAGTGCGTCGGGTTGGTCCGCAAACATGACGAGGTCATAGTATTCGAGATTAGATTTCTGCGGATTCATGCAAGTGCAGTCTATCCACGGATCGACGGTGCAAAGCTTCGTGTCCGATGTGCCTTGAGTAAGTGTATCAGCATGTATCAAATTTGCTTGCTATCCACCATCTTACCTGAACAGGAGGGCAGCGAGCACACCAGATTTGTGTTGTCCGGGTCACCCTCTTGCGAAGGGCAGTCCCCTGTGGTAGTTTTTGTTAATGAACCTGAGATGGTATTATCTACACTAAGAGCGACGCTCAGAGACGTCCTAGACCGCTGCGTTAGTCACTGGACAGGGATGAGGAAGTAAACCCACCAGATATATGAGAGGGCGAACGCGACACCTGCGATGGCTGTCATAAGGTCCACAGTGACCCCAAATGCAGGTGCAGCAAGCTATAAGGCGAATTTAGCTCAGGAACTGTCAATTCCGACTGGAAATTACCTACCGCCCATTGGGCTAGAAATTCCGTCTGTTCTGCTTGAACAGCGGCGTTTCTGAAGCCTGGAAACGGATTCGGAGGACTCGCTGACCGGAACATCAAGCTAATAGCCGAAGCAAGGCCTAGTCTTTGAATCAGCTTCTGACTTTAATGCTGCTGGAGATCTTACCGGAGAAAGAGTTGTACATCAGCGCGTTTGCGTGGAGACTGAGGCAGGTTGATGTGGTTGTGATGGCTCGCTTTGTACTGCCAATACCCACTGGCGATTGGCTGCTTGAGCAAGTCCCCGGGAGGCCCATGATCGTCATGAACGATTGAGCTTGACTATCAGTAAGACTGATGTGTAGATCTCCACTGCTAGGATTGATGCTGATTGTGGGAACTGCACTGCACAGGCTTTGCATCAGTCCCAAGCCTCACAGCTGCATAGGGTGATGACTTACGTGACCGTCGTTGGGGACGGTGGGAGGGTGAAAGTTGTCGTTTGGGAGCCACCTACTGCTACCACGCTTGTAGCACTTGCAATGTTCGAAGCCTGACTGAGCTGTGCAGGTGAAAGATGGATCGCGGAAGGGACCGCAGTGTTGCTCAGTCGGTAATGCTCTATGACGATTGCAACGATAGCAGCTAGCCCAGCAACAATCAGGCCAGCAAAACGTGGCTGCAATTGTCCAGCTTGAAGACTCTGTGTATTGAGCGCTGCCTGTATGGCTGTTTGACATTGTAGGCTGCCAGTCGTACCACAACTTCCAGAGATTGCATCTTGAACAGCTTTCTGAGTAGTCTCTGACAGATAAATATCAATGCCATTCGCAGGAATAGAGGTGATGGATCCAGGCGGTACATCTGTAGGAAGGTCTCGAGGTACCAGAGTAACGGACGAGGCTTCCTCCAGAGTGAAAGTAGCCACGCCGGCCCCGAGAACAGGTCGCAGCAAGAGGCAAGTCGCAACTAGTGACGACAAATGTCGTTGAAAGATCATATTGGCGGGTGTTGTATGATGTTTCCCCAGAACTTGAAGTTCTTGAGAGAAAACTGCAAAAAGTATAGATTATGAGAATGGAGGGTAATATTTCGTCACCATCTTCGTTGCGAGTGAAAAAGTCCCTCGGCCGTCCGAGAGAAGGATATCATGGGTGGTATCATAGCCCCTTGGTGAGAGCTCTCATATCACAACAGCTAACGATATGGGCAACAGGGATGGTTGGAAAGGCCGGTATGGAATAATGTAAAGGAAATGATTTTACGCATGTCAGAGAGTAGTGTCGTCGGAGCGTGTTGAAGTCTAAATTAACCGCATGCAGGTACCAGGAGTTCAGGGTTTAGCGCTTGTGTCAGGTAAGCGGACCGCGTGGGGGCCATGCCAAGGCGTACAAGGATTTCGTGCGTCGGACAAAAAACAATATCGGTTGATGATCTGCCTCATTTCACGTCAGTCATCTCCGTGTTGCAATTTCTCTGGTTCCGTGATCCTTGCCTTCCTTCTGAGCTTATGAATTGCTGCTCATGTGAGTTCATCCTTGTTTACCATCCTTGTTCCGTCCTTAGCAGAGTATGTCGCCGAAAAAGCTTCGGGGTTAGCCGTTGAGATCACAAGTCTAGTGGCGTGTGAGAGAGTGCACGTATAGTTTTCCAAACATCGCCTCAAGTGAGGGTTTCACAAGGCAAAATACTTGCCTCACCCGCAGAAAGTTTCCTGTCGAAGGTCTTCCTGTTCGGAGAGCACACGCGGACTTGCTTCAATTATGTATTCCACTCACTTTCTGTCGGCTCTTTGCCTGAGCGCTACAACTACCGCCTATGTCATTGATACAACATCTTGCAATCTTGTCGCCCAAGCATTTCTCGCCGAGAAGCTCACCTGTGCCTTTGATATGGCCACGAATGTTGTCACCGAGCTCCGTGGGCCGATTAGACAAGAAGTTCAGACTTTGATGGACCACCTGTGGGCTCCAACCGCTGATCCATCCTTTTATCCTACACCTCAAGAAGCAATCTTATGTACGTTATGTCTCGGTCATGATGAAGTCCAGTTCTGACAAGCTAATTACACAATGTTGAAGGTCGCTTCGGTGGAACTTGTCCGAGAAACAAGGCGCGCGTAGACTACTTCCAGTACAGAGCTGATGGTAGCAATTTTCAGTTTCCTCGAGGTATTTCGAGCATGGCGGATTCGGCGGCAGACCTTCGTGGACCCTCAGGTGCGACCAGAGCTGTTGCAGGCGACGTGGTGAGGATCATCGGATACACTTTAATCGACTCAAACTAATTCAACACAAGGTCTTTTACTGCTCGTCGGAAAGATACAGGGACATCACAGATCAGGACGGCAATGCTCGTATCAAAGACACGAGTATTGTCGAGTTCGTGGACGATGATGAAGAGGATCCAAGAAAAATCTGTATCGGCGCTCTGGCTTACACGTGGGTCAGCGATGATGCAACCAAACCATCCCAGATTACACTTTGTCCATGGTTCCTGGTATGTCTTTCCCCTCCTACATGATTCCTTGATGCTGAGCTTGGAGAACAGTCTTACGTTCAAGGACTGAAGTTTCCGAACTGCGGAACATGGCGGCAGAAGCTGGTGGGGTTACTAGGTCGTCCCATTGCGCAGATTTCCGCCAAGGTCTGGCCATTCACACCCATAGACTTACTCTCACTCTTCGATAAAGTTGTAGTACACGAGGTATACAGCATCTTCAAATCTACCTTTACACGTGTTCAAGAACTAATCTTGTCGTCACTCGTCAGCTCACTCATACGAGACATGGAGGCAAAACATTTGACTCCCCGGTCGATGTCAACGCTGGATCAGGAGTGGCATTTAGTAACGTCGCATATGGTGAGCAGAGAAGTTTCACTGAGCTTCATAGAGTGCCGCTAAATGATTCAGGATGGAAAAACTGTAGGAAGATCTCAACGAATTTACCCGACAACGGTGGCCCGAACAACGGAAAGCCAATGAACAACGCTGATTCCTATGGACTCTTCGCTTCGGGTAAGTTCATAATTTTTCAAATTCCACTTACGAAGATTGACACAAAACAGGTGTTCGTGTGATCGGAGCCGGAGGATCTATCGACGAAAATGGCAAAGTCACAGGAGCTTCGAGTTCTTCAAAGGCAAAACGTGCTCTGACCGCTGTGGAGAAGGAGGAGTTGGGGTCTCTCGCTACATTTTTTGACGAAGAAAGCAGCGATGGCGGAAAAGAGGCAGATATGGCGATGTGGGGACCGGTCTTCAACTCAACTTTCTTTCCTGAAGGTACGAGCTTATCGGAGGAGCAGAAGGGAATGGTTGTGAAGGCACTGATGGGTAATATGCCCGGAGAAGCGGCCCATGACCATTAGTGTGTATCGAATCGTGTCTAGATAGTGTCTATATATGACATATCTAGTACTTCTAGCCTTTAGCGCATTGTTTGTTCACAATCTCTCGTTCACTTCTTGTCAGACTATCGTGGGGCGAGTGTGTTCATATCGGCTGTCATTCGCAACTTTATTGACACGGCCACACCGCAAATGAATCTCTTTCCATGCCTTCCCATGTCAAGATCTTCATGACTGGCAACCATACCCTAAAAACATCTAGCCTCTCTACCAGTGGCCTTATCTGAGTTCTCAATGCTTCTCTGCAACTACCATCGTCTCTCCACATGCGATCATCCGTCTCGGCTGCCTGTAAATGCAAATGTACTTCCCGTAATCCCTTCAGTTCCGACAATGTCTTCCAAACCATCGCTTGTGACAGCTCATTGTCTTCCATCTCGTTCGGTGCGAGTGGAAATCTGTCGAAACGTAAGATGAGCACCAGACGCTGCATGGCTTGTAACCTTTGCGGTAGGACTAGCGTATGAAGATGCTTGACAAGATGCAAGTTCTCCAACTGAAAGGTGTTTGCCGAATACAGCAGGTCGATTGCCTCAGAATATACCAGTCGGCATGTCAAGAGCAGACTCAGGATCTTCTGTACAGGATCTTTGGGTCTGCCGCCTCGGGGGGACCAACAATTATGCCATGGATCTATGAACAGATCTTGCCGTCCGTATTTGCAGTGATAGTGCCGTAGGTATGGTGAATGACGATTATCATCCTCCGTCTCGAGACCGAGGTGGATGTTGCGATTGCCAAGGACGAGAGTGTATATCTGGAGGCGTAGCTCGGTGGGAAGAAGAAATATCGGGGACACTTCCTGGGGATGTGCTATTGTGGGTGGGGGCAGAGGGTCGCTGGAGGGTTCAGGCTTGGTGAAGTTGAAGCGATTGGCGAGACGTGATAGGTAGGAGGCATTTTGATCCTCTGGTGGGTGCGGCACCACCTCCAAAGATGGGATTTCGCCCACGGTCAGACGACGAGATCGTGGTGGGAGGGGCTTGGGTGGCGAAGGCTCGCCCTTCTTCTTTCTCTGAGGTGTGAACCCGACCAAGAATGCAAGCGGGTGAGGTTGCATGGTAGGAGAATTGGTCGGCACCAGATACGAGAAAAGCGATGCCGGGTGATCAAGGACAATGTGGCTATGCTCGCATATCGAAAGAGCGTTGAATGATCGATGTCCGTCAAGCACGCATTTTGATGGCTTGAGGCGGAGCTCGTAATTTCTTGGAGGTAAGGCTTTATCTGTCTGGGACTGTCGGCTAGTCATGCTGACTAGTCATCAAGGGTCAGACGGGACGCGCCGCTCGGTTACACAATCTAGCGCTTACCCTACAGGCTCCAGATGAGATGAGCCACACTAATGCTTGTACCTTGCTTTCCCGGCCCCACAATGTTATATCGTATGGAACTTGTCAGTCCCGAATCCTGCAAGTGTACCGAGTATATCTCCGTCGCAACACATGGCGCGAATCGGAGAAGATCGTCTGTGTTTCTGTGCGCGTAGGGGCACTAGGCATAGTAAAGGGGATGATGGGCAAGGTTGATACCCCTGTCACGTCTTACCGCATTTCCTGAACCTAAGAGAATGGTCACAAGCCCTGATAAACATGCAGGAGTAGGGTTCAAAATATACCCGGTGAGACAGAAGATTGTCAATAACAATACCAGCCTTTGCGAAATGAAGGCCGCGGGAGGATGGTGGTGGAGGAGTAGGTAGCAGGTCGGAATTACGACTCATTCCAAAAAATGCAGCTGTCAGGATGGCACACATGAGGGAAACATGGACCTGTAGACACGACAGACTGGCGGCTCCTTACACCACCTTAGAATTTCACGATTTCGTCCTATGCAGAATCATATTTGAAATTTTTGAGCAGTTTCTGGGAAGAGAATGTGCTTGTCTCTTTCAGAACGTTGGTACGGTGACCAAGGCGCCTTCCAAACCTTATAACAATTATAGTAATCTTACGTTATTTTATATACCAACACAGTAATCACTTCCGAGCCATAAATTCGTGCACCCGGCATCCAACACAGTATCCCAGCTCTTGAAGTCCACATCGCTCATAACAAACTTCGCCTCTACAACTGCACAAGTATCCTCCAAGGCATCTGTATGATAGTTGTAGTTGTTCAAGAAGACTGAGCCACACAGTAGGTGTTTCCAATGGCCAGATATTCGCAGTTTGAGCCAATGCTGGGATTCCACGCCAAAAGCTGTGCGAAAGTAATGCTGTAAGTGGCATCGATAGCAGCACATGAATCACCGGCGACAACGGTATAGCTTTTTGTACATGAAGATGTCTGTGTAGGCTGACTAGATGTCGTGATAGTCGTTCCTGCAGACTGAGCAACACAGTAAGTGTTTCCGATGGCTAGATACTCGCAGTTCGAACCAATGCTAGGATTCCATGCCAGGAGCTGTGCGAAAGTGATGCTATAACTGGCCTCGATGGCAGCACACGAATCACCGGCGACAACGGTATAGCTTTTTGTGCATGAAGATGTCTGTGTAGGCTGACTAGATGTCGTGGTAGTCGTTCCCGCGGACTGAGAAACACAATACGTGTTCCCAATGGCAAGATACTCGCAATTTGAACCGATGCTGGGATTCCACGCCAAGAGCTGTGCGAAAGTAATGCTGTAAGCGGCCTGAATAGCAGCGCATGAGTCGCCAGCCACTACTGTGTACGATTTAACACAAGTGGAAGTTGGACCAGCTGTCGTGGTTGTGCTCGTAGTTGTGCTTGGTACAGTGGTTGTTACATTGACCGTGGAGTTGTAGCAGCTGTTGATAGGAAATCGCCATGTGCTGTAATCAGTGTCATTGAAACTACTGCTGTTGAAATTCGTGCTGGAAGACCAAGGCCAATTTATGCAGTAGAAGTAGCCGGTGTCGAAGCCTGTGCAATTGGTCGGGTTTATGCTGTTCCACTGGGTGAATTCGACGAGTGAGAAGTTGCCAAATGTCTGGGGAACACTGGTGCAATTGTCGGTTTCCGTCGCTCTGTACCAAGCTGTACAGTCGGAAACGGTGCAATTGGGGAGCGGTGATGGGAGACCAGGACCAGAAAAAACTGCTGGGCTAGGTCGGTATGCTTGAGCTTGAACACAGTAGTAGTTGCCGATTACAAGATTTGAGCAGTCGTAGAATACAGCTGGATTCCAGGAAATGAACTGGGCTTCATTGAAGCCGAAAAAGTAGTCTGTGATCGAGGTACAATTGTCACCCTTTGGCTGTCAGTCATAAATTTGCTGTAATGGCTTCGGGATAGACATACAGCCACAGCTTGATAGTATGTTTCGCAGCCACTGTAAATTCCTGCCTGGACGGGACTCGGCACTCCAAAAGGCTGCAGCTCTGTGACAGTTGGCTGAGCGTTGATTACTGTCGATGAGATGTATGAGTAAGGCTGGAGAGTAGTGGTTGTCGTTGGAGAGGTTGTAGATATCGGCTTGCTCGTAGTCGTAATAGTTGGTGCTGCCGAAGTTGTGGTGCATTTTGTCACTGTGGCGTCGACACCGACACACACACTATAGCCAAGCCAAAGATTTAGACAAGTACTTCCGACTGCTGGGTTCCATGCATAGCTACAATGTTAGCATTCAAGCAGAACAGCAGAACGGAGACTTACAATTGTGCAAGAGTGAATGCATTCTTATATGCTGTGACAATAGCATCGCAAGAGTCACCGGTCGAAACTACGTAGTAGTTGTTGCAGTTACAAGGAATTCCTGTCTGATACACCGCAGGTGCAGAAGTTGTTGTTGTTGCCCTCCGATCGTGTTTGTGTACAATTGAACGGGGTACGAGAGCTTCGCATGCTCCGAGCAGAGTCAGGATTACCAGTAGAAGATGCATCGCAAATTTGTTTCAATGTGTCGAGAAAGACAGAGACCTGGGCTTAGTGGAATCTGATTTTCGAACTTCGGATATAACTATGCTTCACTTCTCGCAGGACTGAAAATGCTCAGCGCGCCTTGGGAAATTCTCTCTCCAGATCGAACGCCAGACATAACGAGGTGCGATCGATCTCGTGCTAGCCAGACATGACGAGGTAAAATTGACTTACTCGTGCCCCCCAGTTTTGCTGACATGCGAATTTCAGAGACCTGCTCGGGTAAGCACGAGCCATGATCGAACATACAAGGATGTTAAAGTAAAGTTTTGGAGGTAATCCCGAGATTAGTTTCTGTGTACCTTGCATCTCTTCGCATCGTGGCAAATGTCATCTGATATTTGCCAACGCTAACCGCTTGCAAGGATTTGAGATACAAGGGAAGGGTATAATATTACAACCCTTCTGATTCTGACCCCCACTTCTTCCCAGCATTGTTATTTACCCAAGATGCTGTTTGCGATCTTATCAACTATCCAGAGCAATGCCAGTAAAGAGAGAACATAAATCTCTAGGGTAGTGATCGGCACCTCAGGTAGCCTTACAGTTGCTCATCTCCGTTGCCTGCATTCTGTCCGGCCTTGTAGGATCCGATCGCCGGCAGAGGACTGCCTCATTTGACAGAATCTGACTGTGTATCATCAGCCAGTCTAATGGGCCCCTCAGTACTCGGAGATGACTGTGAAATTTACTAGATACAGTTTCGCTCCATAGGGAAATGCAACTTCTGCCCCCGCACGCTCCGTGTGGGAGTAAAGTATTCGCGGTAGCTGCGATGAAAAGGTCAACGATTCGGATTATGACAGATACCTCCGAATCTTCACACATGTAGAACAAAGAAACAGAAAGTTGCTGTACTCATTCCGTACTGTCGAATCGACCTAACATGACTTCAACTCGAACAGTGGCAGCCTGGCTTGCCACCTTTGGCCTTCTTTTATTTTCCGTACTTGCCCAAGATTATACCTGCAGCCCCACCAAGCCATGCGCGATAGGATGCTGTTCAAATGGGTAAGAGCGAAGCACAGTGGAAACGTTTGACGCCAGGCCGACTGATATTTTCCAGAGGTGTTTGTGGACTGGGACCTGTCTTTTGCGCGGCAGAAAATTGCACTTCCAGCTGTGGCTACAAGAGCGAATGTGATCCTGGATGGGGTATACAATGGAGTAACGCCTCAACGTGTCCGTTGAATGTCTGCTGCAGTGCTTTTGGTGAGTTAAGAGCAGCTGCGAGGAATCGTGGTAGGTGGAAGGCTAATGGAAACAGGATTTTGTGGAAGCACTGCCGACTTTTGTGGCGACACAAAGGTTCCCGAACCATCGTGTAGCGGCAATTCTGCAACGAACGGTCGTGTCATCGGATATTATGAAGGCTGGAACTTGGAGAGATCTTGCAATAGTAAGGAGGCATCCGTCATGGAGATAACAACGTGCTGACAACTATTCAAGCAATGGCACCAGAAGACGTAGCACTTGGCTACTGGACGCACATCAATTTCGCCTTTGCGTATATCGACCCGGGTACTTTTGAGATAGCACCGATGTCGGACGACGTATGCTTTTCCATCAAGATTCAATGTCTTCTGAGCTCACATTTTTTCAGGTCGCGGCGTTATATCAACGTGTCTCAGCCCTTAAACAGAAACAGAACGGCTTAGAGGTCTGGATCAGTGTGGGTGGCTGGTCATTCAACGATCCAGGCGCAACAGCTACCACTTTTTCAAACCTTGCGCGTTCAACATCCGCGCAGAGTGCTTTCTTCAAGTCTCTGATTTCTTTCTTGGTGAACAACAATTTCGATGGCGTCGACCTCGATTGGTATGTGCTTGGCTCTGATTCGCCATCGTTGACTAACGTAAGGGCAGGGAGTATCCAGTAGCACCGGATCGATTCGGATCTCCAGATGATTTTGTTAATTTTGTCTCGTTTTTGAAGAACCTCCGTGCGGCTTTTGACAATGCGGGGTTGTCGCACAGGTTTGGAATCTCCCTCACGCTGGTACGCACACCAAGCTCTCTGCTCAGCGTTTCTTGCTAAATTGTACAATAGCCATCTTCATATTGGTACCTCCAAGGTTTCGACATCGCCGGCATGGAGCCTATTCTTGACTGGTTCAACGTTATGACCTACGACTTACACGGTACTTGGGACGCTGGCGTCAAGAGCATTGGAAACATCGTTCAAGCACATACAAATCTCACGGAAATTAACCTAGCACTTCAACTGCTGTGGCGGAATAATATCGACCCCGCCAAGGTGAACATGGGTCTGGGCTTCTATGGTCGAAGTATGTACCTCATCTGCTTGCAAGCGGTATACTAATTCGATTTTGTGCAGGCTTCACGCTCACCGATCCGTCATGTTCGGCAACGGGATGCCCATTCAGTGCCAGCGGTAACGCAGGGCCTTGTACAGCCACTGCCGGGATTCTATCATCTGTCGAGATTGGGGACGTCATCAGTGCTGGAGCCACTGTGACCTTGGACAAGGATGCAGCAGTCAAGATTGTGACGTGGGGAGGGAACCAGTGGGTACGTACACTTATCTAGCAAAGAGAGCATGGCTCAAGTGACCGAATTGACCTTCCCTAGGTGTCGTACGATGATGGTGAGACGATGAAAACTAAGCTTCAATACGCAAATTCGAAGTGCTTGGGAGGGTAAGTCCTGATTATTCTCAAATCACATCATGCAACTAATGTTGGTTTAGAACACTTGTATGGGCGATGGACCTGGATAACGGCTCGATGATAGGAGATATGGGAAAGACTAGCGATTTCTCGAAGAAAGTCGTTACGGGGGACTACAGTGGATTGTGGTTCTATTAAACACAGTACGATGAGTTCAATCTTGCGATAGAACATATGGACGTAGCATCAGATTATCATGAAGCATGTTATTGAACGCATCACTATATGAACTGCTATGAGGTCCGCTCTATATATAGCATGGTGCATCCGATCCAACAGTGCTGCGATAGCGTGAGCTGAGGCCGGACGTCGAGCTCGTAGTATTATAGGTGCTGTAATGACAGGGAAGAACCTACCAGTCATCGATGGTGTGAATACGGCTGGAACCGCAATGAGAGAGACGACAAGCCTCGTCGAAGGCAATGAAGGGGGAAAGGTGGTGGAACTCGTGGTTGCGCTCGATTGTGCGCTGTTTAGTTGTTTCCGTGCGGCTCTTAGGCGCGGTCCACGAAAGCCAGTGCCCGGGATCGGATGGGAATTCCGTTAGGCTTAGCTCTAGCGCATTGATACCCGCGGACGCGGTAGCATCTGCCTCGTCAAATTCTATATCCACTTCGTATCCTCTCGCGTCGAGCTTCTTAGTTACTCTATCCGTTTATATATTCTAGAGGTTAAGCTATACCTTATCCCTAACCTTAAATTCTAGGGCTTAGTCTCTCTTCCGGTTCATTACTTCCTCCTAAAGCTATTAGGCTATTACTATTACAGCTTACACGTACTCTCATATATCACGGAGCTTATATATAATATCGTCTATTATCTAGATAAGTAATACTCCTTTACCTTCCTTACTAACTTCGTCCTAGAACTAGACTAGCTCTATATAGTATCCGTAGGATAAAAAGAAGGGGCTAACCCCTATAGAAATAGTATCCCGGTTATTAATTACTAGTTTAGTATATAATAGGAGGCTTACCTAGTTCATTTAGTCGTAATCTATAAAGGTATAGAGGAAGGTCTTAATTATCTAATTTATTCTTTCTATAGACTTATCTATCTCGGGGTAATATACTATAGATAGTCGTCGAGTAATCCCTAGTAGCTTATATACCCTTCCCTATAGTACTCCTATAAACTACTTCCCCTAATTAGATACTATAGCCCTTAGGAGCCTATATTAATAATAGTAAGTCTTCGCGAACTACTTCGTTATTATCTCTACTATAATATCCCTCATAGCCTCAAGTATTACTCTCTTTCCTAGGTAGTCTATAATAACTATTATATTAGTATACCCTTTACTTAATAAGAGCTCTACTATAAAATTAATTAAGATCTCTTACTAGATCTAACTTAAGATAAGGAAGGGCTTTAGGAACCCCTAATAATAGTCCCTCTATACTTTATTTCTTCTATAAGTATTATAGTTTTATATAAACTAATATACTTACCTCGATATATTTAGCTAAAAGAATTATTATATAAGGAGAGCCCTATAATATCTTGTCTTAGGTAACTATACTAAATCGAGTCGTGTGTCTACTAAATTAGTTCTATATAGAGCTCTTCTAAGTCTAGAACTCATTATTACCCCTAGAATAGTAGTTATCTAGACTAGGATAGTAAGTACTCCCCTATTAATACCTTAATCTTTAAGCTAGATAAGAATACGTGTTTCTTCTTTTATATTACTTCGATTATTACCTAATATAGCTCGTCCCCCTCTTAGGTATCTTATTATAGCTTCTTAAGCTTATCTTAGGTATAATTTTCTACTCATTACCTTACTTATCCCTTACTAGGGTAGTCTTCTCCTAGACTTTAGTTTCTTGAGCCTAGCTTAAGAAGAGTCTCCTACTCCTCGAGGACCTATTCCTTATCTTATCTCTTCCCTCGATACTCCTAGTTATAATCTTCTAAACTAGGCTCTAAGACTAGAATAAGCTTCTCCTTAGTTTATTATCTTACTTATACTAGTACTACGAGGATTATATCCTTAAGGAAGTTACTTAGGGTCTCTAGTTTTAGTAGTTATAATATCCTCGACTACTAATATTCGTCCTCTACTCTAGTAAGTAAGTCCTATTCTTATCTTAAAAGTATATTTACTTATTTATTATCTTTCCCTAGAATATACGAGATCTTAAAATTATATTATAAGAAGATTAGGGATTACCTTATTTACTATTCTATAAGCTTCTATACTATTATAAAGTACTCTAGGTTCTTATAATCTATATAAACTTCGAATTAATATATACTCCTTAGTTTTATATCTTATTCTTCTAAGTAACGAATAATTACTAGTATCTCTTTATTATAGATCTTATAATTATATTTTATAGGGTTATTCTTCTTCGAAAAGAATATATAAGGTTATAAGACACTCTCCTTATTAATTTATATAAGGATACTACTTATACTCTACCTAAAGGAATCCGTTTCGAGGATAATCTCTTAGTTATAATTAAATTATACAAGTATTAGGGCTGAGATAAATATCTTCTTAAATTTCTAGAAAGTAGTCTCTACCTAGTCTATCTACGAGAATACCCGGTCTTTATATATAAGGTTAGAGAGTAATTAAATAATCTCTAAGAATTCCTAAATAAAGTACTAATAGAAATTCGTAAACCCTAGGAAGCTCCTTATACCCTTAATTAACTTAGAGGCCTCTTAACTTAAGATAACTTCGACTTTCACTAAGTCTATACTAATACCCTTCCTAGCTTCTATAATAAACCCTAAATACTTTATTAACTTAACTTCAAATTCGTACTTATTAATATCAAGTTATAATCTTACTTCTTTTATTTACTAGAGGATCTTTTATATATATTTATAGTACTCCTTTCTTAACCCTAAGGAATAGACTAGGATATTATCTATATATATAGAGTAGAATTCATCTAGGAAGTCTCTAAAGGCCTAGTTAATATACTTCTAGAAAGTACTCGGGGTATTTACTAGGCTAAAAGGGGTCACTAGTTATTCGTAGAGTCTATACTATATATAGAAAGCTATTTTTCACTCCTCTCTTTTAATAATATAGATCTTATAGAAGGTAACTATAATATTAAGCTTCGTGAACTATTTCACTTTCCTAATATTCCAAAGGGTCTCATAGATTAATAAGAGTAGGTACTAGTCCTTCTTTATAAGCTTATTTAAGCCTCGATAGTCTATATAAAACTATAGCCCTTTATTAGGTTTTTATATGAAAAAGATAAGGGCTATAGTAAGAGAGTAGCTTACTTGGATAAACCCTTTATCTAGTAGTTCTATAAGTGTCTTCTATAGTACTAGGAGCTCGTCTCGGGATATATTATATAATAGTCCCTATAGTACTATAAGCTCCTTCCCCTCGACTACCTCTAACTTAATCTAGTAATTAACCCCTTAGCCCCGAAGTAGTAGTAACTTCTCTCTTTCCGCTAGGCTAAATACGTCTAGGAAGTCCTTATACTATTCCGGAAGCTTTATATAAGGATCTATCTTCGCTTTCTAGGTTAGAGCTTTCTAGATATTAGCTAAACTAGCTAAGAAGACTTCTATATTCCTCTTCTTACTCTTCTTCGCTAGGTAAGAGAATAAGGCTACTAAGACTTATATATAGTCTATTTTCTCTAACTTAGGGGTTAGTATATCACTTACCCTATTCTATACTAGGGTCCCTAATAATGAGATAAATAGTTCTAATTTCGAGCTATAAATCTATATATCCTATAAGTATAACTACTATATACCTAAGATTATATCTAAGCTAGAGATCCTAAGGACTATATAGAAGAAAGTATGAGGTTTATAATAATTATTAATATCTATCCTAAATACTACTACTTCTCTAATTATTTCTAGTACTTCTCTATTAAAGGCTTTTATTTATCTAGGGGTAATTAGTATATACTAGAGGTTATATTAACTAGTAAAGCGAGAGTTAATTATTCTATAGGATATATACCTAGTATTAATAAGAGTTCATATAAAATACTCTTTATTAATTATTACTAATATAAGAAAAGGGGCCCTAATTATATCCTTCCTAAATTACTTCTAAGCTTTCTAATCTAACTCTATTTCTATATATTTCTAATAGCGACTTTTATTAGAAGCTAGCCTTTTCTCGAATTAGATGAGCTCGAGTTCTCTTTATTCTTACTTTAGCTCTCGTCTAAGGTATTATTATCTCTCGCCTAAGTTATCTTTACTTTCTTTAGGGCTACTCTCGATACCTTCATATCCTTTACCTTTACCTTTAGCTATTCTTCCTCCTTCCCCTTCTTTTACTTACTAGCTCTAGGGGAAGTACTCGAGTATAGCCTTACTTAGTAATTACGTATAAAATAGTTATCTTAACTATATTATAGGTAGAGTCTCTCTTTCTTTCATTAATTGATTTCGTTATAGGAGGCCTAATTAGGGGTATTCTTCGACTATTATTACGAGTTACTTAATATAGGTTCCTATTCTATTAGCTAGGTAAGCGAGGTTATACTAGAGAGAGGGCTTTTAGGTCTCTTATTTAGCTAGTTCAGATAATAGGCCTTTATACTCTTAACTTCGATAAGTTAGTTATTAATTATTTATAACTAAGAGTAATATTCCTTATAAGACTCTTCTTCCTTTATCCCTACTATTCCTTCTATAAGTTTAGTCGAGATAATAGCCTTAAGATACCCTTTCTTAATCTTATCTTACTAGCCCTATCCCTCTATTTCTAGGATTAAGTAATTAAAATCGCTTAAGAACTCGCCTAGGGGAGTTAACTTCTACTAGACCTAGTTCAATTCTCCTAAGGCCTTCTACTACTTCCTTAGGTCCTAGAAAGTTAGGTCTATTTACTTAAATAGTCCTTTGACTATAAACTCTCTTTCCTTCTATATATATCCTAACTAAGGGTATATCCTACTCACCGCTTCTCTAAATAAATATCTAAATCTATATTAGACTTTCTCCCTTTCTTTACTAATTACTTTACTATTAATTTCTAGCTTTGCCCTCAAGAGTCCCTTAAACTATAGGTAATAGGCTAAGTCGTCCCTATTAAACTTATTAGGGTTTAAGAGGCAGGCCTTCGGTTATTTTATAGTAGGGGGCTAAGGATATATATAGAGTTAAAGTATATAGACTAGAGGGGGTATCTATATTTAGGAGGGGTTTAGGGTCGTTATATATTCGTCGATTAAATCAATTCGTATAGCTAGGTTCACTATTAAGTTTACTTATTATACTACTAGCTCTAATAACTATTAGGACTATATTACGAAGGCTTCTTATAGCTACTAAGGCGCTTTATCTATTATCTTAGCTTTATATAGTTATCTATTTATCTAACTAACTACTAGGAGTTCTACTCCTATATCTTTATATAATAAAGGAGTCTAGTAGGTTTCCTTTCTTAAGCCTAGCTTAGGAAGAACTCACGACCTCTAATATCGATAAGTATACTAGTACTCTAGCTTCTATATATAGTTTCGGGCACTCCCTACTACTATCTTTTATATACTTCAAAGTCTTACTAATATATTAACTTTATAGGTAGTTTCGACTAAGGTCTACTTCTAGCTTCGTCTACTCTAAGCTTCGTTGTCTATATATAGGTTCAGGCTCTCCTTACTTCTAGCTTTTATATACTCCAAAATCTTACTAATATATTAGCTTTATAAGTAGTTTCGACTAAGGTCTACTTCTAGCTTCGTCTACTCTAAGCTTCGTCGTCTATATATAGGTTCAGGCTTCTCCTTACTTCTAGCTTCGTATATATATAATCTCTAGTTAATAAAGATAAGAGAGAGAGAATTCTAATATCACAGGCTAGGCCTTTATATAAAGAAGACTAGTAGTTCGATTAACTAAATAGAATTCTCTAAAGAGAAAAGAGAAGAGAAAAGGAAAATAAGGACAAGAACTATATTCCTTAAGGTATCTAAGCTCCCTAAATAACGTATAGTTACTCTATTAACTAAAAGGGGCGCGTTATATAACTACGGATATATCCGAGATCATGTGACCTAAGCGAGGCTTCTAGCTAAGTATATTAATCGGGTCTTAACCTATTATAGTATCTAGTAAATCTATAGAGGGAAAGGTAAATATAGGGATAATAGCGAACTTTAAGACTTAGAGGAGAGATAGAGTAAAGTAACTATTAAGTTATATTAGGCTACGAATTCAGGTAATAGTAAGAGAGCTATAATAAAACAAGACCTCGAGTAGTAGAACGTAAAAGAGAAAGTTATAAAGCATCTTAAGAGGTCTTATTAGTATAATAATTATAGTATTATTAATATTATTATACACGTGTATTATATAACTTTTTTACCTCTATAATAAACGATACTTATTACTCTTCGCCTCGCTTATATAATTACTTATTTCTCCTTTCCTAGATACCTTATTACCTTATTAAATATAGTATAAATGTCTCACCTATATATATAATAGAATAGACTATATCTCCGAAGTTACTCGGGCTAACTTTTAGGGCTATAATAAGATACTTAAAGTTAAAGTACCTATTATTTTTCTCAGTATAATAGGTTTTTCGCTACCTAGGGAAGGACATTAACTTACCCCTTTAACTCCCTATATTAAGGCTTCTATAACCCTCGAGTATTTTAAAGCAACTAGTATTAATATATCTCAAATATCTCTTACTTCGTTCTATATAGGGATTATGCCCTAGTATAGTGGGATTCGATTAATGTCTTATATTTAGAAACAAATTCATTAGTAGAACTCATAATAGTCTCATTAAATATCTCCTAACCCCTTCTCTATTAGTGGAGTACTAGTAATACTATATTCCTACTTCTTTACCTTTCTAATTACCTTCTTCCGTATTACCTTTTTCTTAGGGGCCTCCTTCTAATTCTTAAGGGTATATTACTTTAGCCTAATATTAATTAAAGTAGTTATAATAGTGCTCGATAGAGGGCTCCTGTCTAGAGAGTAATAGAGCTTTAGGAGTAGGACTATATCTGTAATTTAGAGAGATCTATTAGAATAAGAAAATCTTTAGAGGTTAGTCGACTATTTATTAAGTTATTTATCGAAGCTAGAGATATTAATATCGAGTTTATAGCTCTTATATAAGATTCAATTAATATATCTCGTAAACTCTTTACGAGCTAATAACTTATAAGGTCTTAGAAACTCTCCTAGGAGAGTAAGGTATTCGGAATCTAAGGGCTAAGGAGAGACTTTAGATTTCGGTTAGAAGCTAAAGGTATTAATAATACTAACTATAAATATACTTCGAGATAACTTTATTATAAAAAGAATAAGCTCATTAAGCGCTCTAAGAGCTAGAGAGTTTTTAATAAACTCTCTAAACTTAAGTATATAATTATAATCTAAAGCTAGCTACTCGAGAATAATTATAATATCCCGAGGGCTCATTACTAGATCATAAGTATACTATATCTCTTATCTTAAATAGCCGAGACGCTTCCCTTAGTCTTCTATTAGTTTAATAGCTACGGCCTCTATTCCCGTACTAAGGACTATAGGTAAAGCTCTTCCTAATTATATTAACTATAGAGGATATAGGATATCTAGGTAAATACTTCGTATTATTATAATAGTATAGAATATTTCTAGCTCTAGTAATAGATAACCTTGTAATACTAGGTATTAATAAGATATTCCGGTTATTACGTGATATAGAGCCTAGTTATAACTAGTTAATATAAGTAATTCTTATTTGAGCTTATTAGTCTATAGTATATTAGGGCTTATAAGTAAAGCTATATATTACCCTAGATTAGAGAATTAATAGTTCTAATTAATACTAGGACGAATTCCTAAATACTATTTAGGAATTATTACTTCTACTAACTTAGTATTTCCTAAATATTATTTAGGAATTCGCTACTATTAACTCAGAAATTCGTTCCCACGATTATATATCCTACTTTAACTCGCTATAATATTAGCGGTAGCGCTAGTAAACCGTTTAGTAGTACTTTAAGATAATAGGCTATAAACGTGTATTTCTAGGTTATTAGGTATTATTAGATAAATAAGACTAACTCTACGAGGTTTCTCTAAATAGTTCTACTATGGAAGAAGTCTCTAGACTATTCGACTAGTAGATTAATAGTATCTTCTAGGCATATAAGTCTCTTATAAAATCCGAATAAATAAACTATTAACTTATCTCTTATCTATTACTATCGAGTCGAGATTCGTCGCGAGAGAGATATACCCTCTAATCCTATTATTATACTCGAAGACACCTTATCCGTTATAGTCGCGCCTAATACTAATACACCGCCTCAGAGCCCTCCTTAATAGCCTAAGAAACGTCCTCGACTAGATAATTACACGGGAATAACGATATAGAGCTCGAGTAAAACAAACAAAGTCTCTTTACCGAGATATTAGGGCGGATCTCGTTAGAATTTCTCGTAAAAGAAGTCCGAGTCGCTTAGCCTCTTAGACGAAATACCGTTACCCCTAGAGTCTATTATACTCGAAGAGTATTCCCTATAACCGAATAATAACCTAGCTCTAGTTAATAGCTATTTACTAGTTAAGAGCTTAGCCTCTACTATTAAGGAGAATCCGTAGCATGTCTCGCTAGCTCTAGAGCTATTCCTAACTAACGAAAAAGTAGTCTCTACTAATGAGTTAGTGACTATATTAGAGGAGACTATAACGGGATTAGTAAGCTCTATTATCTTAAGCTCATCGCCTAAGGCGTAGCTTAAATACCTAGATCAAACCTAC
>JAJTUS010000340.1:0-33575 GCA_021399465.1 Hyaloscypha sp. PMI_1271 | reverse complement strand
TAGTATCGGTTTACTAGTAATACGTAGCACCGTCACGTAGTCATAGAATACTAATTATATAGGTTAGTAAAGTAGTTATATTCTAGAAGTAGGGATCATAGTATCGAGGTTCTAATATGTGATCCCTAAATACACTAATCCTAATTAGTGCTAGTATGTCCCGTTTCCCGCATATCCCATATCCCATGTCTTATGTCCTATATACAGGAAGCGAGGTCATGTGACAAGATCACATGACCTCCGGGAAACCATACTAATACTTACTTTTTAGAATAAATTAAAGAGAGCTTTCGCTATTATAATCTAGAGGTCCCTAGGGATATCTAGAAAGTCCCTTCCTTAGAATAAATATTATTTAATACTTATTATTTCTATAATAGCTAAGGAGACTAACTTATTATAGGATAAGTAAATAGATTATTATATAGATTACTTAACTAAAGGTTTAGTTAAGAATTAAAGTATAGGGAAATACTTTAAAGGTCTTACTTTTAAAGCTAGAGTAATAGAGGTATCTATAACTATATTACCTAAAAGTATTATAAACTCCTTAATCCTTCGAGTTTTTGAATTAAATAGTTATAAATATCTAATTCCCTATATATAGATATATATAGCTACTAAAAGAGCTATAGTACTAGCTCCTTTATCTAAACCCCTCTTAGATATTATTTAGGTAACTTAAAGGAATAATTCTCGATATTAAGATATTATAAAATAGAGGCTTAGTAAGAGAAATACTAAGGGGAGTTAAATTTAGAGTAATAATTCGAGCTTACTTAGGTATTATTTAAGAATTATTATCCTAGATAACTTTACTTTATATTAAGAAGTTATAAAGCTTTATTATAATAACTTACTAGTAAGATACTATAGTATTAAGAAAAGTCTTAAGCTCTTTAGAAGGTCCTAATATTAAGAGAATATAGAAATAGATATTTATAACTATTATTAAGAATATAATATCTATTAGAGAGTTAAGGCTAAAAAGCATTTACTATATAGCTTACTTAGTAGTCTACTATAGCCTAAGAGACCTTAAAGTAAGATCTTTATAGATTTTATTATAGGCTTACTATTATATAAGAACCTAGTAAAAGGTCCTAATTTTAATATAATCTTTATAGTTATTAATTAGTACTCTAAATTAACTAAGTATATTACTTATTATAAGATAATTAATTCTCTAGAGCTTACTAGGATTATATAGGAATATGTTTTTTTTTAATTTTTAGCTCCCCTAATAATATTATTTCTAATTAAGGAATAGTATTTATTATCTAGTTCTAGTCTACTTTTTACTTTTATTTAATATATAAATAGTATTTAAGTATTATATTCTATCTTTAAATAAATAACTAAATAGAAAAATAAAACTAGGCCCTAGAATACTACTTAAGATACTACTATAACTCTCGAAAGAATAACTAGTTTAAGAAGTTATCCTTTATAGAGTTTATATATAATAACTTAAAATATTAAGTTCTATAAAATATACCCTTTTATATATATTATAGCTATTACTCTTAACTTCTATAGAATCCTAAGGACAGGATTATAAGGGAAGTACTAGCTATATATAAGAGGCTAGAGACTCTTTAAGTAAAGTAGAATAAGTTTTAAGATTTATAGTATTATATATAAAATAACTAGGAAACTTACTATAATAGATATTAGTTAAATAAATACTTCTCTAAAGGAACTTAAGTAATACTATTAATAAAAAATATTAAACTTAAGGTAAGAAAACTTAAGCTAAAATTCATAGGTCCCTTTAAGGTACTTAAATATATTAGATAAGTAATATATAAGCTAGAATTACTAAGTATATATAATTATTTATATCTAACTTTCTATATTTCTTTCCTTAAAGAGTATATAGTAAAGAAGGGTTAGGAATACTACCTATACTTTACTAGAGAACTTCCGGAATTAGTAGATAATAATAAAGAGTAAGAATAAGAAATAGAAGCTATTATTAATTATTAATAAGATAATTAAAGTAAGGAGTAATAGTATTTAATTAAATAGAAATCTTAGCTAGAAGATTATAATACCTAGTTACTTACTTTCCCTAACCTTAAAAACTCTAAGGAACTTCTATTATTATATAATAAAAACTATAGTTTAGAACCTATAATAACCTCTTAGTAACCTATTAAGGTTAAGAATTCTAGTCTCTTAAGGTAAAAAGGAAAGCCTCCTAAAAGAAAGAGAGGACTTAGAAGGCCTAAAAAATAGGTATAAATAGTAATTAAGATACTCTTTTCCTAGGGTTTTACCTAAGAAGGTTCTTTTTTTCTAGGGTTTTATTAAGGCTTATAAAATTATATTTACGTTTTAGGAATAATTAGGATTAGGAAAGGTTTATTATAGGTAGACTAGTTATAAGTATCTTAAAGAAAAATAAATACTAAGTCCTATAAATCCTATATCCAAAATTACTAAACTCTATATATTAGCCCTATTTAGGACTTAGTAAACTACCGGGAAATAGCTTCTGGAATCCGCTTATCCTTTACTAGAATATACTAATACTATAATAATATTAGTAATAAAGAGGTTAAGAGGAGCTAAGGGACTTATAACTATTATATAGACCTTATAAAAGGCCTAGATCTCTATAGTTAACTTATAAATAATACTAATTATTATATTCTTAGTACTTAAAGTACTTATTATAAACTATTACTTAATCTTACTAGAGATTTTAGTAATAAGGTTAATGCCTTAGAAGTAGATATTCTTATATTTCTTCTAGGAGTTAGCTAAGTACATTTCTTATTATATTATAGAGTACTTATAACTAGAATATAAGCCTAAGTCGCCTTATCCTTAGGCTTTACTAGGTAATAAGTAGAATCTATAAGCTTATTATCTAATATCTAGTTATTAAAGATCTAATTAATAGGATACTCTTTATATATAGAGCAATTATAAGGGTTTACTTTAAGCTAAGCTTTAAAGATTATTATGGTATCTTCCTAAGCCTAGTAAGCTTCTAAAAAGTTATAGGGAATCTTTAAATTATATTAGCTTTAGCTTAGATTTAGGGGAAGAACTTACTAGTTTATAGGACTCTAAACCCTTATTATACTAATTATAATTCTTCTTACTAGGTACTATAATATATAAGGAGTTAGGATTAATAAGTAAATACTTAAAATATTTCAAGTATTAACTAATAAGAGGGAAGGAGGCTATAAGGTTACCTTTATACTTATTATAGGTAGTAGTAATAATATAAGATATTATAGAATTAATTAAAAATAATTAATAAAGACTTAAAGAAGAGTAGAAGAGGAGACTAGAAGGTAAGGATAGATATAAGAAGATATAATTATAGTTATAGTTATAGTTAAAAGAGGAAAGCTTTTCATATCACGAAGAGGTCCTTAAATAGAAGTAGGGAACTACTTAGATTAACTACTAAAAATTTTACACTAATCCTAATTAGAATTAATATAACCGGTTATCTTACTTTCCTAGGAATCTAAGAATAACCTTAAAGAATCTAGAATATTTTTATAGGTTTTTCTATATAAATATCTTAACTAATATTCTATTTAAAGCTATTTAGAGTATTTTAAACTTATATCTAATAAGTAATATTAATCTTATAGGGTAGTACCTTAGTATTCTAAATAGGCTAATTAGAGCATATATCCCTATAAATGAGATCACGATTACTACCTAGCCCTTACCTCTAAGCTATAATTATAGTCGTAACTCTTACTTAATTAGATACCCTTTAAATTAGGCCTATATAATAAAATTACCTCCTAAGATACTAGAAGTTTACTTTAATAGAGTTGAATACGTTTTTTACTAGGATATATTAATAAGATCTTAGGGTCTAAGATCCTTAGAAGAGGGTATACTATAATATATAGCGGGTTATACGTAATATTAGCTCATGTGATATACCTCGGCTTTCGGGTAGTATAGTTAGCGATTAGGAGGATTAATAATTCTATTATATTACAGGAATACTACTAATTAGTAAGCTAGCTAGTACTTATTAATTACTAGATTATACGTATATTATTCTGGGCTCTTATTTATAGGAGCTTGCCCTAGACCTCTAAGGAGGGACAGAGATTAGTTCTATACTGAATTTGATACTAGTGATTTTTAATACCATAACTCTAATTCTACTATTGCTTTATTACTTACTAATAACCACCTCACAATATTATAATATATAAAGGGTTATATGTAATATTAGTATATATGATATACCTCGGCTTTTGAGTAGTATAGTTAGTGATTAGGAGGATTAATAATCCTATTATATCACAGGAATACCACTAATTAGTAGGCTAGCTAGTACTTATTAATTACTAGATTATATATACGTTATTTTAGGCTCCTATTTATAGGAGCCTGCCCTAGACCTCTGAGGAGGGACAGAGATTAGTTCTGTACTGAATTTAATACTAGTGATTTTTAACACCACAACTCTGATTCTACCTATTGCCTTATTGCCTACCATCAACTACCTCACAGGATTGACGTATCCTCAGTCATTGTGACGGCTGGTGTCGCTGGTGTCACATGAGTGGCTTCAAGCTAAGCTCGTTCAAGCTAAGCTCGGGGTTTCAGGGGGTTCAGTCCTAGCTACTTATCCCCAACCACACCTCACTCTCTCCTTCTCTCCTTAGCTTTAGATTCTCATAGACATAGGAACCTTAGATCTTTGAGCCTCGTTCCATTGCTTTGTTCCTGCCGTCACAGTCATGGCTGACCAGCCGCCGACAGCTACCTCTCAAATTCTATCATATTGCTGGCGAAAATTCCGCTTGATATCCTCCGTTACACTATCGATTGCTCTCATCTATCTCTTCTTCCCCTCTACAATCTACCCTTCCACAACGACCCCCGCAACTGTGCCTACGAACAACCTTCAGTCACATCACTCCAAATACGCTTACTGCTCTTTTCTTGCGCCTTACGCAAAAGGTCAAGGTCAGGCAACAGGAGCGGACTTGGGATCGGAAGACCACTACCTAGTGGGCACCAGAATGCTGATCTACCAACTGCTTCACGACCCTATCACACGCACTCAAAAAAACATCCCTTTCGTGGTTTTGGTGACCACTGATGTGCCGCAGCAGGACCGTGATCGCCTCACAAGAGATGGAGCAACAATCATCGAAGTCAGCCCCATCAAGATCGGTTGGATCAAACCGGGCAGGGACAGATGGGCACGAGTGATGGACAAGCTGGGTGTCCTGAAGTTGACTCAATTTGAGAAGGTATTGTTGCTTGACTCCGACGTTGTTATTGTCAAGCCTTTGGATGCAATATTTGAAGATCCTGCTGCCCAGCTTTCTCGGAATTTGGGGCGGGCGGACAAAATCAGAGAAGACGAGGCCGTCCAACCAGCCACATACATTATGGCAGGAAACGCTGGACCAACCGAAGCGGAACATCCCTACCCAGCTCCACGTGGAGGTCGCTTGAATGCTGGATTCGTGCTGCTGAAACCATCTCTTCAGATGTTCGAACACTATATGTCTGTCGCTGCGATCGAGGGGCGTTTCCCAGGTGGCTCTCCAGAGCAGGATTTGTGGAATTATGTCCATAGACGGGATGGAAATATGCCATGGAAGCAGGTTGACCCTGACTGGACGGCCAACACGCCAATCTACAACGATTATGAGCATGGGATTGCAAGTTTCCATGAGAAGTACTGGGGCTGTGGGCGTGATAGACGGCTGCGAGACGTCTTGCTGCGGAGTCGATTCAAGATGGAAGGCTTTTTCGATTCGAGGGATGCTGAAGCCGATGGAAATGGCGTATAGGAATCACAGACTCTCAATAATGAAAGTTCGAGCCTTGTATTGTACCATTGTACACAAAAGCATTTCTACATATTGCCATTTGTTATATTCTTTGGGGAGAGTGAATCTCGCTGTACCATGTGCTGAAAGACGTCTTTCAAGTTCGCGGAGATATTTGGAATAAATGACAAAGCTTGTACTCTAGCTAGGGCCAAAAATATGAAGGATGTTGAGCACCATGGCGATTCCTCCCAACCACAACCGACAAACCGTCGTCGTAGGTAACATCTTTTGCTGGCTCTGAAAACTCACCACAAGTCCCAATTTTGGTCGCAGCTCGTCGTGAAGAGGCAATGTTCACAGAAAAGAGGGAATCGGCCATGCTGAGATAAAGAGAGGCTCTGGTCAACACGAGGTAGTCAAGCTGGCCTTGCTGGTCCCATGTCATCGACTTCAAGAGTATGGTGTCTTCCGGAGAAAGTAAGTTGAACTTGTCAACCACTGGCGTCGGTGCGACTTTCTTTGCAAACATCTCGATCGATGTCAAATTTCCACTTGCGACGTATATAGCGGGAACCGGCTGCCTTGCGAGGTACTTCTGATACATTTTAACCTGGTTTTCAAAACTCATCCAACCCATCTAAAATAATCCGGTTAGCTGCTTGACGTATCCGGATTCCTGGACGTATGACAGGTCAAGGGATTTCATAGAACGAACATTGTCCTAGTCCTAAGCGTCGATATGCTAACCTCGTTCGCGGCCACTGCGATGAGCGTAGAGGAAAACAAGGGTAGAGGGGAGAGAGTAGTAATTTGATATAATATAAGTGAGGTAAGCGAGGGATTCGTGCCCTTTATTAGTGGATATATGGAGTAGGGCCGAGGGATCGTCGATAGTATAGATCGCCTATTACTAGCTACTAAATATTAATAAAAATCTTTCTATAAACTTAATAAGAAGAATCAGGTAGAGGATTACTTGGGTAAGTACTCGGTAACCCAAGACGTGTCTTCTAAAGCTAGCCTTACTATAACTATTACTTTATCTCTAACTTCTCTATCTCCGAGGCCGTCGTTATAGAGAGGAAATAACTACTATACTTTATTATACTCGGTATATTAGTAGTAGGCTAGTAGAAATAGAGCTATTATTAATATAAGTAGTAATACTCTATATTTATTTACTATAAATATTAAATATAAGGTCTATTAAAGGATAAAGGAGTAAGTTCGAAGTCGGATATAAATAATTTAGGTCCTAAAATAATATTAAATAGGGAGAGTGTCACGGCTATACTATACCAACTCCTGGCATCTAGTTCTAGCATCTGTAGTCACCTGACGTGCCTACACGTGATACGGCCGCACCGCTAAGGAAATCTGCTCTCTAGGAAATTTAGGACGCTAAGCCTAATTAGGCTAAGCTATAAGCGAGAGACTATAAATACTTAAGGGACCTCCACTCGAGCTCTCTTTCCTCCTTAGCTTAGTTTTCTCAATAAATAGCTTTCCTACAAGTGCTCTATTCGTGAGCTCCCTTTATAAGGCTATAACATTAAACTAAGCTCTCTCTTTCTACCTAGGAAAGCTCTAGAATATCCCCCCTAAGACGATTATTTACTTCCAAAGAACGACTCCACACGAATGATCCATATACCCATAACACCTTTAATATAACCTCCCGCGCCAACAGCCCCTCTAAGGGCCTCTACCTATATCCTACGATTCCTCCTCTCACGTCCGGTTCTAAGAATACCTCTAGAGTAGGACCTTCTGCCCCGAGAGGATCTCTCACCTTATCTAATATCTATACTAATATACTCGCATTATAATAAGCCTAAATCAAGTTCTAGATAGACGCCTAGGCTAACCGCGCAACTATAAACGGCTTAGCTACTAATCTAGCTCACTTGCTCAATAAAGACGAGGCTCCCCGAGGACGTTCTATTAGTAGAGGCCACGCTCTAGGTAGTATACGCGCCTAATCTGAGTACTATAATACGGCACCTAACTCCCTTATCTCTTTTATTAAACGAGTATATCTAGCTAGAGACGTCCCTAAGTATAGCTAGTACCGCTCCGTAAAGGTTCTAGATCCTACAAAGCTCAGCGATAGTAAAGACCTAACCTACAACTATTAGCAAATCCAGATTATAGGCAAATTCAAAATCAATACCGACTACTATACTAATAAGGACGCCCATATATACTACGTCTTTAACTACACCGAAGGTAACGCCTAATAATACCTATTCACTCGATATAAGCCTAATACTACTAATCCCTTCAAAATAGCTAAGGAGATAATCGACTACCTTAGTGAGTATTTCGTTAACCCGCACCGTATACGTAAGGCTAGACGCGAATACAAGTACTTACGAATAAAGGAGGTTCAGACTTTCTATAAGTTCAAGACCAAATTCATCTACTTAGCTAATAAAGCTTAGATCTACCCACAAGACCGCCTTAATAATCTATATAATAAGTTAATACTTCCTCTCTAAACACAACTCGTGAGCTAGCGCTACTCTATTCGTACCCTCTAGGACCTATACTACATTGCTTCGTTTATCGATTCCGAGCTAAAGGTATTATAAGCCTATAAGAACCTCTAAGAGCGTATTAAGGCTCGAGCTATAGATACCCCACAAGCCTCGACCTCTATGTCCTCTACCCCTAAACTCTATACGGCGACTCCCCGTACCTTTACACTAGCCCGAGTATCCCCGACTATTAGTGAGCTAGCTATTAAGAGAGAGGGTACCCCCGCCTTGGCCTTAACTTACTTTAACTACTCTTAAACTAGTCACATAGTATACGACTACCCGGTACTAAAGCGTATTACCGACGTCAAGGAACTATAGGAAGACAATGAACTTATAGAGGCTAATATAGACGACGTGTCAGGAAACGAGGAGGCCTAGGAAAAGACTCCTTCTTAGGTAAACTTAGGGTTAATCTCGTAGAGATTAACCTAGACTAGTTAATAGGAGGACTACACTTAACTATACCCTATAGCTTATCTTATAATAGATATTTAGTTAATATCTCTTCTCTCACTAACTCTAGAGTAAATGGTTTTATATTTATTAATACTCTCCTTACTATAGACATCGCTACCTTCTTTAACCTCAAGTTCTAGCGCTTACCTAAGCCTATTAGTATCAAGGGATATAATAGTAAACTAGGAACTAGTATCACTCACTTCCTAAGGATATATCTTACTATTAATAAGAGATAATAGTATAATATCCCCTTATTAATCCTTAAACTCGGATCCCACGATCTCATTCTTAGCCGTAAATAGCTAGAATACTTTAACCTACTTCTCGATGTCCAAAACCGATATTTAATATAGCCTAAGAGCTTACCCCTATTACTCTTAGTCGTATGAGAAATCCTTATATCTCGAGAAGCTCTACTCCCTGCCCTAAAGCACACTCCCTACTCCAATTATTAAGCTAATATCGAAGCTAGAAACCGCGTATTCAATAAGGAGGATTAATAGCGAGTAGCTGAGAAATAAGCTACTATAGAGAACTACGATATAGAAGACGACTCTACTACCGACCCCTCTCTATATACTACCTCTAAGGAGGACTCTACTAATTCAGAATTAGACCCGGATAAAGGGCTAGTACCTACGCTAGCCGCTCCTACCCCTTAGAAACCAAAGATCAAACGCTCTCACAAGTAGGATACTAAAGAGAACTACTACCGAATAGAGGACTCCCTAGCTAGTGTTATCCGTCCTACGAATATACCTTACTAGAAGAAACCATATATAGAGAGAAAGCTAATAGAGGCTCCCCTTATTAAGATCGCTAGGATTAGCTCTATAGGTATATACTATAATCTATAATAACCTAAGAATAAAGCCTTTACTATAAGTCTCTACGAAATTAATAGCCTCCTAGAATAACGAAGAGAGCCCCCTCTCGAGGCTAAAGAACCCACGATCCCCGACTAATATACCGAATTCGCGGACGTCTTCTCTAAAGAAGCCTCCAACGTCCTACCTCTCTATCAATTATATAATCACAAGATATAATTAGAGAAGGAAGTAGAGGAATACCTAGGTTATAGCCTATTATATAAGATAATAATAATAGAGTTAGAGGCTATAAAGAAATATCTCCTAGAAAACCTCAATAAGGGCTTTATTACTCCTAGCTAGTCACTATTCGCGGCCCCTATCTTATTTGTAAGAAAAGCTAATAGAAGCTTATGATTCTATATCGACTACCGGAAGCTTAACTAGATTACTCGGAAGGACTAGTACCCTCTTTTACTTATCGACGAGACCCTAGCTAGAGTTAGTCGGGCGAAGATCTTCACGAAGCTAGATATCCGATAAGCTTTCTACCGGATCTATATAGACCCCAAAGCAGAAGAGCTAACGACGTTTCGTATACGCTATAGAGCCTATAAATATAAAGTCTTACTCTTTAGGTTAACTAATAGGCTAGCTACTTACTAGCGTTACATAAACGACGTTCTCTTTAATTACCTCAACGACTTCTATATAGCTTATCTCGATAATATCCTTATTTACTCGGACGACGAGCTAGAGTATGAACTCTATATAAAGAAAGTCCTCTAGCGTCTCTAGGACATAGGCTTATAAGCGGATATTAAGAAGTATGAGTTTAACGTTATATATACGAAATACCTTAGTTTTATTATCTTAATAGATAATATTAAAGTCGACCCCGAGAAGGTCGCTGTTATAAAGAATTAGGAAGCTCTAAAGACTATAAGAGGAATATAAGCTTTCCTAGGGTTCTATAACTTCTATAAGAGGTTTATTCGTAACTATAGTATTATTACTAAGCCTCTAATAAACCTTACTTATATAGACATACCTTTCTCCTTTAATAAAGCTTATTAGGACACTTTCGAAGAGCTCAAAGCCCACCTAACGTCGTCCGACCTACTTCGCTACTATAATCTAGAGCGATAGTCTATAATTAAGACCGACGTATTAGACGGTATTATTACTAGTATTCTCTCTTAATAATATAGAGACGACTAGTACCCTATAGCCTTCTTCTCTAAGACTATAATACTCGCGGAATATAACTACGAAATATATAATAAAGAAATACTCGCTATTATATAGTCTTTAGACTAGTAGTGCCCTGAACTTTAAGGGACTACTTACTAGATCTAGATCTATACTAACTACCGTATATTAGAGTACTTTATATTAACGAAGAAACTCATGAGCTAGTAAGTAAGATAAGCTAAAGCCTTAGCTAAGTACTACTTCATTATATAATATAGATCTAGTAAATAGAACACGAAGGCTAACGCTCTTATATATCGAGACGACGAGGTAACGTAATAGGATAAGGTTAAGGAGGAATACTATACTAAAGCTTTTCTGTCTCAAGATTAAGTCGACCCGAAGGTACTCTAAGACCTTAGTATCAAAGTTAACTCCCTCTCCCCCCTCTAGAATAATAAAGACGACCTCGACGAAACTAGCGAACTAATTGAGCGAATCCTACGAGATAATCGCGAAGCCCCCTCTCTATAAGCCCTCTATGAATAAGCTAAGCGGGACGATAACGACTTCATATTAGAGGACGAGTTATTATTATATAGTAGACGACTCGTAGTCCCTAGTAGCTAGTTATATATAGACCTAATCCGCGAAGCTTATAATCAAGTCTCTATAATATACCCTAGTAAAGAGAAGACGTATAAGCTACTATGACTATAGTACTATTAGAAAAATATATAAAGCGATATTACCTAATATATATATAACTACTAACCTTATAGACAAGCGAATATACTAAGAGATAGAACCCCTAGACTACTCTACCCTTTACTAGTTCCGGACTACCCGTAGTAGTACGTAGCTATAGACTTTAAGTCGATGCTTCCCTCAAAATCCGGCTATAATAACATATATATAGTAATCGACTAATTAAGTAAATAGGCTATTTCTATACCCTACTATAAGATAACTATAGTAGAAGAAATAGCGAGAATATACCTCCGAACCGCCTATCGGTACTATAGCCCCCTAGTCTCTATCATTTCCAACTATAGTCCATAATTCATATTAGTATTTTGGAAGGAGTTTAATAGGATTCTAGACACAAAGCTAAAGCTATCGATAGTATACTACCTATAGACTAATAAACAAATAGAAATCATAAACTAATATATCGATTAACGCCTACGCCTATACGTCGCGTACTACTAAGACAATTAGGACGAGTACCTACTAATACTCGATTATATGTAACTCACCCTCTCATATAGCTCTATTAGTATATCCCTATACGAGCTCATTAACAGCCGCCTCCCACGAACCTCCTTCAATTAGTTAACTCCGAAGACCGAGCCCTAAGATAAGCTAAGTATTACGAAAGCTCGAGAGATCGCCGGGCGAATAGAGGATACTATAAAGAGAAGTAAGGAGAACATAGAACAAGCACAAAAGAAGATAGAGAAGTATACTAACACTAAGCGTTAACCGGTAGACTTCGTAATAAGAGATAAGGTATATATATCGACGAAGAATTAGAAGACATAATGCCCTAGTCGTAAGCTAGACTATTAAATAGCCGGGCCTTACCTAATTCTACACTAAATCAGTAACTCCTACGAGGTTAAACTACCTAAGAGTATCAAAATTCATAATGTGTTCTCACCCGACCGTCTATATAAGGCCGTAGACGACCCGTTACCTAGCTAGAAGAACGAACTACCGCTACTAATTCAAGTCACAACGGACCGCGAGTACGAAGTATAAGAGGTCCTAGCTTCGAAGGTAGAGTAGGGAAAGCTCAAGTATAGGGTTAGCTAGGTTAGATATAACGAGGACCTTAACTAGTATCCGGCCTCCGACCTAAAATACTCTCCCTATAAGCTACGAGACTACTACTTAGCTAATCGATAATAACTAGGCCTACTAAAGAGACTAGCCGACTAGGTACGAGCCTAGGAGGACGGAACGGAGGACTATAACGATCTAGATGACGATTCTATACTACTTACTCGCTTAAGGACAAGCTTTTTTCAAGGGGGGGGGGTGATGTCACGGCTATACTATACTAACTCCTAGTATCTGGTTCTAGCATCTATAGTCACCTGACGTGCCTACACGTGATACGGCCGCACCGCTAAGGAAATCTGCTCTCTAGGAAATTTAGGACGCTAAGCCTAATTAGGCTAAGCTATAAGCGAGAGACTGTAAATACTTAAGGGACCTCCACTCGAGCTCTCTTTCCTCCTTAGCTTAGTTTTCTCAATAAACAGCTTTCCTACAAGTGCTCTATTCGTGAGCTCCCTTTATAGGGCTGTGACAGAGAGCAAAATAGAATAAGTATAACTAGGTTAGGATAACTAATACGTAACCTCTATATCTATTTTAAAAGGTGTCGAGATATAAGGGTTTCAAAACCGATAATCTAGTCTAAGGCCTAGCTCTTACCTATAAGATAGTGCCTTATTTACGAGTAATATAGTATTATCTTTAGCGGGGTATACTAAACATAGCACTTCCCTTGAAACCTCTAGTAGTAGGACTAGTCAAAAGCCAAAAAGAACCGAAACCTTAGAGTAGATGAATATTAATACGATCAAATGTGATATGAACACAACCTGTAATTTCTCGTATCTAGAGCGTAGCTAATTAGTCGACTCTAGTGACAAAGGTTCTGCAAAGGTTCTCGTGACTAAATCATGTGAAAACCACGTGCATTCCTAAAAATAGTAACTTAGTCCTTAAATAGTAATAGAAGCGAGTTAATTAAATTAGCCTTTATACAAATCTAAACTCTTAATAATATAAATTCACGTAAAATACCCATTTTTACTAAGACTACTACTACTAGCGTTATAATTCTATTGGTAAATGCGAATGTGATGCGCGATCATTTTGGTGGGGCTACATTCTGGGGCTGACTAAGCCTATTCTCTGCCCCCGGGGTCAACGTATTGGAACCCCTCGAGAGAGATAGAACCCGTTTTCAACCTCGCACCCCAACGACATCAATCGCAAAAGATATCAAGACGACACTTCTGTCTCCAACCACTGCGATCCTTCGTCCCACCATCCACGAGTACTTTCCAGAATTCGCGGCAATGCCTCGCGCAAAGAGACCTCTGGCGGAAGTTGATCCAAACGCGTCGCGTCTCGCATCCAGCCCGAAATCTTCGAAGACCAGCACAGGAAGAACGAGAAAGACAGCGGGCGGAGACATACTGGAAGGTGATAAAGATGGGAAATTAATTGGATCAAGGCGCAACGCAACTCGGAATACATCCTCTGGCATAGAGGCTCCATCCTTACCGAAGGCATCGCTCCACCGAAACGAAAGAAAGCCGTCTTCGAAACCCAAGTCAACGAACAATACCAAACATCGATTACATCTTCCAGGCTCTACGTACTTAGGAGATTGCGACACAGAGGACTGTGCACGCGAAGACTGCGACAACAGGGCTGGGTCTCCTCCACCAGACGGAGGCTGCACAAGCCGCCCACCAAAGATCAACTACAAAACCAAGGACAACAGCAAGCTTAAGGTTCTGCTCTCCGATCGGCTTTTGCCCACATCGGGTACGCGCGAGGAGTTGATTGCTCGACTTGAAACATCAACATTCGACTACAACATATACTCCTCCGAGCAATTAACCGAGTTGCTGAAGAGTCGCCATGTTACAAATGCTGCCACGGGCCCGAAGACCATCAAGATTCAGAGGCTGGAAATCAATGATGCGGTGGACCGAGACACTTCCAATTGGGAGGACACAAAGCTCTACGTGGAAGCCGATGTTAAAAAATGGTCCTTGGATGAGCTGGTCGCTAAGCAGGAGGCACTCATTGCTGGGGAGGATCGATCATACTCGACCTCGACATGGACGCTGAAGAAGCTTGGTGTGCTTCTCAAGGATCACAAACTACCGACCACCGGTACACGAGAAGATATTATCAACCGACTCCGGGCCAGTGACCGCCAAAAGCTCATCAAAGATATCTCAAAAGCGAGAGAGGAGTTCCTTTCCGCGAAGGAACAGTTGGAGACACAAATCGGGCATGCAGTTGAAGATCACGGTGTTTGCAGAGAAGGGCCAGAGGCGGATTTGCGGGCTATCGACAATCAAGTTGAACGGGATGCGGTGAACAGTCGACCTAGAATACCAATATGCGACTACGATTGGCGTGACTCACATTGGGCATCCAGAACCGAGCGTCAATTGAGCGAGATCTGTTCACGTAGGGGAATGCCAGGCCACGGTCCGAAGGCTGCAATGCTTAAATGGCTTGACACGGGCTCTGTCGAATATGAGGATTTGTACGCGGGATCTTTGGAGATGATATGCTTCCGAAGAGGAATCAAACATAGGAGTGGTGAGAAGAAGGTTGATCTGATTCGACGGTTAAAGGAGGCCGACGAGCAGGAGGCTGCAAGCTGATAGAGTGGCCGGAGCGCCTGAGATGCTGTACGAGATGTCCCGGGTTTGCTTTGCTTTGCTTTGCTTGGTACATCTCCAAATCAACAGGGGGTTTGGGCTAGAATAAAATGTAACTATATATCTTATATCTGTCTTGGCCGGGTGTTCTCAGTTTTCGGTGTGTCAAGCCCAGGTCAAGCTGTCTTCAATGCCGAGCATGGGGCGGCAGTATCCGACGTGTGCCATTCACGACCCCGCATTGTGCTAGGATTATCGCCCAGTTAATTTTCTTGATCGCTATCATGTGTCCTGGATGCGAGTCGCGAATCCCATCACCTGGTTTGCGCATCTACGTCATACGCCAACATGCGATGTTCAAGGATTCAAAAAAAACCTGGAAACGGCCCCGCAGGTGAATCACCGCCACTTGGAGACATCATGACACTACCACGAAGAAAATATTAAAGCTCCGCTTCGGTAGGGTATGAGCGCACGCCGACACACAGCTCCACGTCAATTTCTGCACTTCCTCCGAGTACGACATCCGAGAGAATCTCCGAATATCAAATCCGAGCAATACTCAAGTACGCGCTCCTGGCTTCTTGTCAGATCAAAACTCGCCATCATGGGTCTCGCTCTCGCAGCTTTCATGCTCCCCATTCGGGCTATTCAGGGACTCTTTGCGATGATCGTTCTGGGTGTCCTCGCATATGGTAACTTTCTCCCTTCCTCGGACACAGTCAAACTTCTAATAGAGACTTCGCAGCTGCCAACAACTGGGCTTGGTGGTGGTCACCTTCCCAGATCAATTTTCTAATCTTTACCGCGGTCTGGACGCTCCTCGCGCTCATATACCTGATCATCGCGCCTGCAAGATACCCGACCGCTGCGCATAAGTTGGGAATTCTGGTGGCTGAGGTCCTCACCATGTTATTTTGGTTTGCTGGTTTCATTGCACTTGCAGTGTTGCTGACGGACGTTGGATGCAATGGGCGACGTGGTCAAGAGGAATGGGGACCTTGCAGAGCGGCCATTGCTGGTGATGTGTTTGCTGCCTTTGAATGGTGAGTTTTCAAACAAGTCTGAGTCAAGCAAGATACTAATCTGTGTTTGCAGGCTCTTATTCTGTGCGACTACGTTGATGGCAGCTCTGCACTGTTGGCGTACACGCAACGAGCGCAGTGGAAAACATGACCCTGCTATGGAGGTTCACACCCACAATACTCATACTCACACGTCCCATGTTTAGAGGGAGGGGGTGGTACTCTAGGACCTTTAGTGGATAAGATTTGCCATATCCAGATTGGTTGATATCCCCTGGCTATTTACATCTCTTTTCTTGGTTTCTTGTTGACGGATAATGGAAAAATAACACTTTCGCGATGGGCAGGAGGCCATGTTTTATACCCCCTTTGCGTATTCAAGTTTTCCTCTGGGCTGCGGACCCTTGACGTTTCCGATGGGTTAGTCTTCTAATATAATAAACAAAATTCGAAAAACGATGTCCTATTGTATTTTTCTGCAGGCGAACTCAAGTGCCACTCGAAAATTAGACGTTAGGGTGAACAACCAGACCATGATTCAGTTGCAAGTCAGTGTCTCAAGTCAATGTTGATTGTTCCAATTAGCTCAAGATGCGACACTTGCTTCGTGCATGTGCAATACCTAAACGCCGCCAGAATTATCTACCTTTTTCTCTTCCCACCCCCACCGCCATCTGTATCTGCCCTTCTCTTCTTCCCCTCCTTCCTCCAGTAATCCTGCTTCTCCTTCTTCTCCCGCTCTTCCCTCTTCTCCGCATTCTCCTCAACTTTCTTCCTATACACCTTTCGTTTCTCTTCCTTCGCCACTCTACGCTTCGCAACCTTCTCGTTCCTTAGAGTCATGATCTTCTGCATCAGATCTCTTGCCTTCTTCTCCTCCCCTCCGACAACCACGGCTCGTTTCTGCATGTACGTCTGCTTGGACTGCGGTTTCGTCTGCACGATTTGACTCTTGTAAGGAAGCTCAGCCGCTAAAGCACGAGGAACGCGAAGGGGGTTGAAAACTCTCGTTACCCGCTCGACGGGCTTGTATTGGCTGTTTTTCTGCTGCGGAGTTGGAAGCCCTTCGTCGCGGCGGACTTCGCCAGTCAATCGCATGCCTTCCCAACCAACGAGGTTCGTGACTGGGTTGTAGAAGCGATGGGGGCGGACGGGGTACCATGCTCGAAGGAAGACAATGTCGCTCATTAGGATCTTGTCTTCGAATGTAGCGCGGAAATGGCCCTCTGGTTTGCTGAGCGCTTTCTTGATCTGGCCACGGACGCCGGAGACGGTTTTGATAGAGGCGCCTTCGAACTTGGCAATTTCTACCGCAGTGGTGAACATGTCTTTGATGAAGGCTGTATTTTTGAAGATTTTGTAGGGCGTTCCGGTAAGCTTGAGCTTCTTGACGATCTCGGTGGCTTCGTCGACGTTCAATACTGTTCCAGTAGCAGCAATTCGGAAGCCGGGGTTCTTGGAGGAGAAGGATTGGTAGCATGAGAAGCCGGTGTTAGGTGAAATGAGGGGCCCGAAGAATGTCGCAAAACAATGCATATGCTCGGGCGTGTACTTGAGCATTCGATTGCGAACTCGAGAGTCCGATATGCTGTAAACGGGCAAGGTTTGGAATCTCCGCCAGCCAAGTGAAAAGATGAGAGGATCGTTGGTCTTGAGAATCTTTTTGTGCCATCGGTGTCGCTTGATCCTAACTTGTACGAAACCAAATCGATCTTCCGTAGCTGACAACCCTCCAATAATGATCGGCATTCGTGGGTTGAATTTCGTGACAAACTCGGAGGCCACACCTTCAATCACAATCTTCGCGTACATGCCAGCTCTGAAGCCTTCAACATTAACACGCTGACTATCATCCAGCAGTTCGAATTCTGCCTTGTTGATATTGAGCTGCGTCTGGATTTGTGCCTTCTGCGCATCGTACCAGTCGTCTTCCCCAAACTCTTCATCTTCTGCCCCTTCACGGCGTGCTTTGGCTTTGTCATTGTTGAAACCTTCTCGGTCTTCTTCTTCGAATCGCAGCTTGAGCTCTTCTTTCCGCCGCGCGTTCTTCTCTCGCTCGGCTTTGATGTCATCCTCTTTGTGGTCTTCCTCAGCCTCGAGGTCCTGAAATTCTCCATCACCTTCATCATTTGAATCCTCACTCTCGCTGCCGTCACTGCCACTTTGATCTGTGTTCTTCTCTAGCAGGAGATCAGCCGTGGCAAATCGTTGACGCAAAGCTTCAACATTGTCCTCGACAGTCCACTTTTTTTCCAGGGCATCGTAGTCTAGAATAGGGATGGCACGATCTTCGACTTTCTCGTCGCCCTGTTCACGCCCGGACTTCTTGAAGAACGTCTCGTCATCGGACTCTTCAACCTCGTCCTCGTCCTCGTCTTCCCCGACGTCCCCACGCCATCTTTTCAAGACCTCGGCGGCAGTGAGAAACTCATCGTACATAAGCTTCGCCAGATCAGAAATTCGAAATGATCTCTTCTTTCCATGCAACTTCTGTGCTGTTTCCAGCATATTTTCTTTCCATCGAGCGGCACCGCCTTCCTCGTCCGAGGATTGGTCTTCATCCATTTCGTCACCAGAGATAGACCCAAGATCCGAATCGCTATCTGCAAACGCAATATCGCCATCAACTTTATCATTCGCTTTCCGGAAAGCTTTCCCCAACTTATCCTCTGTAATTTCAACATCTTCCTCTGGGTCAAGCTCGTCACCACTAACGAAGCCCTCATCATCCACACCCACCTCCTCTTCTGAATCATCTTCTCGCTCGAGAAATCTCGCAGAACGTTGGTGTTTCCGACCCGTGCTTTCCTCCTCTGCAACCTTCGTGATTGCGGTTCCATCACTGAATAATCGTACACCCTCATCCGTCTCTCCAAGAAGCTTTCTCTCGTTCTGAAGATTCACAATCAACTCCTCCCCCTCGCCCCGCTCTTCATCATCTGCGCCCTTGTCGAAGTTGAATCCCTTTTCTCGGGTAATCCAAATCGTGTCTCCATCAATCTTCAACCCACTTTTATCCGACATGGGCGCATGAAGTTTCTTCTCTTTCTCGTCCAAACGCCTCCTCCCAGTTTTCCCCGTAACCTTTGCAATCGCTTGGTCCATGTATGGCGTTGGGCATGGATCTGGTAATGCTTCCATGGCAGAAATCGAAAAGTCTCCCAGTCCTGGAATATGTACTCGTTGACCTTGTGCAGCAAAATTTGTTCCCCGCAGATATCCTGATAATACAACAGTTCGATCGCATTTCGGGTCATCCTCGATCTTCGTAGGATGTGTAATATCTCGAAAACTATCGATAACTGTATAGGGGTGTGCATTTCGCCAGATCAAAGGTCGGGGGTTCTTCATGACGGAAATAAATCTAGAAAGGTTGTGGATTTCGCGGTCCGGATATCGCCCGTTGATGACTCCGGATAGGTAGAATAAATGTGCTCCCTGGTACAACTCGCTCCAGAACCTATTCTTCAGCCTCTTCTTCGCATCTTTCAATGTTTGTGGTTTTTTGAAGAGGTCCAGATGTGTGAGGATTCCGAAGACGTTTCCGGGCATCCCACTCGCTGCCAAAATATTCAAAAACTCCATTGTTTCCATTTCGAAGCCAAAGTTTCCGTCAATCATTAGGAGCACAATGTCTGCCACCTTTGACATGTCCACCATTGCTTCGAGTTCGTTGGGGCATTCTACGAATGTTAAACGTTGCCGCTTCGAAGTCACCACAGTGATTGGTCCTTGAGGATCCGAGAGGGTCTCTTTGGCGTATCGCTTGACGAGAGATTTGAGGAGGGTTGTCTTTCCAACACCGGGAGGTCCAACGATCGTGACGAGTCGTGGCGGGGGTTCTTCCGGTATTCGATCGACTTGGGGGACATGCAGCCGCTTTTCTTTGATCTACAGAGATCAGCAGGATCTAAAGAGAGATATTTCTATACTCACATCATGCGACCGAGCTGCGGACTTTGCTAATCGTCCTGGGTTTGCGAAGCCGAAGGCCTTTGGATTACGGTCTGCAGAAGTCAGCGAGGGCAAAGGAACGGGTGGTGGATTGGTTTACCTCCAGTATGCTTCTTCTTCTTCTTCTTCTCCTTCGAGGGCCGATGCTGCCTATTCGATTGATCCTCCATCATGCGTCGACTGCGGCTATGATTATTCCTTCATCCTCAACATGGAATATCTTCTCCAAATATTTTCTGCGGGAACTTTTTCTGTGAGAAAGAATCTAATCCCATTTTAGCGGCTACAGCTAGCGCAAACTAAGGTTAGCGCATCATCTTATCGGCTTATCTAAGTTTACCTCAACTCCGATGCCAACTGAGCAACATGAGAACTTGGACCTTCAAAAATGAGATGCAGCATCTGAGAACACCACTGAAGAATGTTCTGCAAGTAAAAGAAAAAGGAACGGATCTTGCCTTTCCCCTTTGAGCAGCGTTTCCCCTGGCACAGAACCTGCTATTGCCGTCGGCGCTATCAGCGGGCTGCAATTATGACGTACTTCAGGCCCACAACGCGTTGTCAAGTCTAGAGAAACATATAAACAGTAAAGTCCCCCCCTACTGAAAGAGGCTGCTCATAAAGACATAAGGATTCAATCCCGAATTTCATCTAAAACAATACGAACGTTTCCGTAAATATCAATCAGATCAAACATGCCTAAGTATATAGTAATGATTCCCGTGTGGCCACTCGATTAACCGGTACTAAAATGCAGCCAGGTCTCCCTCAAGAAAGGACTGAATAATGAGGACTACGAAGCGCACGCTTGCCCCTTCACGTCAAGCTTTGTTCTATGTACTGTACTGATTCCTCCACAGGGCGCATCAGCACGCCCGAGACCTAGGCGGAAGGATTGACTCCACTTATAACCGCGAGGGCCCTGCCCCAGGCTTTGTGTAAGGCCCCAAGAGCCCGTTGAGCCAGTTTTGTGGTCCGAAGTAGCTGACATTTTACAGTGTTGACTTCCCTGCCGATGCTGTAGGCACAATGGAGAAGGCCTCAAATGTCGAGGCGGTCGAGAGCAACGGGGTGGCAGAGACGCAATGAGGATGGACTGAAGATACGGGATCCAATGTATTTACTGTATACCGCTGCATATAAAGTAGACAACGCAGACAGAGGAACATAGGATTACGCTCAATTAAGAGTCGAGTTGTAATGCTGCTGCAAGAGGGATTCGAAGTTCACTCATTTCAGAATTCAGCAATTGCCGAGCCGAGCTCCTTGAAATCTGCCAACTCGAGGTCGCCGCTGGAACGGAGCTTCACACAACATCCCAAATGCCACCATGAAATTATTCTCCCGGCCATTGCGGCCCTGCGACTGGACCATCTTACCTCAATGCCCTTCTCGGCCATTCTCGCGCCCTGCCAGTTTTGCACGGCACCCTTCACCGTCTGCTCACAAATGGTCCCATCCACCCAGCTCGACAACCATCGCCGACGACGAAGTTGCAAACCTCGCAAGCCAGTCGCTGCACGCTCTGAGCCTGGCAGATCTAGTCAAGTGCCAAAAGAACCCAAAGTATCCTAGGCCAGAAGGCTTGCTAATCCCCTCTCACAGGCATGGACGACCACCCCTCTGCACAGAAGCACTGTTTTCTTCCGCCAACTTCACCCTCTCACTTCTCCCGATTCGACTCGCACATCGAATACAAGCTCTTCGAAACCTCCCCTTCATTGTCGTTTCGAATCCGAACATCTCGAAGATCTACAACAACTACCTGCATTCGTTGTCGACCCTCCTTCCCTACAATGCAAAGACCATATCCGCGCTCGAAGACGAGATACGATTCACAGCAGTCCTCGCAGACCTGGTCGAGACACACTCGCACACGATACCCACACTAGCTCGGGGCTTTTTGGAGTGCAGGAAGTACATTAATCCTATCGAAGTGACGCGATTCTTGGATGAGCATCTGCGAGCTCGAATTGGTACACGATTAATTGCGGAACAGCATATCGCTCTACATATATCATCGCAGCCACATCAAGACCCAGAGTCAAACCCCCACCCTATCGAGGTGGACAACTCTTCCTCTTACATCGGTGTCATTGACACGGCTTTGCAGCCTGCTGCTATAATCAATTCCTGCGGGAATTTCGTGTCAGAGATCTGCGAGCTCAAATATGGAGTACGGCCAACATGGATCATAGACGGAGAGCCAGCCACGACCTTCGCGTTTGTCCCAGTACATCTCGAATACATTATTACAGAACTGTTGAAAAACGCCTTCCGCGCAACTGTCGAATCCGGAAGATCTCACGAACCAGTTGTCATTACCATCGCTGCAGAGCCAGAGTCCGCCGCTGACATGGATAAAGTATTGCCCCGTGCAGAGTCCACTGATAATCCCCCAATAAAGCCCTTCGAGGAATCGGCTCCTGGGGTCACAATTCGCATTCGTGATCGAGGAGGTGGGATAAGTCCAGAGGTTTTGCCAAACATATGGTCATATTCTTTTACAACATTCTCAGAAGATGATCTTCCTGGACAGACTCCAGGCAGTGGGAGTATGGACGCCCTGAATGCGATTTCTGGTGCTGGTGGAGAAGGAAGCTCAATTGCTGGTCTGGGGTACGGGCTGCCACTTGGCAGGGCATACGCAGAATACTTCGGTGGCGGAATCGCCGTACAGAGTTTATACGGTTGGGGCTGTGATGTTTATCTCAGGTTGAAAGGCCTGGGCCGACCCAAGGGTTGAATGATCAACATTTTGTTGGAAACTTGGGGGCCTTGCCTTCCTTCCCTGGGCGGATCCAAGTGGGGAGAGTAGGACGAGGGGTTGGAGAAATGCATCCCAGCCGGTTAGGAGAACAGCCCCTGCTTCTTGGCGCGTAATCATAGGCATGAAGGCATTGGGTTCTTGAGATGGAGGTCCACTGCAAGACATGACCGGCACCAGGGTCGCACTTGATAGGGATACAATGACATCCCCAGGTTGTCAATGATTGCAAGCAGCCTCGTGAAACGCTTCTTGCTTGTGGGAGATTTCTCTTCATTGGGTGGCATTGAAATATGGGTCACAAGCGAGGCGTGTCGGAAACCCACCCAAAAGGCGACCCGCATAGCCACTCCCAGGCGCCAATGGAGTGGCTATGTTGAAGCCCCAAGATGCCTTGTAACAGCGAGAAGCGTACTCGTCGCGACTTGCTCAATATCTCCTTCCCTAACAAACTTTGCTTAAAGTGTATTCCTCTTCACCTGCCTCTCTTGCTTCATCATTCGCTATGAACGGCCTCTCTAACGCATCTAGTGTTTTCGCTGCCGTCTCCATTGCTATCCAACTAGGAGAAAGTATCAAGAAAATGGTGGAGTTAGGGAAGGGCATCAAAGATGCGCCAACTCACATTCGCGCCCTTTTCCAAGACCTGGAAGTATTGGCTGCTGTGCTTGCTCAGATCCAACAGCTCAATGGACATGTTGCCTTTGATAATGTCGCCGAGAAAGCCCTGCAAAACTGTCAAATTAAAATCTTGAAGCTCCAGAACGCTATCCGCCAAGCACAGCTAAATGTCAAGTCAAAGAGGCGACTCTGGCGGAAATGGGGCGCTTTCTCATTCGCCTTGAACGAACATGAGATACAATCTATTCAAATATCCATCGAAGAAGCCAAATCAACGTTACAACTCATTCAAACAAAGTCTTTGACGTACATCCTCTTACTGTTTTGGTCATTCCACCACTCGCTACTCTTTCCCAGCGGCCTCGTTTTGTCAACTGTATATAACCAAAAGGAAACGGTTACAAGCATAAACAAATTGACTTCCCTCATTAGCCAGTCAGCGATCCAAGAATTCGAATTCGTCACGAACAAAATGCAAGTCGACTACGATGTGCCCATTCACACCAACTCCGAAACGACTAACGAGACCTTGCTCACCACGAACTCGACAAATGTCATCCTGGAAAAGATATTCTCACCAAGTCCTTCGGCGAATAACAATGGAGTAGGTGACAAGGTCATACCTTCCCAAAAATCCTCCCGACCGTTCGATTTACTCGTTCGTAACACCCAGACTTCGCAGCAATTCAGTCTCAACGCCGCTCTCTTTACAGTGTTTATTCAATCGCGAACATCGATCGTGAAAATTAACCGGGTCTCGGAGGTGTTTGAAACGTTGGAGGCAGACAATACCATCATTATTTATCCAGGGGTTGCCGGCCGATTTTTTGGAATCACCCGTGGGTTGTTGATTTCAGCTAAAGCAACTTCTGGATGGCAGTACTCTATACAACCCTTTCGTGCTGTTGACGAGAACGCCTTGATCTTCGAGTTTTGCCGTGGAGGGAACCTTGATGGTGTGAGGTCACTATTTAAGAGAAACGAAGCTTCGCCGTGGGATCGCGATCCAAAGGGCCAAACACCATTATTTGTGAGTCGTCTCACAACTCGACACATGGAAGTGACCGCACACTTCTCCACTCTAACACAATCACAGACATCCAAAAGACCGGGCGCTGGAACGATCTCACAGAATTGAGCCCCATCAAACTAATAGACCAGGTCGATCCATAGGTATCATATCGCTCCTGTGCCAATGCTAGAAGCCTTTTGTTCTTGACAGCCTCGGCCTGGATACGGAAGTAACCGAAGCCGATAATTTTTTCGAGTTGGGGGAAGATGATTTGCGGGTTTGCAGCCATGTTTTCTTTTGAAGCGGGCTACGGGAATAATAACTATACACCTGCCTGGCGAGGAAGATGACAGCTAAGAAGATAGCAAAGGCTTAGTTCTTATCGTCCATTACTGTAGTTCGATGGTATCAATGAATAGAATATACGACGGAGAAGGTCCACGGAGACTTGAAGAAAACCGCCGCTAGCATACGTTACTAAAACGTGGAAGATGTGAAAGGTTAGTAATGGAAGTCTAACCGCCACCCTCGGACGCCTTGAACGGCGTACTGCGCTACACACACCTCATGAGGTGCGTACCGCTCTTCCCACGTCTCGAAGGATATGTCGACATTAAAAACGTCGACGACATTGCTCGCGACATCGTCTCGTCAGCTATCTCCCTGGCAGGGCAGACGAGCACGGGCATCCGCTACCGCCACCACTCCAGTGGCCGCAAGGTGATGCTCGAGGAATGGCCCAAATACATGGAAGAAATGTATGGAGAGCCATATGAAGTGCTTGAGCTGCCCGATTGGATTGACCGAGCACGGAAATCGGGGATCCACCCGCTAATAGCAACGTACTTGGAGGGCGTGATGGAAAAGGAGGAATCCGGTCTCTTTCCATATCTAGGAGAGTCTTTGTAATGATCAGTTTGGCTTTGTAGAAGTAATGAAAATAATAGTAGGGTTAGTAATGTGCTGCTCATTAGATGCGACTACACCATCCTCCTGGAGGTAAATTTGCCGAGATCACGTGGTAGCCTTAGTTGACGCTAGCCACCCCTCCGGAATTTTGAGTCGGTGCATTTCAATATCACTGCCTTCCAACATCACCAACAACGCATCTTTCCATAACCGTCTCGCCGCCTCCAAAACGAACACCATGGGTTCCGTCGTACTCCCCCATCTCGTCACCGGCTGGCACGTCGACCAGGCGATCATGTCCGAGGACGAGCGACTGGTCATCATCCGCTTCGGTCGTGATTGGGATCCCGATTGCATGCGACAAGATGAAGTCCTTTATCGTCAGGATTCCTCTCCCCAGATCTGCTGCTCCTGCTAACTTCACAAGGAATCGCCGACCGTGTTAAGAACTTCGCCGTCATCTACGTCTGCGACCTCGACCAAGTTCCCGATTTTAAGCAGATGTATGAACTCTATGATCCCGTCACCCTCATGTTCTTCTTTCGCAACAAGCACATGATGTGCGACTTCGGCACCGGCAACAATAACAAGCTGAATTGGGTGCTGGAGGATAAGCAAGAGTTGATTGATATCATCGAGACTATTTATCGTGGAGCGAAGAAGGGTCGCGGTTTGGTTGTCAGTCCGAAGGGTGAGTTGAACTCCTGCCCCCGTCTGGAACGGAAGGCTCACGATGTGCAGATTACTCCACCAGATACCGATACTAGACAGATGCCTCGGCGGCTGCAGATCGACTTATCGAGTATGTTGAGGATACATAAGACTGACGGCAGGGCGTTTACCGGGGCGTTATGGCGGGTGATCGGGGCCTTGAGAAATTATGGAGCCAAAGGGTTGGTCTCACACAATGAATTCTTTTCTTAAACCTGAAGATACTAATGCTAATGAAGAACGTGACGCGGACGATATTGAAAGGTGTGTGGATCTGTGACTTTCTTCCCCACTGGCTACACTTCCTCCCATTCATTACCCCCTTCAAGGCGATACGCGTGGCCAGATGGCTGGGGTCGTTGATTTGACTCACGCAATGTGTTGCGTTCTTCTGGTCTACTCTCGTCAGATCCAATATGTCCCGCCCTTTGGCTTAAGCTAGCTCGAGCTTGCTATATGACTTCCGGAAAGCCGGTCCAAAGGACGCCCCAGTCAAGCAAGAACAAGCTGTCTCGAGGGGAATATCCGTTCTGCAAGCTCCGGTCCTGCAGCGAAAGTTTCTGCACGGCTTCTCGTAGGGGGTTTTTTTCTTCTCCCTTTTTTCTTCTTTTTTTTTTGATGTCTTGCTGTTTTGGGGAACTCAATGACCAATAACCCGAGGTTCCGAAATGTATCCCCTCGATGTGCATGCAGAATACAATATATCTTGCATAAAATCGTACTTAAGGTCCCAAAATCTTATTATTTAATTACAGAAACCCCATCGTTATTTTACCACCTTTCCTTTTCAAACACCAGAAGCGTAAGGTCTGCCCCGGATAAATGTTTCTCCAAAGTTCCCGTCCGTATCTGTGGCTAGTTAATTACATCATTTTAATTCAAAATGTCTATCAATCCAGGTTCCACTGTAGAGCTCCTTGCTAGCGTGATGATTTGTTCACTATTCGACGGCCAGAGAATCCTGACTCGCCATGGCAAGACCACTTTCAAAGAATCATATCTTGGCCGAGGGGTGAACTCCATGCGAACCAATGGAAAGCCTCGTTCTGTGCAATTGATATCGTGACGCGCGTGTCGCAATAGTGAAGATCTCGAGGTCCTCTTTCATCTCTACGGTGTTTGTCGTTTCTGCCCTCGCCTTGCCATCTCTTTGGCCCGCATCTGCCCTCGGCCAACCAGCACCCTTCTACCACATCGGGACTTCCAATGGAACGAATGCAAAGGTCTCTAGCAGGTTATTCGAGATCGATGGGAAGGTAGGACCCTTAGACTACGGCGTTTTCCACACATATCCGAATTCTCGGGGATATAGTTCCACCTGGGGGGTACTGTGGATCCAGGTACAGGATGCAATCGGCAAGGCTGCTGGGAAGCCAGTTATTCTGGAGCAATACGGGAGGCCTCACCCGAATAATCATACTGAGACCGAGGTGCCGTCGCAGGATGCTGTGCTGAAGAGTGATTTAGCCGCTAATCAGATCTGGCGGTTTGGGAGCGATAGCTTGAGTGTGCCTGGTGCGAATCTTTTGAATTCGGTTTACTCTTAATGAGACGGAGTATCAGGCTTTGGGTAAGGATCATGCCATGAAAATGCTGAACAAAGGAATAAATCAGTACGTAGTATTCCAGTTCAAACGCAATTCAGACGGCTATGGTCAATTGGATATGACATATCAAAATTCCAACCCAGCAAACGTTGAGAGTTGCAATAAGTATTCGAAGTAAAGCATCGTGACGTTCCCCTCCCTGTCCCCCAGTATTAAAAAAAAAACTAAGAGAACACTTGCACGCCTTGGCATAACGTTCCTTAGAAGCCAGCCAGCTAGGTTAGCATGCTCTTCGAGCTTCCAATTAATAGAAGGGAAGGAAAATCGACTTCGAATCTATCGTCAAAATAACCAAGGTCCAAGTCACGTGGCACGCCCAGTCGGCTCTCGGTCAAATCTGGGGCCTCGGCATTTCCCCACACTAATAATAGTCGGACTATCAATCAAGAGCGTCCGGCAGCCTCTCGACTTGGGAGTTCAAAAACAACCACCACTCCTATCCGTCACCACCAGCTCTGCACTACTTTCCCAATCCTTTTCCTAATGGCAGGCGAAAGACTCAGCTCCATCCTCAAGCACATCACTCCCGGCTCGTCGGGGTTGTCTTCAATGTAAAGAACCCCTGTCAACATTACTCTGGCACAACTAACGCTTTTTGTCAGCACATCCAAGAATGCAGACGACGTCGTGATTACTCTCGCGATCCGAACCCCACTTACCAAGGCCTTCAAGGGAGGATTTAAAGATACTGAGCTAGATTATCTCGTCTACTCGTTGCTCAAGAAGGTTGTCGAGAAGTCGAGAATCGACCCCCAACTCGTCGAGGACATCTGCTGCGGCAATGTGCGTCTTCCCCAGATCTGCCAATTTCATTTACTAATCCCTTGATGTGCAGGTCTCCGACGGCAAAGGTGCATACAAGCTCCGAGCTGCTGCCCTTGCAGCTGGCTTCCCGAACACCACCGCAGCCTCTACCGTAAACCGATTCTGCTCCTCCGGTCTCAAAGCTACACAAGACATCGCAAACCAAATTGCCTCTGGTAGCATCGAGATTGGCGTTGCAATGGGTGCAGAGATGATGTCCGTTGGTGGCGATCGTCTTGAGAAGCCCTTCCATCCCGAAATTCTCCAGAACCAAGAATCCGCAGACTGCATGCAGCCGATGGGCCAGACTTCCGAGAATGTGGGCAACGACTTCAATATCTCAAGGGAGAAGCAGGATAGATATGCCGCGGAGAGTTACCACCGCGCGGAAGTAGCACAAAAGGCTGGCTGGTTTGACGACGAGATTGTTCCCATAGTTGCCGAGGTTAAGGATCCGAAGACTGGGGAAGTGAAGAAAGTGACTTTGACCAAAGATGAGGGGCCACGATGGGGTACTACGTTCGAGGGTTTGAACAAGATTCGTCCTGCATTCCCTGATTTTGGCGACAAGTCGACTGGAGGCAACTCTTCTCAAGTTACTGATGGTGGTATGTTTTTACCTTGCTCAAGATTGAATGCTCGCTAACGTCCCACAGCTGCCGCGGTTCTTTTAATGAAACGATCCAAGGCCATCCAACTTGGTCAGCCAATTCTCGCCAAGTACGTTGGTGCCACCGTTGCCGGTCTTGCACCGCGCATCATGGGAATTGGCCCCTCTATCGCCATTCCCAAGCTCCTTACAAAGTTCAACATCACAGTCAACGACTGCGACGTTATTGAAGTCAACGAGGCATTTGCTTCCATGGCCGTTTACTGCAAGGATGTTTTGAAGTTGCCATATGAGAAGATGAATCCCCGTGGTGGGGCCATTGCTCTTGGTCATCCGCTGGGTGCTACGGGCGCGAGACAGATTGTCACGGGTTTGAGTGAGTGCAGGAGGCAGAAGAAGAAAATTTTATTGACAAGTATGTGTATTGGTACTGGGCAGGGAATGGCGGGGCTGTTTGTTAATGAGCAGTTGTGATTGATTAGTGTTGGGATGGCACAACATTTATATAAAAAAATTGCATTCATCTTGCGTCCTTCAAAGGTTTTTGATCCACCTTTTTATATTTAGTTATTCCAGAAACTGTTGCACTTCCACAACTCGAAATTTACACAAGCTCATGAATGGTATCATAGTTGGAATTCAAACACTCAAAGGTTGGCTCGCATTCACTATCCCTCAATATCAAATATACGCTTCTCAATCAAATCCCCATCCGCTCTCAGCCTGGCCCTCCACCCCTCAGACCAAAGCCACGCCATCTTGAATTCTCCCTGAGCCTTCACCTTCAAGCTCTTCTCCTTTTCCATCTCAAAACCGGGCCCAACCCTCGCCGCGTTCGTAACCTTTGTCGTCCCTCTTCCTATCCTCACATCTGGTGCAGTCAGCCCCCTATCACCCGAGCGTGGTCAATACCCATCCTCCTCCCCCACATTCCTAAGCAACGACTCCTTCTCCTCCACACTCGCGCGCCGATTCGGGTTATGCATACTGTCTTCAAGCCCACCCGAACCCACGAGCTTCGAGAGTCTATCCAAAAAAAAAAGGGGGTGTTTATCTGTCTCACTGGCTCCTCGCCTCTCCTCTCGTAGCTCAACCTCTTTTCTTTCGTAGGTGTACCGGCTGCTGGGAGAGTGAAGACTTGACTTGGTGGTATGCCATATCCGTCTAGACTCTTTGGGATGAGGTCATCGTAGCCTGCGGAGCTGAGTATCAAGGATGTCGGTCGAGAGGGATTTCTTCGTGGTGGGGAGGGAGAGCATTTGTCTACTGTGAACAGACTTAAGGGAGGGCGAGTTGGTGCGGGCGGCGATGGGGACTGCGATGCTGATTCGAAGAGCGACCTTGTTTTCTGGTAGAATGAATTACTTGGTATCGGCATGGACGAGACTGGCGTTCGTGCTGCTACCATTGTGTGATGTGTGGGGCGTCGTGGGATTCGAGATTGTGTTGGAGAGTACTGTGCTTGCGACTCCGATTCATGGTGCGTTACGGGCTACTTTAAGGACGATGCTGCAACTATAATTTTTTTCGCAAAATCAAAATTACGATATTTTAAAAATGTGCTATTATTAATAGTCTAGCTAATTTCTATGGTAGAATACAATTAAAACAGTCAATCTATATAGTGTTTTATCGCATTCCATGGTGGGAATGCAATAGGGTAGGAAAAATCAATAAAATACACGTGATATGCCCCCTGGCCTACTAGCTATCTGGCACACTTCGTTTATACTTTTGTTCCTACGTTATTATTTCTAATACTATTAATCTATTATCATTAAACTCTTTATAATAGGTCGTTTCAAGATTAATATTATATACTATTAAGCCCATATTCTTTATTTAATTAAGCAGTAGCTATTATATGAGACTATTATAGAGAGGTTAAAGTATGACTTTAACGTTAATATTTCCCTGAGAACGCTACACAGTAGGCTTTCCGAATAGAAAACGCCCTCTAAACGTTCGATATTTGATCCTTCGCCGTAGGTAAAGGGTCTTATCGCCTAGTTCTTTTGTGATATCTATATGACTAATACTAATATACTTACTAACCTCCGGAGCTTAGGATATAATATTCCTAATCTACGACTATTATAACAAGCTCGTAGGGCTATGGGCCTTCAATATCGAATACTTAATTCGCAAGTTAAGCTAGAAAAGGAGTAACTTCGCTATATCCTCAAGTAATACATAGTAGATAAAGGCTTATAAGGCAATACTAGAAGTTATAGCTACCGGCTTCTATATACTTATCTCAACTCCCTAGGGGATAGCCAGAAGTTTTCTAGGAATAGAATAGCTTCTATAATATAGGAAATTAATCCAGAAAGTATATAACGTCGCTCGGAAGAGATAAAGGCAGCTAGGGGGGAATATAATATTTATAGGCCGAACTTTATTTAGTCTATTAATAGCTATTATAAGGTAAGTATAGTATATACTTAACTTCAAAAATCATTATCTTAATAAGTACTAATCCATTTACTTAGCTACGATTTTGTGGGATTAAGATATATACTAGTATTAATACCTACTCACGGTTTATACCTTGGATTTATATTAGAATCTCAAATAGTTGTGCTATAAGTAGTAGTATTTCCTAATTCGGTATAGATATATCCCCTTAAAAATAGCAAAATTCACTTAGTCGTGATTCCGGCTATATAATTCTATAGTATTATAGAGAACTAGTTATTTGAAAAACCCTTAATTTAGGTAATAAACCCCCTGAATCTCTATACTACATTCTCCTTTAGGCTAATTAATATCATACTAATATATACTTACTTATACCACTTTCTAGGTTACTATCCTAGTATAATACCTTAACTTAGTAGACGAAATAGAGGTTATTCCGCTCTATATTCGATTAGATAGAGGATACGAAACACCTATAGTTACTAATACCTATTATATCCTCTATAAAGCGACATACCAAATAAGGGGTATTAATCCATATTAGTTCTCAGATCTCTATTAGTTCGGGACTAGTATAGCTAATCAATGAATTAAGGTATAGTGGGGACAAATTACGAAGGTAATTTATCTATACTAATCCTATATAGACTTATTTAATTAGCTAATATTATATAGGGCATACTAAATAAATAGAAGATATTTTTCAAGTATCTACGCTCTCAAAGGCTTTACTCTCGTAAGCTTTTACCTAACTATATTACTATACTTTTCGTTTATTTGCCTATTATATGAGAGTAAACTAAGGAGTTCATAAAGGTATGGAATATATATTTAATTAGGAAATAGCCTAATTGTCCATATATAGTCCCTAGGCAACCCTTCTAGAACTATATATTTTTAGAGTAGATAGGGATCAGGGACTACGGTATTCCTATTAATATCAATAAACTAAACGAGCTACGTGAAGGATATACTAGCTACGATAAAGACGCATATTTACCGGAGGTTATACTTAAGTAGTATAAGCAGGAGCTCAAGAATATTGGCTTTATACTCCCAATTACGGAGTATACACGTAACGCGAATAGGGATCTAAACTACCCAAGTACATATATATATCTAAGGGAATCGATTAATAATTACTTAATTAATACGAAGAACACTCGTCTAAAGCTAGGGCTTTTATTAATACCTAAGAGTATATATAATTAGAATCTATCACTAGAGGTAGCTATAGGACTAGAAGAGGCAAGGCTAAAGGATTATAATAATTAAGATAGTATTTAGTTCATTAACGAAGGGAGAGACACTAGCTATAGAGATGAAGATCTCACTTATATTAGCTCTGATAATGAAGCGGAGGTTAAAGATAATACGGAGGATACTAGATTTACTATAGATAGTATTACTTTTAATAGAGCAAATAGTAATTAGGTCATAAATAGTCAAGAGTATAGACAGTTTATAGATAATAGATACGTATCTAAGGCTAAAGCGGAGGAGGAGGATAATCTAGAAATTCCTCCTATAAATATTAGTTGGTTTACCCGGCCTTAGAGAAGCTAAATAGGGATATATTAATATATATCCCAAAGAAAGAACTAGCTAAAAACATTAATATTTACTAAAGTAATTAATTACAGGAGTTAATAGTAGTCTACTTAATTAGTTAAATTCATATAGTTATAGGTGGTTTAATATTAAAAGGTCACATGATTTACCTCCTCAGAAAATCGACCCTTACCCCTCTATTTTCTATACCCCCTATAATTATCCTATCCACTTATGGTTTTAGTAGTAAGGACTACATAGTATATATTAAGTTCTCCCTTAATACTAGCTCTATTAAATTAATAGTTCTTGAGAACTTTTGAAGTAATTATAAGACATATTTAGTGAAAATGTCTCTTTTT
>JAJTUS010000034.1:0-356330 GCA_021399465.1 Hyaloscypha sp. PMI_1271 | reverse complement strand
AGTTTCTTACTGGCTTGGGACGCTGCCGGATACTTGGTAGTTGTTGCCCATTTCATATGACTGATGCTCTACAGAGTACGCCGAGTTAAGTGCGATGAGCGAAAGCCATTGTGTCTTAGATGCGACAGGTTTGGCGTAGAGTGTGATGGCTATGAAGACTATTCATCGGCGCCAGTATCGAGAAAGCGCAAACCAGTTGCGTTGTTACCGAGCACCTCGGTGGGTCTCTTGATATACCAGCCTTCATCGACAACTGGATTTGAGACTCAGGAGGATTACCAATATTTTCTCCATTATCGCAACCAAACAGTCATAGATCTCTCGGGGGCCATGCCTGATGAAGTTTGGAGCCAAGTTATACCCCGTGCGAATGTTGGCCACATGGCGTTGCGCAATCTCACACTCGCTGTCTCTGCGATGGACAAAGCCAGGCATTCCTCTTCGCCGGTACCACATTCCCAATTTGGTGTGCGTATCATCCTTTCTTATCGTACTGCTGGTGCAGCACTGCTTACAATGTTTCTGGCTCAATATGAGCAATCGCTGCCAGGCACAATGTACTGTACGAGGACCTCTTTGAAACCCCCCCCCTCCCCCCCCAAAAGTATTTAGTTTGACATCCTACGAAACGTTCACTGACTGAGGTGTTTTATAGGCGGCCAAGTACGGTAAGGCTCTCAGAGGGATTCGGGAGCTTCTTGCTTCTCGCATCGACCTAGAAGCCGTCCGCGTCTCTCTCATAGCCTCCTTGCTCATCTTCTGCTTCGAGAATCTGCAAGGAGAAACCGAATTAGCTATTAAACATATTAAAACTGCGTTGAACTTCATGCGAACACATCTCACCTCCAGCGTCCGTTACGATCCAAAGCGACATTCGATTTCCTCAGTCCTCGGCCTTGAAGATGAGGTGTCAATACTCCTCGCGCGTATCGACAGCATGTTTGTAGTAACAGATTTCATGGCGGGCAAACGTCTAGTTCAGATAGAATTCATCGAGGAAAATATCAACATGCCTCGAGCGTTCAGAAATATCCAACAAGTAAGAAATTACATGCAAGAATGGCAATATAGAGGTTACCCGTACCTTCCGCGTCTCCGAGATATATATGCGGGAAAGGACGAATCGATCAACCCGCTTCCACCAGGACCCCCAGATTATTTCGAAAAGACAATGAAATACGCGCAACAATGGTTCGACCTTTGCAAACCACTGCTGTCGGGGGAGGATCCCAGATCTCGCGACTGGCTACGTTATGCCATTCTACACACGTACGGCCTGACATCCGTCCTCGTGGTCAAACGAGCATACCTGGGAAATGGCTCTGACACACCTGGTCTCTTCGAACCCGAATCCCTAGCAATGATACAATTTTGCTCTCGCATCGTTCAGAATCCATATTACAGGAAAACATTCGCATTTGATATTGGTCCGATTGAAGGCCTGTTTGTAGTTTGTGTGACGTGCCAGAAGAAGGAGATTTGCGAAGAGGCTCTGAGGATCTTGAAATTGGCGAAAGGGAGGACCGAGATGCTTGCCGATGCGGGTATATATGCTACGAGGTGCGAGGGGATACTGGGAATGAGGTTTCCGGCTGATGGGGAGAAGAATGTATAAATGACTGGTGTAAAACGTGTGTTGCAAATGAGATATTGAATGAATTGAAGGAGATGGAACAGCGAGACCGTCACAATGGAGTTTGAAGTCCGGAGTATTGATACCCAACCATGCCATGACAACAAAGTCCAAGAGTGGCAAGCCTGGACGAAATCAGTGAGGAGTCCTCTCCCGCACCGCACATTCTGGGCAACACCGACTCCCGGATTTCGTCGAAGCAAACCTGTGGAGAAAGCAAGTGTCTGTGATCCACTCCTCAGCGAACGTCGAATTACCCCCGGAGGCAACCTCTACATCCGCATGCGAACTACGAGTACAGTCCCTTCCCGAATTTTAAGCGAACCTTAATAAAACACCAAACCGCGATTCCACCCCCTAGACCCTACGCAACTAATTCTCAATTAAATTATTAACCCTTCTAGAAATATACCGGGGAGCATATAAGAACTAATTTAAGACAAGGTATACTTGTTGTAGAAGTATAGTTATTAAGTTATTTGTAATAGTATTTTCTATCCAAGGCCGGGAAGGCGTGGTTAGACGATCTCTATTTCGATGATTCAAAGCTAAAGAAGAGGAGAAGATCTCAAAGGAGCCCCTGAGCTAAGTAATCGCCGGGTTCCCCCAGGCCCATGTGCTTGCTAAGCGAAGTTGCGACACGTGCACCTTGGCTTAAATTAGCCCTTACGTGTTCCCGATTACATTTCTAGAAGGGCTTAAAATTTAAAAAAAAAACATTTCGTAGGACAGTCGGTGACTTAAAAACTGCAGTTTGCGCAAATCGCGTTTTGTAAGGATCGCTTAAAATTTGGCGGGGAACTGCAGTTTCGCATACGGCTGTACCTCGAGTGAAGCCTAAAGGATCTCGACTATCAGTACTAAAAAAATTCATGACAAGCTTCATTACGTCAAGCCTAAAATGGTTGGAAAACTCTCGGCCCGACTATAAACCAGGTTTTGTTATTTGATTATTTGAGGGGCCTATTAGTTTAATCGTGTGTCAAGACTTGCACTAAAGCCCTTACGTCCCTGCGGGTTTAGTGCGTATTAGACTATTAGTGATATGGTCACTTTTTTTCCCTAACCAAAAAAATCTAAAATCTTTAATAACTTCACAAGGTAACACAAGATCTCAAAAAAAATTATATAGACGTACGCCCAATAATTGCGCAGTTTTTGGCTTCTTTCAATTTTTCAATTTTTTGTGAAATTGTGGAAGTTATTACAAAAATGACCGTATCACCGATACACACCAAACTTACAGGGACGAAGGAAGGGGCTTTGGTGCAAGTCCTGACGCACGATTAGTCGGGAACGGTAAGCGTGACCCCTTCTTCTATTGATCGCTCGGCCTTTCTCACCTGAATTGTCCTAAGCGAGTAATCAGGTATGAACAGCCGGATGATTAGCAGATACGGATTCGTGGACACAAGTGTTAAGATTCACTGAATAATTACAGCGGACAGGCTATTCTTAAAGTATAATTGGGTTTTTCCTTACTGTGTCTAAATTTTAATCCTCCTATTAGTCCTTCCAAGTCCCTCATATTAACTATTAGTACAACCGGTTTCCCGAAGGTCATGTGATTTACGTCACATGATTTCCTACATGTAGGACATGGGACATAGGACATGGGACATGCAGGAAACGGGACATACCGGACACTAGCACTAATTAGGATTAGCGTATTTAGGGATCGCATATCAGAACCTTGATACTATGATCCCTACTTACAGAATACAAGAACTTCACTAACCTATGTAATTAGTATTCCACGCCTACGTGACGGTGCTACACATTACCGGTAAACTAATACTAATTAGTTTATATATATAGATCAGGAAGGATTAAGCTATACTTACTCAAGATTTGGTTCCTTAGGGGCAAAGCTATCGTTTAAGTCGAAGAGGGGAAATACTATTAACTACTTTACCTATAATTCGGTTCTATAGGGAGGAAAGACACTATTTCTTACTAATCAACGAATAGTTAGCTATTTGACTATTTTTCGACCTTCTTTTACGTCAAAATCAACTTTCTACGACTACCTGAACTCCTAGAAACTCCGATTTTCAGAACCTCTTTTCCGGAAATCGAGATATTTCGCCCCCGAAATTTCTTAATTAACCAATAACTACCTCCTATAACTACTCTATGAACGAAATACCCCTCTGAACTACCCTCTTTACGAATTACCTCTTTACGAATTACTATACCTCGGACTAGGTATAAGCCTAGGGAACTACTACTAGTATAGTAGATAATATCCTCTCTAGATCTATTGAATTGAACCCCGCTCCCTCCTCTATATCCGATAATAGCCGAGATAACTATAGAGAGCTAGTACGAAAATAGAGACCCGGAATCATTATAGCTAAGGCTATAGATAAAGATCTCACTGAATTCGTAAATACTAAGCTATATCTCTACTACCTCTATAAGAGAGTTAATAATAACTTATAGGAGCTATTTAGACATAACTTCAAGGACTTTACCTCCCGAGCTAACTTTAATAGACTCGATTTCGTAGAGCTCTAATATCTATATAAAGTCCTTTAATATAGTAGAGTACGTGTTTAATAGAATAAGGGTACTATTATAATAGCTTATACCTTATCGGCTATTATAAGAGAGAAGGAACCATATATATAGATATAGGAGGATATACTTGAGGTAGAAGTAGATCTCGTAAAGGGACTAATTCGATTAGCCTTTATTACTCCTATAGAGAATAAGCGCCTATAACCTCGACCTACTATCCCCTTCTACTACCTCCTATAATTCTACCCCCTACGATTCTACTACCTCTTCCTCCTCCTCTATTACCCCTACTACTATAGTATCCTATACCTCTACTAGATCATATAGGTATAGTACCTATAAATACCCCTAGAGTAGTAAATACAAGTATACTACTATTCCTACTAATAAACGTACTAGTATTTCTACTACTACCCCTACTACCTCTACTAGACCCGAATATTACCTAATTAGGTTTAGCTACTAGACTCGTTATAGAAGTAGCTAAGATCTATATAGAGGAATAGAAATATAATAGTTCTAATAATAGCTTTAACTATAAACTCGTTATCTTCTACGATATCTATTAATATATAGAACTCTTACTTAGAGTATACGTAAGAGCCTTTCCTACTATACTAAAGGAACTAGCCTAAGACTACTTCTATAGTAACTTACTATCATACTACTTATTCGATGACACCTATATAAGTATCTATAACTTCTTTAAGGGACCTAGATACTACTATATAAACCTAGATAAATAGAATACTATTAATCTAATTACTACAACTACTAAATACCCTGAAAAGAGCATGTTTAAGGCTATTTAGATACTAATTAATGAGCTTCGTTAACTATAATATAACTTTATACCTGCCTTATAAAGCACTGAATTCCTATATAATAAGGTCGTCACTACTTACTAAGGTATTCGAGCCTATAGATACGCTATATTAGACTCTCCTCCGGATCTCGCCTAGCTTATTAATAAGCTATAGTCGTTGATTACTATATATAAGAGAGAATAGTAGACTAATTCTAGTACTTTCTTTACTAATCGACGATACTACTCAAATAGCTAGAATCGCTAGTTTAGTGATTATTAATCCTTAAGCCAAAACTATAGAAATCGAGATAGCTACTCGAATAGCTATAAGCCCCGTGACTATGACTACGATTATAATCGTAATGATTATTCGGATACTACGAAGTTGTACTTTATATATAAGAAGCTAGACTACTACTCCTAGAAGTACCTACTAGAGGAATAAGAGGCTAAAAAGGCCTAATTTAGAGCCAGAAACCTTAGTCGATTTAGTAGTAAGATATAAACCTCCCGAACCTTTAATAAATGCTTTAATAGTACTTACTTATAGTATATAGCCGAAGTTAAGGGAGAACTTGAGAGTAGTAAAGACGAATTAGATAACGCTTTTAAGGCTCTCCTAATAGATATAGACGACGAAGACGAAGAGGATTAATTTACTAATTCCTACTTCACTTCTATTAAAAGCCTCTTTACTACTTTAGATATATAAGCCCCTGATATACAAACTCCTAAACTACTAATAATTATAGTAAATAGCCTTATAGATAACCTCATAAAGCTCTCATTTATATACTAACTAATAGGCGAAAATCACGCCCTAGAGCTAAACTTAGAACCTAATAGAATACTTATAGAAGACGTCTAAACCTTTATAGTAAGAGGTATATCTAGATATAACGCTTAACGCTTTTATAGAGTTATAATTAATACTAGAGTAACTAAGTTTTTAACTACTAGTCTTAATTAGTTTAAGGCTCTATAGTATACTAATAATAGCCTTATTCTCGACGAGAGTACTAAGAGTTAAGTTATAGTCTAATTCGGTATTAGATCCTCTTCTTTTATTAGATCTATAGTAATAGAAATACTAATTAGGTAAGTACGATTCTATATTATACTTATAAAGACTCTATTTCTCCTTAGCTTAGCTAATATAGATAAGCTACGAGTTTATTTCAATAACCTCACTAATTACGTGATTACTTCTACTAGATATTATATACTTATCGTATAATGTTTCGGTTACTATTTTCTGCTTTAGAATACTATATTATAAAGCTTCATTTCTGAGTCCTTTACCTATAATCCCTGCTTTCTTATAGAGGTTAAATTATAACGATTATACTATTAATTTAGCTATCTATTAATTAGTAAGCTCCGGAATATCCTAAAACGAGCTGACTATAATATCGATATAAAAGCCCTAGAATACCTTACGAAGTACTATGAATACTATTAAAAGAATAAAGTATCCCCTAGATAATTCAGATTTAATTTAAGAGATAATATAAGCTTTAATTTCTCAATTATCGTCGATATCTTCTATATCTCTAGGAAACCTATACTTTATATAGTTAATAAAGGTACTAAATACTACGGGAGCTATTAGCTCTAGAATATTAGTACTATATATACCTAGGATACCCTAAAGCTATATTAGATTAATACCTATTTAGGCCCTCCCGATTAGATTATTATAGATACTAGAAAGTAGTTCACGAGTAAGGAGTTCGCTTAACTTATGAATACTATAGGAACTAAGGTAAAAATCGTCCTTATAGAAGTATACTACTCTATAGGAATTATCGAGTACTACTATAGCTTAATTCAATACGCTTACATAATTATTATAGCTAAAGTTAAGGGAATTATAAAGGAAATAATACTATAGATAACCTTTAAAGCTCTAAATAATACTATAGGTATTAGTAGTATAGTTCCTATATTCCTGGTTTATAGTATACTACCTCAATTAACTAAATATGACCTACTATTACCTTTAGTCTCCTAGTAATTAGTAGCCCTTAAGAAGGTAATAATAGAGATTTAGAATCTATGAGCTAAGCGTTAAGTCGAAGATACTCTAAATATATGAAATAGATCCTCTATAACTAATATCTATTACCTTATACTAAATTCGAATATTCTAGTATAGTATAAGGGGAATACTAGCTAGAAGGGTAATTAAGAGGGACTATATAAGCTCGTAACTATAGATAGAGAGTCGTATATACTAGCTTTATTACGCGGTAATACTACCTTTTAATCGACCTCTATAAAGCTATTCTATAAAGGAGATATAAAGATCGACGACTAACCTAAACGTGATCCTAAACTCTATAACCCCGAACTCTATAATAAAGACGAAGGTAATACGGATACGATTCCTCTCACTATTCTACTAAAGTATAGTAGAGGACGACCCTATAAGTACCCTAATATAATAGTATTCCTATAAGATAACGACGATAGCTTATATAACGATTCCCGTTAAGCTAAAGTCACTAGCCTCCTAGAAAAGGGTATATTTAAGGTTAGTTCTAGATCTTAAGTACTAGAAGGGGTATATATCTTTAATTCCCGCTTTATCGACGAGATTAAGAATAAGGGTATAGAAAAGGAGTATAAGAAGTCGAGACTAGTTATCTAAGCCTATAATAATAGTAAGAAATATATAGTATTAATATAATTACTAATAATCTAATATATTAGCTAGAGAGTTATCCTCTATATCGCTACTATAACTATAGATACCTTAGGACTATATTTATGAGATATATCATAAGCCTATATCTAATTATCGACTCTACTAAATCACGATTTCTATATTAACCTACCTCCTAAGCTTATGAGAGAGCTAGATCTAGAGGATAATTTGGTATTAAAAGTCATAAAGCTACTCTATAGAGTACTAGAAGCTAGAAACTACTAGTTCAAGACCTATTACTCTCACTATATAAATGAGCTAGCTATAAAGTAATTAACGTATAACCCCTACCTCCTCTATAGTAATCGTCCCTTTGGAATCGTTAGCCTTTAGACTAATAATACTCTATTCCTTAGAGACGACGACTTCGCTGAGGTAGAGTATCTAAAGCTCCTAGAGGCTAAATTCCTAACTAAGGAGTACGAATATCTTATGACTAACTATAACCTCAAGTTTAATAGAGGTATTATTTACACTAATTCTACTAGTATTACCCTTATATAAGAACGCTAGTATAGTAACCTCTATCTAATAATAGCTAAGAATATGACTATAATAAGTAGTAGAGGTATTATATATCGAAACCTTACGATTAAGGAATAATACATCGCCTAGCGAGCTCGAGGAGCCTATATTATATTAACTTACTAACTAGAGGCTTTATATAACTACTTAGTAGCTACTTAAGCTATTAAGCCTACGGAAACTAACGTCAAAGCCCTTAATAAGCGTATTTAATAGTAAATCGAAAATACTACTAGAGGACTACGTTTCGTTAAGCTAGATAAGGAGTCCTTATACTTAATTGTCTTTATAGATGCCTCCTTTATAGGTAATCGAGACTTCTCCTCTTAGATTAGATATGTTCTAGTCCTAGCGAATAGCTCTAGATACACTAATATTATCTACTAGTCGTCTACAAAGTATAAGAGAGTCACTAGAAGCGTTCTAGCCTCAGAACTATATAGTATAGCTTACGGTTTGATATAGGTAACTTAGTTAAGACTATAATTAATAGAATACTCGAAATAGAAGTCCCGCTAGTCGTCTATATAGATTCGAAGTCCCTCTACGAATACCTAGTTAAGCTAGGAACTATACGAGAAAAGCGACTCATAATCGATATAATATACCTCTATTAGGCTTATGAATAACGAGAGATCACAGAAGTTAAGTAGATTAAGGGAGAATCGAATCCTACTAACTTAATAATAAAATCGAAGCCCTCGAATACCCTTAAGTATCTAATCGATACGAATACTATATAGTTAGATATTAAGGAATAGGTTAAACGCGAATAGGGATATATAGAATAGAAGGAATAGATATATAGAATAGGAGGAACGGGTATATAGAGGGATATAGGCGTATAAGAGGGTATACTAAGCACTTAGGGATAATCTAGTACTAGGCCGGATTAGGAAATCTATATACGAATAGGGGACACTATTTTTCGTGCGTTTTTAGTACTTTTATATCGGTTTTTCGCGTTTTTCAGGTAGTTACTAGTATTAGTATAACCGGTTTCCCGAAGGTCATGTGATTTACGTCACATGATTTCCTATATATAGGACATAGGATATAGGACATGGGACATGCAGGAAACGGGACATGCCGGACACTAGCACTAATTAGGATTAGTGTATTTAGGGATCACATATCAGAACCTCGATACTATAATCCCTACTTACAGAATACAAGAACTTCACTAACCTACGTAATTAGCATTCCACGCCTACGTGACGGTGCTACGCGTTACCGGTGAACCGATATTAACTAACATAACTTCGTGTTTAAGTACATTATATTTTGGTTGCTTATAGTAAACAGTTCTAGAGAGCGCTTAAACCTTTAGCAAGTAATATAGCGGAGCTATGCCGTCTGTAGTGTCATATACATGACACTGCGGCAATAAATATGTGATATTGTATAAGATAGTTAGAGGATAAGTTTGAGTTAAGTAATCCAGATAGCTCTTTTGCAATGTCCCTAGGTTAGGGAATAAGGATAAACACAAGGAAAGAAATTACCTTATATTAAATATAAAGACTATTATAGTATTTTATTATGAGAAGATAAAGTAAATAAACGATGTGAAAAAGTATTAATACCTGCGAGAGTCCTCTATACTTGGTAAATCTCGAGAACCTCATATACCTAGAGTAAATTTATTTGCATAATAATTTTTCAACCTACTTGTTAAGCGCCTAAGTTCTTGGTTAACAATGGTACTTCTCTTTCTATATTTTGCTTTTCTTAGCATTTGCCGGAGCGCAACCTTTGATACTACAGGGACACAGTCGATTATGGAATTTATCAACTCGGACCTTGATTCCGAATTGGTCCAGATCGCTAACGAAACCCCACTGTTTGAAGTGCTCGTGCAAAATGGGCCTTCGGAACTAGGTCGTGGATCTTCAGGGTGCGACGCAAATAATGCTAAGCTTCCTGGCTTAGATCGCCGCCAGTACGTCGAAAATGATGAGGATCAGAAGTGCGGGGCGGATCACAACTTTGTCCAGCTCGGTACACAACTCTACATGAACGCTTGGGGTTCTCATTGCAATGGCGATGGGGTGAGTAACCGCCACATTACATGCCGGATATGGTCCCCTGATTTCATGGTGGACCCTACGGACACCTGGCAATCACCTTAGTCTGTGAGCCGGGGTATGTGTGTTGTCAACTTGGTGAGCAACGAACACGATTTGGAGACCAAAAAGCGAAAACAGATTGTGTTCTCTCTGGCGCTATAAGAACCTGGGTTATAGCGGGAAGAGAGCTAGGGGAGAAATGCTCTTCGAAGTTTCGTTACCCTTCGGCTGGGGCAGGGGGAAGTGTCGTTAGATTCCATATTGGGCCTGGGATATAACAAGTGGTTTATTTGTGAAGTTAAAATGGATGTATCTGAAGGTTAATGGTGCTTATGTAAAGTCAGCGACAGGCATATCCGACTGGACTTTTACTTATGCTAGTGTCACGAGCACTGATAACATCGAACTATGCGGAACAGCTTTGTTGGATAATCCTGCATTGGAACTTCAAGGGGAAGGCAAAATTCTTTAGTTATTAGACAGGCAGATGTGGGGCTAAGAGATATGGATCTGTTATTATGAATAGGTGCAGTGCATGCCCGGGGACCTTAGGCTCAATGGTCACTGGACCATTGTAGAACCTCAGGAGGGAATAGTCACGGGGCCGTTAATCACGTAATAGAGCTTACAGACCCTAGGGTCTCTAGAGCTTAGGATCCAGGGGATCTAGAAGGCACGAAGGTCTATATAGTAGAGTAGTTTCACTTGAGTAAGAGCTTTATTCTTAACTTATACTAGTAATAAACTTAACTTTTTATTATTATTATAATAATAATAATAATAAATTGAAAAGACATATAGTTTTACTAACTCTTACTAAATTCTTATTTAAACTCGCATAATATTATTAAGTAAGATTATTTATTTAAAAGAGCTATTTTTATATTTAATTGAAAGTAAATTCTCAGCGGCACATTTCTCAAGGACAGGTAAGTCTGTTGCTCGTTGAAAGGTATTTACAATGAACACAAGTTGTTCGAATGCCATGGGAAGCTTCTTCGATGCTCCTCGCCCCAGCAAAACATCTCATACAGAACATTTTTTTTAATTAAGTTATGAAGAGTATTAGGAGTAGATATCTAAATACTCAAGTACTCAGCCCAAATAACTCAAATCCACCCACCACTCATCCCGATACGCCGCTCCAAGAATACTCTCAATTGTAACGGGTGCATCCAACTGCTCACTAAATTTCGCCCTCGGCCCCTCATTTAACACACTTCCTGGCCCATGATTCCCATATTCCGCAAACGTCACATTCCCAATGTTCGTCGCGCCTCCAACAGCCGTGCTCCAGACTCTCCATCCCGCAGGCGCTATCACGTCACTCAGGTACGTGTTCTGGAACACGACGCGCGCGAAAGAGTCCCATGGCCGCCCCAGAAAGTTGGTGCCGGCAGGGATGGTGTCGTTGATTCCCGCGACGGTGGAATTATTGATTACGTACCAGGAGGGATTGGCTGCTGATGAACGACCTGAGGCTGTTATGGACCCGGCGGCGATGGTGCGGATGTCGATGTTGTCAAACCAGGCTGTTGCGGTTTGTCCGAAGATGAAGTCGATTGCTCCGACTATGAGGCTCTTTGCGTAGAGTTGGTTGCCGGTGTTGGCGAGGAGTGTGTCTTGGTAACCCCATAGTTGAACCCCGTAATACCCTTGATTTGTGGTATGGGCTGAAACAGCAAGGTTTTGTCCGTTTTTGGACACGTGTCCGAAAGTGTTGGCTATATTTAGGTTGTAGAACTTTGTGTTCGGGTTCCACTGTCTGACCGTGGCGGTCTCGTCATCGTTGCTAACATTGAGGAGGGCAAGATTGAAGGTTATAGTTGCAGTGTTGGCTTCATAAGAGCGAGAGTCGGGAGTCCAGCCTTGAACGGTGAGGTGTGATTTCAGAGGTGGAATATACACTTGCTCGACGTACGTTCCGGGGTGGATGAAGAGCACTTGCGGGTTGGTTGTCGTTTTAGATAGGGCATTGACTCCTCCTTGAACGGTTGGGAACGATCCTGGCGTGAATGGAGACGTCCCATCGACTATGATTGCTCCAGATGGAGCGGTGGTTTTCACCCACGGAGGAGCTGAGGAAGTCGTTGAGAATACAACACTGGATGAGCTCGAGCCGATCATTGCCCTCTAAACATCAGTATCAGCCTTTCCTCTCCCCCAGTCTTTAAAATTTAGTCAGAAAAACATACCAAGCAATTATCATGCCTGCAAGCCCTCCTCTCCAACTGCGGAGTCGCCCACACCCCACCTACTAAAACAGTAAGGAAGACCACGAACCGCATAATTGTTCCTTTCCCAAAAGAGCTACTATCCAGTGTGCAGAGCAAAGAAGCCATGCAAACAGCGCAGCTGCTTCATATCTGTTTTCAACAACCCTCAGATCACGAACGTGCACCCTTCTTTCGGACAAAAATTTCTCTGGCACCTTGCGCGACCCTTCATTTGCAAGGACGAATTGGACGAAAAGTCAATTTAGGAAATGAAGATAATTTTCCCCGGTGGAGTTGCGTTTCAATTTGATGAGCATTCGAGTAGAAAAGGAAGCTTTAAGCCACGGTTACGCAGGAAGTTTGGATGCCAATCAAACTATCGATCTTGGCAAACGGGACGTTGAACTTTAGATGGCGAATGATAATCCCTTCAATGGAAGAATTTATGTTCCTGAAACGCGTTTGCGGGGGGGTAGGCTGGGGGTACCCGAGTTGTGAACGCCCGTTCGTTAATGTGAGCGGTTTGGGAATCGGGGCTAAGCGAGGGTTCCCGATTGCTCAATCGCCTACTTAAGCGAACTCCGGTTCATAAATCCAAGGTCAGATACGAGCGAATTTTGAAAATATTATAATATTTTCAAATTAATAAATTAATAAAATTCTATTAGTAGGATCTATCAAAAGTTATTTAGTTAGTAATATTATTTAAGTAATTTTAGCTAAAGCCTTTTATTAGGACTATATATAATTTTAATTATAAAATAGTTTTTTAAAATATATAATTATATAAATCTTTTTATCTTTAATAGAATTTAATCTAAGTAACATTTATCTAAGTTTCTTATAAGTATTAATATCCTTTATTTAATTAAAATCTGGCGTTTACTATTTATTACAAAGTTATATATTATTTTAAAATTAGGCCTTTTTATTAGCGAATCGGGCCCCTCGCTTAGCCCCGATTCCCAAACCGCTCGCATTGACGAACGGGCGTTCACAGTTCGTACCTCCCACCAGTTACCACTGGTGGGTCGTGAATGCGACTGGGCCATACTAGCGACTATGCCACCTGCAAATTTGGTGTTCCTCGCGCACGGATGACCAGTTAGTTAGAAGCACTTCATACAAACTTACTATGAAATACTTGGCACAGTCGCTTTCACGAACCACCAGTGGTAACTGGTGGGTGGTACAAACGGGTAATAGTGTAGAGATTTTCCGCAGGGTCCAGGGGCAGATCTGCGGTGATTAGATAGTCCTCGGTTCCACGGATTTCGGCTTCATTTCTGAGTCTATGTTGAGTTGATGGTATTGACCGTAGTTCAAGGACTAGTTTGAAGCGCGGAAGAGAGCATACTTCTAGGAAAATGGGGCTGTGGTGTGTTGATACGTATTCTCTATTGCGTATCCGGAGGCAAGACCTCCTTGAGTAGGCCGTTTCCCTTCTGCTGTCCAGCACCAAGACCAACGAACCTCAGCACCCATTCTCTCACCCTTCTTGTCTTCTCCACTTGAGGCGGCGCAGGATCCCCCATAGCAAGATCAGCTGCACTGTAGCACCCTCCAACATCACTCTTATCTACGCGGGTTCTGTACAGAAGATTAACCTTCGTCATGTCCTTCCTCAAGCTCTGCCCATATACATTCCCTCGAAAGCTGCTCATAGCTACATTTCGCATCAAAACTACATCTCGTGGTCTCAGACCCGCGAGAATACTTCTCATATCTCCTTGAGCGGCTTGCGATGACGGCAGCCAGAAATTTACTCCAAATCCAGACCTCGTTTCATCACCAACAAGAACTTCGATGAGCTCAACAGCCGCCCCTCGTCTCGTCTTTATGGCTCGCGGTTCCGGTATAGAAATAATCCCAACAATAAGATTAACGGTCATGGTCTGCGGATGGATCGAATCGAGATACGCTGCATTCGGAAGGTCCCTCAAATTGCTCAAATGCCCCGCCACTGAGACTTCCTTCGCAGCCCCAAATGGTCGCAACCGGGAATCAAAAGAATCAAACGACAATTCATCACTCGTGAATGATGTCCCTACATCTGAAACTGGCGCAATTTGCGAGGATTGGATATCTTCATGTCTGGCATACGACTCCTCGTAGAAATGGGAGAGAAGCTCCTCGGCTGAAGCATGGCTTGAAGGATGGCTTTCTGGATGTGCTTGGAAGAATTCTTCAATGAAGGAGTTGATTTGAGATGCAAGGAAGAATGAGGCACCTTGGGCGCTATTCTGTTGGGTGTGGCCGGTGTGGAGGTGGTGTCGGTCAAAGCTTTGGGTAAGACCTGTGGCCAGGTGCTGTCGCTCAAGGGGGAGGGATCTCCATGCTGGATGAGCGATTGAGGCTGAAGTCAGGGCGGGAGTAATTGGGACGGTCTCCTCATTCGCCTGGCGGGCATGAAGGCCGGCAAATCGAGCGATGGGGTCGTTGAAGTCGTTGAGGAGACCTGACTCTTCCCAATCGAGGGAGCTGGCTTCTGGAGCACCGACAAGCAGCAAAAGCTTGGGAGCCATCTTCTCTTTCAACCAGGGTCGAGATGGCGAGTAAGCATCTTCTGTGATCGGGAGTCGCGACGCCAGTCGATCGCTGTGTTGAGTTGAAGAGATGCTGAAGGTTGCCTGAAGTTTGGCGTCGTGAGAGGTTGCGCGGCCAACAAACTTTTGGTGTTGGTGGCGCTGAACACAGGGGTTGTCGCTAATCTTCAGGCATCATTGCCCCTGAACACCGAGAAGTAAACAAACCCCTTTTGGCTAAAACACAAAACAAAAAAAAAAGCTAAACTTTGCATTCTCAATGGGACATCGAGGATCTGCGTTACTTGCCTTGTAGCGTACCGCTCGAGCGTTCTGAGTTTCGAGCTTTACCTGTCTACTTGTGACGAAGAAGAGCAAAGAAAAAGAAGGGAAGAAAGGGTAAGAAAGGGATTCCGTTCCTGAGAGCAAAATAGCAAAACTCTGCTACCAACCCCGGACGGTTGGTGGCGGAGAAACCAGACGAACTGAGTTTTTTATTGGCCTCGGGGGGAGAGGGCTTTCGAGTTGCTTGGCGTGGGATCTGGGACTCTTAACCATTCCAACATAGTTGTTAGGTTAAGGTCTCTTGCGAGTCGTCGTCTTACATCGGCGCCGTTTGTTGATGGCTGAAAAAAGCTTATTTGAATACATGAAGGTGAATGGAAAAGAGGTCGGCCCGTGAAGCGAGATAGGGGTGAATCAAGAAGCCATGATAAGTGGCACTCACTGTCCGCGGACAATCACTTATTGGAATACTTGAGTGAGTTCATGCTATCATTGTATTCAAAACGGCTCGATCCGACCTGGTTAGTTTCGCTCAAGCAATGAAGTTTGCTTCATCTCCCAGACTGCCACCTACGAACTTTCCCGTATTTGACCGTCTTAGCATCAAAGTCCCGCCTCACGAACGGCCAAACTACCAGGGCAAGGAGAGCCAGCAAAATATCCAGAAGTACATAATCGCGAGGGCTCGGACCACGCATATTATTCAACAATAATGCACCTTCAAGATCCACCGTAATAAAGAAATCTCCTCTTTGCATTCCCTTCAAGATCTTCCTCGCAACAGATTGTGCAGACTCTGTCTTCTGAACCAGCTGGTCTTCCGACATGTCGCTCCCCTCCAGCATCTTGGTAAGTTCAGGTTTTTTGGCTGCCTCTGCGAGAAAAGACTCTGATATGAAGCAGCCGGGATATGCACAATGAACCTGATACACATCCTTTTCTCCATACAGCAGCAGTTCTTGCCGGAGTGTGTCGGCAAATGCGCGGATTGCAACTTTTGTTGGAGTGTATGCGATGTATCCTGGAATACTGACAAAAGCCGCGTTCGAGGAGACGAAGGTAATATGGCGAGTGTGAGTCGTTGGTGCTTTACTAACCCATCGCTTCAGAACGACTTGGGTGATGAAAATGGCAGCGTAGTAATTGACCTCCAAACATGAGGCCAGCCCTTCTGGCTTCAGATCTGCGAGGAAGCCTATCTGTTCTGGACTCGTTCCTCCTGCCACGCAGAAGAGATGATCTGGATGAAAGCCATGGGTGTCTTCGGCAGCTCTTATGGCAACTGTACACTTCAAAATGTCAGCTCAGATCCCAGTCACCGAATTCAAGACCGATTCTTACCTCAGCTGATTTTGTGAGATCTACACATTGATAAACGATAGTTTGTGTTGCTTCTTGCCGCGCTGCCAGCATTTCTTTCTGAGCTTTCTCCAACCCTTCCTGACCTCTCACCAGAAGCAAGATATGAGCACCTGCCAGGTCAGCTGATGATCCAGAAAGGAAGAAATATTGCCATGTACCTTTTGCCGCAAGCTCAAGGCCAAGAGCCATTCCTAAACCTCGAGAAGCTCCAGCAATAACGACATACTGACTGAGGTGTCAGGAATGGTACTCACGTGCGGGGCGACATTGACAACATACCTTGCCCTTTACATCGAAATTGGCCATGATCAAACAGCGCCAGCTCTGCTAATTTGAAGAGTACCTCTATGGCACGAATTCGAAATCAGATCAACGACTTTGAAGCACTTAGGAGAGGTGGAGCCTCAGTCCGAATCGTATTCGAAGCCGATTGACATGTGATTGAGAGGCCAAATACGATTAAACACTGAAGCACTCAATATTCCAAAGGGAACTTTTGGCGTACGACCTTCGAAAGAGTATTTTGCTGTAACCTTTGTTGCAATGATGTCCTTTCAGGACGTGAAAATACAGAATGGCGTCCGTCAGAGTTCCACCGTCTCCGTGTGGAGAACTTCGTAAACCCCTGCAAGCCCAACCAAAGCCCGCATTCTCAAATATACCGATATGGAGCGACTTCTGCGCATATGCCAGAACTGCCTCCCACACCTTGAAAATTCCTCGAAAGGGGGGTTCTTTCTTCAGCAACACCACCATCTGCTTTCAAAACAATATCATCTCGACATAGTCCAAGAAGTCACACGACTTCAAAGATAAACGTGACCTCTCTAACTCAGCAAACTAGTCACATTCCTTGCCACCCTCACTAGCCACACTGCACAAGATAAATCCAAAGCTCCTGAAAAGTCATACGACTCGGCCACATCCGAATCGAATGCTCGCCCCTCACTCATGGAGCAAGCGAGCAGGAATTAGAGGGGGTATAAGTTCGTTTCTTTTTCTGTCAGATCTGGAATTTGCTTTCCCCAGATTCTTCTTATATTTCTCCACTCTCCCTATTCTCTTCCTCGAGCGAGAACTCGCGTACTTGGTTGCCGCCTCAGCTGTCCACGCTTCACTGCCCACCCTCCTTGAAGCATATCCCACCAAACATCAAAATGCCATTCTCCTACCACGACCCCGCTCACGCTCTCGAATCGCGCCGTACCATCGACGGCACCGGCTTCGGAAAAGTAGCCATTGTCACCGGCTGCTCCTCTGGCGTCGGTCTCGCCACTACCCAGCTCTTCCTCTCCCACCAATTCGAAGTCCTCGGTGTCGACATCGCGGAAATCGACTACGAGAGGATCGATCCTAGGGATCAGGAGAGATTTCATTTCCATCGGGGCGATTTGGCGAAGGAAGGGGAGTGTGATGAGGTTGTGAGGATTTGTGTTGCGAAGTTTGGGTGAGTGGTACTTTATCATGTGACTTTTCTTGATTCTCTGATTTCTGCTGGGCAACGATGGTTTTCAACTGCAGATGACGAGGAAGTTTGCCAATCGTGTTATGAAGCATTGTTTCGATGCCAGGTAATGCAAACCCACAAAGTGACTATATCACGCAGCGCTATATCTCCATGCACTACAATTTTAGCATGCAGAAGAAGGACTGAACATATTCTCGGTTATTCAGGGGGCATTTTCTCCTAATTTTGGACCATCATCTTGGGATGGATGTCATATGCCCTTCCACATCTTTCGTGGGCTATATTTCTCAGCAACGGAGGGCTTTACTTCTCAGTATCACATCAAGTACAACATCTGACTCTCAAACAGACACAAAATCGACGTCCTAGCAAACGTAGCCGGAATAATGGACGCCTACGAAGCGGCCGACAAAATCACAGATTACGAATGGGAGCGCATTCTAACCACAAACCTCACCGTTCCAACCCGCATGATCCGCGCCGTACTCCCATTCATGAAAGCCAAGCAGTACGGGAGTATTATCAATGTGGCGAGTAAGGCGGCAGTCAGTGGTGCGGCGGCTGGTGTGGCGTACACGACGAGTAAGCATGGGCTGGTGAGTGATTTCAAGTTTTGCGGGAGAAGACAAAGACTGACGAGCTACAGCTTGGTGTGACGAAGCATACGGCGTGGAGGTTTCATGAGGAGGGGATTAGATGTAATGCTGTGTTGCCTGGGTGTAAGTGGCTCACACTCCTGTTTCCCCCTCTACCTACCAACAACAATGTAGCAATCGACACCAACATCTTCTCATCCGTCGACAAGGAGCATTTCGATGAGGATACTTTCTCCAGACTTCAGTAAGTTAATCTTTTCATTGGGATGGAGGGGTACTGACTTGACAGACCAATTTGGGAACTGCATAACCCAGCTGGTCAGAAACCGCAGACCACGGCAGGGGAAGTTGCGAGTGTGATCCTGTTCCTGGCTAGCGATCAGGCCAGAGGGATAAATGGCGTCTCTCTGCCGATTGACAGGGCTTGGGGAGTTATTTGAAGCGTAGCTGTTCGAGGCGTTAGGGGGCAATGTCAAGCGGTCTTAGCGTATACGTATCTCACTTTATCTTTGTTTTTTATTTTCCGGATAGTTTTATTTAGCGGAAAACACATTTCAGAGCAGTGCTCTCAAAGAATGCCCTATCCTTCTCCCATCCCTTAACCACAAAATCTCTCCCAACTTCCACCACCTTCTCAACCTGCTCCTTCGTTCCCCACCCCTGGACTCTCGACCCCCAGCAAATCAAATGCACACCAACATGAATTGCAGTTCTGAACGCAAAATCATCATCAATATTTCCGTAACCCTGCATGAACGCTTCGATGAGCCATACTCCAGCGTCGATATCCTTGAAATGCTTCAGCTCGAAGAGCTCGGCGAACATTTGGCCGAGATCGAATGCTAGAGAAGAGATATGGCTGAGTTCCCAGTCAATGACGAACAATTTAATTGGGGTTTCTTCATCGGTGAGGAGGATGTCTGGGAGTAAGACACTGCGATCGTTAGCCGCCACTGCAAACTTCACGGACGATTAGATGGTACTCACTTCCCACTCCAGAAATCCCCATGGATTAAGCTTCCCTCCTCTGAGTCCAACTCATCCCTAACCCTCATTCCCAGCGCCTCAAAAGTCTTTCGGCTTCCCTCAAGCAATTCTGGAAAGTTGTCGACGGTACCAATCAAATTCATCCCATAATTCAAGCGATACTTCAGTTCTAACATCGCAGTGTTGCCCTTTATACTCTCTCTCAACTTCCCTTGTTCTGGGGCATTAGCCCATGCGTGGAAATGTCTGGCCCAGAGACCAATGGCATGACCAAAATGCATGCATTGAACTTGTGTGAGTGGGTGTTTGAGGACATAGGTTTTCAGATCCAGGGAAGAGGGGAGGTCGGAGTAGATCTGTGTGTCGGTTTCGGGGAAGAAATAGTATAGGTGGGGAGTTTGAACTGTGACGCCTTTTCTCAAGACCGGTGGGAGGTCATGGAGTGCTGCGAGGATGGTCTCCTCGAATTCCTGTGTCACGTGTCAACGTTTCTGGTGGCATGCTTGGAGAATGTGGGAACTTACGCAGCGAGTGGCTGTCAACTTGAAATTGAAGTTTGATGCCACGTATGGCTCGGTATGCTTGATGACAATTGTCCTGGAGCCATCTTCCAAAGGGGTCACGAGGATTCCGCGGTATACAAAATTCGCCGTACCGCCTGAGAGTTTGACGAGGGAGGTACATGCGTATGGAGTGTCTTCGAGGCTCCCTTGCACCTTCTGCGATAGCTCGTCTGCGGTTTCTTGAGCCATTGTTTCAATTGAAATCGAATTGATTGAGAACGATTTGGACTGTCAAGTGGAAAGAGTGAGAGTAGTGACTTCAACGAGTGGGAAAGTTCGTTTTAATTAGATGAGAAGCAATTGGGAATGGAAGAAAAGCACATGTATCAAGACCTTTAACACAGGCGGGCAAAGTCACTCCCGTGGAAAGTGAGTCATTCCGCTCTCAGGAGATCCTCACGTGCAGGAACTGAACTGGGGTGACGAACAGTCATCACTGGATTGACGTTGCAGTCGAAATGTTCACCTTATGATGCAGTTTGGGGGACTTGATCCTTCCGAGCGGAAAACCACGAGGAAGTACGTATCCTCTGGTATTGGGAGGACAAAAGAACGCAGGCGTTGTTGGTGACCAAGGGATCGATGCGATGCTCTTCGAGGACGCTAAAATTGCAGTGCCTCGGATGCCTCCGGCCAGGGGATCTTCGGAAAGCAATAAGGTCAAGAAATAAGAACCCTGCCCCACCCCGCCTGCAAGTGCCGTCGGCGTTTGCCTCGGATTTAAGTGTTTGTGATGCAACAGGGTGGGGGGTCGAAGCTGCCAATAATACACCAATTATTTGACCACATAACCGAAGCTGTCTCCCGCCATTTCTCGCTGCTTCAAATGTTGAGCTCCTTCAGCTATCCTTCCCTTCTCTTCTCCTCTACTTCCCAATTTGTGTTCTACTTCTGAATTGACCGATCGCAGACATACAGACAACCATTGTTCGCCTGCCTGTCAACCGCAATGGCAGGGAAAATTGCCCCAAAGATGGAATACACCAGGCTTGGAAACTCAGGACTGAAGATTTCAAAGGTCATTTTCGGTTGCATGTCCCTCGGAACGTCTGAATGGCAAGAATGGGTCATCAATGAAGATGCAGCTCTCCCTCTCCTGAAACACGCCTATGACGTTGGCCTCAACACCTGGGATACAGCTGATGTCTATTCGAACGGAAAATCCGAAGAGATTATTGGCAAGGCATTGAAACAATACAATATTCCTCGGAACAAGGTTGTCATCTTGAGCAAATGCTATTTCGGGGTCTCGGACGATGGATCACAGCCTCCGATTGCAGCAGCATCTACGAATGATGGTCTTATGGTCAATCAAGTTGGATTAAGCAGAAAGCACATTTTGGATGCTGTGGACAAGAGTGTTGCCAGATTGGGGACGTACATTGATGTGCTCCAGATTCATAGGCTCGACCGCGATACCCCCAGAGAGGAGATCATGAGAGCATTGAACGATGTGGTGGAGAGTGGCAAGGTTCGATATATCGGAGCTAGCAGTGTAAGTATATTTAAAGAATGAGGAATGGGTAGAAAGCTGACTAGACGCAGATGGCTGCTTGGGAATTCCAAACTTTGCAGAACATCGCCGAAAAGCACGGCTGGCACAAATTTGTCTCAATGCAGAACTACTACAACTTATTATATCGTGAAGAAGGTACGTCGATACCTCCATTGCTCAAAGTTTTGGTCTGACTTTGTAGAGCGTGAAATGATCCCGTATTGTCGCGATGTTGGAGTGGGACTTATCCCATGGTCTCCCATCGCTCGAGGAGCTCTCGCACGTCCGTTTGACGACCGAACCACAACCCGCGAGAAGAGTGATAGAATGCTTGCGGCAATGATCAGAGGAAAGGAAACCGAGATTGACAAACGTGTTATTGGGAGAGTCGAGGAGGTTGCAAAGAAGCACGGCGTCTCGATGACTACCATCGCCACTGCCTGTAGGTGTTAGGGGAGAAATCCTTTCCTATTCCGACTGTTTCCTGAGATTTTCCTAAGACAATGTCCTCTCCCGAAACAATCCCAATTGAGCAATTGCTGACTCCCCCCGTTACCTAGGGTGCCTGAGCAAGGATAAGGTCAACCCGATCATCGGATTGAGCACCAAGGAGAGAATTGACCAAGCTGTGGAGAGCGTACAGTTTGCAGGCTCGGGCAAGTTGACTGCTGAGGACATTGCGTATCTTGAGGAGGGGTATGCTCCGAAGGAGAGACAGGGCTACTAGGCCATTGATCAGATTTCTCGAGGAATCGAAGTCATGTTCGACACGAAAATGACAAAATAAAATTGAGTATCTGAGGTCGTTTTAAACTGCTTACTTGAAGCTACTTCTGCAAGGAGGGAAATGGCTTCTCCAATCACATGAAGTCGCTACATAAAGGGGGCGGCCGCCAAGATCGCGTCCACATTCCTTTTTGGGATTAAATTTGCCCGCATCTCCTCCTTATCGGTTAGTTCAGCACGGGAATGTTGACCAGTGACGAAAGTATAAAACATCCACACCATTCTGTGCAACACGCAAACTCATCCAAGGTGATGCAGGGCGAGAACTCTTATTGATTTCCTCCGCATATTCCAGTAAAGGCATTCCATCACGTAACGCTATCTCCTCGCGTGCCAAGGGCCATATCACATAAAAGCTGCGGAAGCCCGCTGTCAAAGTTCCGACCTTCACCGACCTTGCCAAACGGAGTCACGTGACAATTCTTCCTTCAATACTTCGAGCTTTTGGACAAACCGCGAGCATTCCAATAGGTACTCGAGACCGGGTGGACTCTCGCAATGTTGTTGCTCAGTATCCCTATTCTGGTGTCTATTGCCATCTCAATCGCTGCCATTTACAAGTTCATCATCTACCCCACCTTTATCTCACCACTCTCCAAAATCCCAAACGCACACTGGTCCTCTTCTATCTCTCCATTTTGGATACTCTGGTCGAGATATAATTGTCAGGAGAATCGGAGGGTTCATGCTGCTCATCTTAAGCATGGATCAGTTGTTCGTCTTGCTCCGAATGAGCTGAGTGTGAATGACGTTGGTGGATTGAGGACTGTGTACGCAGGTGGGTTTGAGAAGGGACAGTGGTACTCGATTTTTGATAACTATGGGTTCGTTGTCTCTTTGGTTAGCAGGCTTTGGCGATTAACAAATCTACAGCGTTCCCTGCATGTTCTCCTCGTGGCACTCTCGAACCCATTCAGCACGAAAGCGAATGATCTCGAACATCTACTCCAAATCTAATATACACAGCTCTACAGCTCTAGCAGAACAAGCAAAAGTCATACTGTATGACCGCCTTCTACCGGTAATCACATCCATCTCGGATTCAGTTCGATCGACAGATGGTGTTGACGTTCACGACCTCTGGAATGCAACGACGATGGACTTCATCACAGCTTACCAATTCGGCTTGAAGAATGGGAGCAACTTCCTCAACAACGAGCCATATCGCCGACACTGGTTTGGACTCTACCACAGCCGCAAGACATACACCTTCTTCTCCCAAGAACTTCCCCGCCTGAGTCGATTCTTGAAACACTTCTACATCAATCTCACCCCAACATGGGTCGATGATGCGAATCGAGAACTTGAGGCATGGACCAAAGATCGCTGCGATGCTACATCTGTTTATGTCAATGATGGAGCTGCAGCCAAGGACTCCGATCCAGCAAATGAGCCCGTCGTCTTCGGCTCTCTACTCTCAGGCATCGAAAAAGAAGAGAAGAAAGGCTCTGAATCCGTGCTCAGCGACACGACACTCAGGTACCCGGAGGCGAGTATAGCGAGCGAAATGATCGACCATCTTGCAGCTGGCCATGAGACTTCTGGAATCACGATGACGTATCTCTCATGGCATTTATCCCAGGATCTCACTCTTCAAGACACTTTACGCAAGGAGCTCCTGACCTTGTCACCGAATATGCTCCTTTCATCGTCCTCTGAGAAGAATATCCCCAGCTCCAAAGATCTCGACGCTCTCCCCGTCCTCCACGCTGTATTAATGGAGACGCTCCGCCTTCGAGCCGCGATCCCAGGCGGCCAACCACGAATGACGCCCTACCCCTCCTGCAGCCTCGGCCCTTTCACCGACATCCCAGGCGGTGTCCGAGTAGGCGCTCAAGCTCACAGCGTCCACCGCAACGCAGAAGTATATCCTGAGCCAGAGAAATGGGATTATATGCGTTGGATGGATGCTGAAAATGGGTACAGTGAGGAGCAGAGAAGAGAGAGGGATAGGCATTTTTGGGCTTTTAGTAGTGGTGGGCGGATGTGTGTTGGGAGCAATTTTGCAATGTTTGGTATGTTTAAAGTCTTATTTCGAGGAAGGCGGAGTGAGGAGAGGAGCTGACAATACACAGAGTTGAAGCTTATTGTCGCGGCGGTGTACTCGAATTTCAGAACGTATATTGTGGATGATGAGGGGATTGAGCAGACTGATGGGTATACATGTGGTCCAGCGAGCAATAAGCTCTTCTTAAGTTTTGAGAGAGTTGTTGAACAGCTTTGAATACGGAGGGCAAATTTGGATGGGATCGATGGCGTCTTAAGCAACTAGATATGAAGAGGATTTGGATACGTTGGAATGGTTGGTTGGTCTTTCTGGAGGATATTGTTAGCGACTTCAATGGAGGGGCTCGCTTACAGCTAAGCCATATGCAAATCAATCATTTGATTCATTTACAAGTTGCTTTACTAGGGGGTCGTAATCTATGCCGCTGGTAGAAGGAGACGAATTCTACAAAACAAAGGCGGTGGGGAATTGAGACGATTATATTGCAGTGGATTATCGATGTGGGAAAAGTGTATCGACTAGTATTGCAGTATACCTTGCCAAGTTTTGCAAGGATCATGCTATCTACAGCGCCAACGAGGTGGATAACCTGCCCTGTTATCATATTCGACCGCTTTTGAATATCACCAGACGGGAACACTCCATTTCACTTGTGTATCCCTTCTCGTAAGGTTGCCCGGCCGTCTACATCTATAGGTTATGATCGGTCGAGGTGTTGGTGGTGTGCGAGAGGAGGAACATTGATGGTGAGGTGACGAGATTGAAGAATGTGTTATCTGTGTTTGGTATCGCTTTGGTATTTGATGGGTTACGAGAGCGAAGGTAGGTTCGTTGGCGTTTTGGAGACGAGGAGTCGGATGCTTTCGAGGTGAGTTGATCTAGGATGGGAGTTGATGTCCATGTCCATGTCTATGAAAGCTGCGTGCCTGTATGCTGACCCAAAGAAGCAGTCTGGCATCAAATCAAATGAGGTTGCAGTACTTACTTGGATGAATGCGACTCCCGTTGGCTCTCCAGACGAAGCTGAAGGTTCGTAGCCAGCACCACGGACAGGTGGGAGTTCGACTTTGCTGGCCGACCCCTCGAGAGTCTTCTCTAAACAGATGAGTCTGTCATCAGGGCCAGGGACCATTCACAGGGCTGGTCCCCGAAGCCCATCTATAGAAGAATTAGCTCGGGTTAGACGAGGGCTGCGGCGAACAGTTGTAACCAGCTCGACATCCCCAAGGGGATCCGGCTGCAGTTGCCGAGCCCTCTCAAGCCTGATAATGTCCTGCAACCGGAATATATGTTGATTGAGGAGTTCCCTCTCCTCATCACCGAGTACAATTGGGAAGGAGGGATGAAGACGTCTACTCACCCACCCATGGGGCCTTATGAAGGCGATCAGATGCAGGACTACGAATAGTCCAATGGCGAAGCCAGCGAAATCAGTCCAAGAAGGCATGATTGCGATGACAGAAAGAAGAGAAGAAAGCGAAAGAGCAGACGAGACTTTAACTTTACTCTGTACCAACAAGTAAGTCACAGTGAGGAAGGTGCTCGTGAGTTCTCAATTTGGAAGCTACGAAGGAGCTACAAATGGCCGGGCCAGCTAAACGAGCTCTTCCTGAACAGCTTTTTTCTATCTTTCGAATTTAGGACAGCATCACTGTCGAAGTCAAGCTGCCCTCTCCCTTCAAACGCAGCACAAATGGACCCAGAATCAAACTCGATCTGCCGCTCAGGGGCATTCCGGTGATTCCGACCGTTGTACTCCAACGGACCTTGGCCTAGATCAAGCCATTTGGTAACGTACATCGCGTTTCCATGTCTACCAAACTGCTTGAAATCGATCTGATATTCTGATCGACAATATCTGCATCGCATCACTCGTTCTCCATTCAAGTAGCCCTTCTGTATTTTCCAATCCGAAACTCGAATGCCTCTCAGATAACGATTCAAGTGCTCGATAGTGAAGAACGAGATATGGGGGCAGATTGCGAAGTTTGCATCCCATGGAAATGGAATTGGTTGTGTTGCTGGTATCATGAATGTTTTCTGCTCCCGAACAATGAGACTCCCATCGATGAGCTTCGCGGCAGCTGTCCGTTGCTCCACGTAGCCGGAACGGGAGTAAGTTATAGTTTTCAACGATAGGAGGTCGAGAAGATCGGAGTATTCCGAGCCTTGCCGATACCGCTTCATCGTCATGTCGAAGATCGACGATGAGAACTCTTTGTGAATAAAGGTCGTGGTTATTGACTCGGAGTCCACCTTCCAGCACTTCAAGTGATTAAAGTAATCGCTATTTGAGTGCAGATACCGGCGAGCTTTGTTTATTGCATGGAGCTTTTTGCAAAAACCGCAAATGATATGATCAGGAAGATCTCCTTCTAATAATTTCAGGAGGCGTTCGCGATGTAACCCAGGAGACCCTTCCATCGGCCTCAGATCCTCTAGATACTGGGTCCCGAGCGCGAAATATACCGGCCTACAACAGATGGAGAAACTTGCCGCCGACTCTGGAGGCAAACGGCGAGAAATTTGGAGAATGATTTCCGTTGGAAGATTGTTTAGAGTGGAGAACTCAAGTGCGTTGGGACGGGGGGGAGGAGGGGCTAGTAATCCTAGCCAGGAAAATACGTTCGTGAAGAAGTCCATTGCAACCAAATTAAATGTGAACGCTGGGATATCGCACAACTCTTTATAGTGACAAGGAAGATTTCTCGCAATCGCAGGAAAGACGTCAGGGAGAAGAAAATGGTCTGGGCCGTGCTTTGCCACTTATATAGCGGGGGTTTTAGTTGAGCCCTATAATCGCTTAAGCTGATCACTACTATTAATTAGCGCATATGCTCGTTTATTTAGCGGATCACTACTCTCGATTAAAGAAGCGAGGTAGCTAGCCGAGCAAATGAATAGGTTTACAGCAGTTATATTTTAGGTATATACTGAGTATATGCTCTCCTTGTGCTCTGCATATGCATAGGATGTGCGGGCTAGGAGGGTTCGGGTTAGTCCCAAGCTTGCGAGGGGGCTTAGGGTCAGGGGTTAGGGTCAGGGGTTAGGGTCTGGGTTAGTCCCGGGGGGTTGGGGGGCGGTGAGAGCCCCCCGCAAAGGGATATATTAAAGTGTAAAGGCCCTACGGGTTAGGGTTAGCATATGCTAGGAGTATGCCTAGGGGGTGCCTGGCGGGCCGTAGGGAGGAGGTCGGGGTTGGAAGGAGGGTGTGAACCAGGATAGGTGTCTATATATTATTAAAGATAGTAGGTACAGTATGGTTTTTGGTGAGGAAAGTTGATCCCTACTATGGAAAATACAAGGGTATTCTTGCTAATTGATAGTAGTGATCAGCTTAAGCGATGGTAGGGCTCAACTAAAACCCCTCTGTAGCCCAATTTGTCCTTAACCGCGGTGCACCTTGGCCTCAGGGCCCGTGGACTGGATATAGATTCCAACCAACTCATTTCAATGATCTAGAAGCATTAATCTATTTTCTCGGATAATGCTGTTTAGCTACAAGCAGGGGGTGGAATCAGGACTCTGTTGCACCCACGGAAGTTTAAGGCCACCAAGCACATGAAGAATGAAATTTCCATTAGAAACGATCATCATCCCGCCGTAAACCTCTTAGGGTTTCTTCTAAGTCTATTGTAGTTCTCTCAGTGGCCAGGAGCCCAGAGTCATTATCAAGGAACACAAAATTGGGTTGTTAAGTTGTGGATGCGTCTGTTGCCCGTCTGATATACAGAACCACGTCTCCAAAGTCTTCTCTGCCGCCTGGGATTTCAAACGCGTCGTAGAACTCAAGGATCATTTTCCGAATGCGGGAGGAGTCTGGGTCGGCCCTTTGAAATGTTAGCGGGTGAGCTAGACCCAAATTTTATAGGTATATGGAGAAATTTACCATAAGCTGTCACGGTCGTGTTCTTCAATTCTGTCCCATATCATTGCAGCAGGTCGAGCAAGATCTAATGTGATTTGCCTAACCTGAACTTGAGCCGCGCATGAAATCACTAACGTTGAATCATCCACCTTGAGGAATCCCTCTGGATCATCTAGAACAGTAATGCCGTTCTCTCTCAAGATGAGTATATCAACCTCGCTATATGCTGGGTCCTGCGCATAGCACGAGATATCGCCTAGGTCTTCCTGTTTTTTGCTAAGAATATTGCGGAGGGTTAAAACTAATACGTGCTGAAACGATGACCGTGGAGTCTGTTGTTCGGAGTCGTCCCTAATCGAGCCGCATGCAAAAGCAACAATCTGTTGGATATCAACTGAGATATTGATTGATTGTACAATTGATGTTAGCTGTTTGCATTGTTCGCTGTCTTCCCACTGTTTCTGGTTCGTTTTGAAGATATTTTTAGTATCTTTAAGGGACTCGGTGGGTACAACATCAAGATTTTCCTTTGTGAATTTGTTACGCAAGGCCATGTAATGGTAAATTCGAAGACTGCTGGATGCAATGCGCGGAATAGAGAAATCATTAATTGATGTGAGTTCCTGAATAGAACAGTAGTATATGAAAGGAGCTCCGCTAAAGCTTTGTTAGTAATGCCTACATAGTCTACATAGAGAGCTAAGGCATAAGCAAATCGAACGTACATGACGAATTCTGTATCTGGCTGAGAAGGAAGTATACGGCCAGTCTCTATGGCAAACTCGACCATGACCCCATCAAGGCCTCTTATGAAGACTTTCCCGAACTTTCCCTCGAGTTTCCTAAGCTGCTGGCCAACATCTTGAATAATTTCTCGGGTAAACACTGGAGCACCAGAGAGGTACAAGGAGTGAATCTCAGCATGGGCCTCAGTCAGCCTCTGTATTATGTTGTGTTTGTCATTGTCATCAGTGACAAAGTATGCCTCCCCCGGATACACAGGTTTTCTGTAGATCGTCGTGGTTGCAGAGTGGAGTGCAAACAAGATAGGAACGACTGAGCATGATGAGGTTCATTGGGCGCTTGATGAAAGTCCACAACCCTTCCTTCTCCTCCGCCGCCGGAGTAATAAGTTGCCGAAATTGGCACGTGCGCAAACACCAAAGCTTCAAATTATCTACCTATCTAGTACTTCATCATTTGCCCTTCAACACTCTTACATTCATGTAGCCTTTTGGTATACCTCTTGTGCTTGGCGTTAATATCCTTTTGATCTATTTCCTTTTCAAATATCCGTCTAAACCTTTAAATGCCGGCTTTTTCTGTAGCACATCTTCTAGCGAGCAGGGAGACGACTCAACACCTGTATCTCTTCAAGAGGTTGATTTGTTTGCAGATTGGATTGCAATATTATCCCAGAGCCAAGATTGAGTCAAAAACGGTAGTTTTTGAGGCAAACATCAGAGTTTTCAGCGACTGTGAAAACTGTGCAACAGCCGATTTTACCACTACCACTCTCAAGATTCAAACTACAAAATCAACACTATCGACGGCGAACCCTCTAACTATCGCATAGCTCCGCGGAGGACTCCCTGCCTGCAACGAGCAAGCCGTCGGCAACAAAAACTGTCCTTAGTTAATCCTGATGGCCTGTCACAAGAACCATGGCTGTCGAACGCCGCAAAAATATGGCTCTTAGGGAAGACACTGCGGTGTTCCAATGACTTCGATATATATCCACTATCGCAGTTCATTCTAAACTGCGCATTTATGGCACTCGGGCTGTGGGAATTGATCGAAAAGGAGGCGACCAAATGTTCTCTTTGTCGATTCAGTGATCACTGGGTTACTTGGAACCATCAGCTGGCTGGCCCAGAACCCAGCGGGTATTCTGGACTCCGTGCAGCTAGAACAGCACTCACTTCTCCGGTCAGAGATCCAATAACATTTGATATTGGACATTGGTACTCTGAATGTGGGAAGTATATGCGTCCAAGATGTCTTCATGACCCGATTACACGTCTCGCGAAGAGTAATGAGGCCAAACGACCAGAGCCAAGACCACCGGCTGAATAGAGTCGCTCCACAGAATTGCGACACGAAGTTTATCTTACCGCTGATTCTATGGATACATAGAAGTTAATGCAAGCAGCGTGCTCAACGCTACAGCAGTGTTTGATCTGCAGCACTGCCCACCTCGCCAACTCTCAAACTACCAGGGTGCGACCTGGATTCTGCGAAGTTGTGCGTTTGGGCTGTTGTATTTACCAGATATTCAAAGAGTCAGGTGATGGGAATAAGCTCTCCAACAACATTGCGGAGTTTGAAGACCTATACAACGTTGCTGCTGTCGGGAAGAGGAGAGTATCAGGTGTGGTCTTGGGCAGGTATTCGAAAGTGGAATCTGTCATGTTCGGCCATCGAATCATACATTTTATTTGCATTGGGCCGGTAAATGTAAAGAGCTCGAACATCTGGCACACCGACTAGAAGTCACCATTCAAGGATCGGCTCCACAAGAAATGGCTCTCGGGCCCCATCATTTAAGCGTCCCCACCAGTTCATATCGAGTTATCGGTTGCTCCATCTCACTTCGCTCTGCTTCCGCCCTGTCGTTTCCTTTAAGTATCCAATTACGTAACGGTGGAGATGAGTCGTTGGAATTAGCACTGGTATCAGATGCCCCTGCTTTCTTCCTGTATCTCCGGATGCAAAACAAGGTGACAAAAAGGGCGCAAAGTCCCAGCACAGCTAAGGAGACCCCGACACCAATGGCCGCTCTCGCTCCTGTGCTCAGACCGCCTGTACTGGGTCTTTGGGATGACGTGGGCGAGACTGTCGGCCTGGTACTGGTTGCTAATGATAGTATACTTGAGGAAGAACTGGTCGTCGAAGATGGTGCGAAGACGTATCCGTTGAGTTGGACTCCGTAAACACTCGCTCCTTCAGCCGAAATGGTTGCACTAGCTGTATGCAGACTTGAGGTCAAGTCAATGTAAGTCAATACTTGACCAACAGACAGAGGCGAATTGCATTGCCCAAGGGTTCCACTATCCTTTGTGACCTCAAATGTATAGCTTCTAGAAACGCAGTTAGCCATTACGCAACCATATTGCAAGTCCAGGCACAAACTTACGAAGGGCAGCATCCAACAAAAGTGCTTATATCATCGACGACACTGGAAGTAGCTGTGGTGTAACCTCCAGGGCAGACAAAGGGGCCGAGGCTTGTGTGCGTCAGAAGTGGAGTAGTAGTTGTTTGAGACCACCACGCGGTTGCAAACGGTGGGAGACAGGTTAGAGATCTGTCAATACTCATCCCATAGTAGGGATCATAGGCAATCGCTAGCGCCCCGTTCGCCCCGATTTGAGAATAGATACCGCCCGTAGCGCATTCAGCGACCGATGGCCAAGCAGAGGTGAGCGGTAACCATGAGGTAACAATGCCTCCATTTGTCTCTGGTGGATGCGCTGCGACCGAAGTCATATTTGGACGACGCGAAACGTGGGAGGCGGGAGCAGACACTGAGATACCGCAGAAATGAGGAAATGGCTTGCACGACAAACGGCACCGGCAGTCTTTAGTACTACTGTACTCTATTGTACTGACTCCGCCACCGAACGCCTCCCCAGGAAGGAATGGTTTAGCGCCGCCAGGGTACGGGAAGTAGGCTTTACGGAGTAAAGCGGTGCATCTTGGCGCAAGCGCGGGGGGCTGGAACGCGCCCTTTGTTGAAACTCGTGTTACAAGTGACGCATTATCGTGGGATGCCGCCCGGTTGGTGATACAGTAAGCCCGGTTTGAGCTGGAACATCCCACACCTGCCTGAGCTGCCCCTCAGTAAGGATTATGAAAGGTGCCCGCAGTCTCAAACCTGGCCTGTGAGCGCCGAATTTGACTCTGATGGCCTGGTGGGCCAATCAATCGAGCTTGTGGCTTCCGCCCTGGTCTTTGCATGGCTTACGGAGTCAGTCAGGTCGGTCAGTACGAGTACAGTGGCCTTCGTACTGTCCTGTACCAGCGCGCTAGGGATGGAATATTTTCTTTTATTTATGCAAATATTATTGGCCTGGGGCTTTATTGACAAAATTGGTCTTGGCTAGTAGTAAATGCGTAATATTTATACAGAATCCATGGTGTTTATGCAACATTAGTGCAAAAAAATCCCCCCCAAAAAATATTAAAAAATAAAGAGAAACAGAGGGAAAACAGAGATTAGAAGAGATACTTAATTGATATGAAGAGAAGTTTAGATGATTGTTGTGACGGCTGGCGTCACCACACGATCTGCCGGGAATAGGAATCAGGAAACAGGTCTGAAACAGGGGAATTAAGTCAGAGGTATGGGCAATGCACTACTAATAAAGGTCGAGGCATTCCTCCCTTCTTTGCTCTCTAGCTTAGTGTTTTCAATACATGTGATTCTCCGAACTTTGAGCCTTCGACCATCGGATTGATCCCGGCGTCACAATTGTGCGAAATGCTGTCCGCAAGTGAGAGTAAATCCAGTGATGTTTATAGTTCCGAGCACGTTCTAGCCTATTTGGGAGGACACCTATAAATAGCTCTATTTATGATAATGTTGATGTAAACCCCATATATCTAATGATACTAATATTGGTCGGTCTCCCCAAATCCTTACACACATTTGCTTTGTACAGTATGCCACCCTTAATCCCCTACAACACGCATTCGCACTCGTACACAATCACGCCCTCAGGGCCCAGGGGGTTTGAGCACGGGCCAGCGACCCTTCAGGTCTTGAACCAATGAGCGGGCTGGTTATTTGAGCCTGTCCTGTACTGTACCGACTCCGTACTAGTGCCCCGTTCGTCAACATAAGCCGCACCAATCCCCCCAAAATTTCTCCCATCAGATCTACCATACTGGTAGTAAACGCGTTGCACCAAGGGCAGGCTCCAGCCAGACCCACCTCGAGAGAAGTACGTCAACGGACATCACCCACACTCACCCATCGCTCCACGCGAAGACATTCTTGCTAATGATCATCAGGTTCATCCAGATGCCATCATGGTGCCACAAGCACTGCAAACAAGACGATCGCTCATTCTCTATACTGTTGGTGCCATAATTCTCCTCTGCTTGTGGCTACCTTTCAAACCGTCGTCATTTCGTCTCGGCTCCTCCCAGACTACAAACACTCCCGATGCACCCCGACCCGGAACCCATCCAGCTCCATCCGCAGAAGTTCCTATTATTACGAACAATGTCGCAGCGATCGTCGAAACCCGCCCTCTTGATCGAGTCGTGCCACTCTTACTTCACTTCGCATCAGTCCTCGGCCCCGACTGGCCAATATTCCTGTTCACTTCGCAAGATGTTGGTTCGCTTTCAGCTCCCTTCAAACGACTTATCGACGAACGTCGCATAACTGTGCGATTCTTACCACCTACCGTTGACTTCAACAACCGGCTGGACGTGTCGGGCTTCCTAACGAAGGCTTGGGTGTGGGAACAGCTCTCGCCAGCGGGACATGTATTGATCTTCCAAACTGACAGTATCCTTTGTTCCAACTCACCACTAAAAGTCGACGACTTCCTCCAATACGACTTTATCGGCGCCCCGATTGCCCCAGCGTATGGCGAAGGGTATAACGGTGGTCTCTCCCTACGGAATCGCTCGATGGTTTTAGATATCATACAGCACGCGGATTGGAGGAATGAGTTCGATAATTCTGAGAACAAACAGCAGCAGAGTGTGGAATTCGAAGACCAGTGGTTCTACAGCAAGATGAAGGAGTTGCCAGATCGCGGGAAACCGGCTGCAAGGCTCCCAAGCGAAGAGGTCGCGAAGACTTTCTCTGTTGAGACTGTGTGGTACGATAAGCCCTTGGGTTACCACCAAATCCAGAGATGGCAATCAGACAAGATAGACCAGGTGGATAGATGGTGTCCCGAACACAGGATTGCGACGAGCGAAGTGATCGGCTAAGCTGGAGCCGCAACTGTTCATCGAGCAGTAGAAAACAAATCGCGATTCTAAATAATAGCTCAAATTCTTCATGTTATTGTGTGGTGGTTTATCCATACATCACATCCCCTCTCCGTTTTGAACACCGCTTCCTTTGGCCATGCCTGCTCTCGCGTTGAGACTGGCCACAGAAGGGTGAAGTCCTCATTAGACATTCGTCTAAACAGACGCCAAGGAATAGGGAGGCATACAACCTGCGCGAAGAAGCTTATTTGGCTCTGCGCTGTACCATGGCCCAGCGCGTGTGTACTGCGGCCAGAGTCCTGCCTTCGAACTTGCCGAAGATCCACTCCCCAAAACTTGTCCTCTTTCTTGTATGTAAAATCCCATTCACGGCAATACATCCATACAATCACAGTTGGAAGCTTTGAAGCACAATGCAGTCAACTGCTTTGACTCACAATCTCTTGCTCCCAGTTATAAAAAGCTCTCTTCGTTTTCGAAAATGGCGTTTCCTTCATAACTACATTCTCAGCCTTGTCCTTCCTTTTATTCAAGGAAATCCATCCCGCTACAGGTCTCCGAAAGTCTGGACAGTATTCAAAGTCACCTTCTCAAATATCACACTCAATTCGAAGGAGGTAGAAGCGGAAGCCAGACCCAATGGTCGGTATTGGGGGATCTCACTCCAAAACCCCTTCCACTTCCTCTCTCCAACATGCAGCGCAACACTCTCACCCTCCGCGACGTTCAGGGCAACCATCTGAGAGTCCACAATTCAGTACATCACTACCTTCCCCGATAGGTGGAGGCGGACGTGCTTCGAATTCTTCATTCTCTGCACAATCTCAACAGCATTCAAAGCATCCTTCTCGCCTTCCAAAACTGAGCTTGAATACTAGAGTTTCCTCCCTTCCACGACCTTCAACCAAGCCTCTGCTTGTCTCCTCTCCCAGCCACACCCAGCCCCTTCGAGACTCAAAGCATTCTCAGCCAACAAATGGTTCCAATATCCCTCAACCAGACCCCAGCCCCGTCGAGGGACGATGCTCGTGCGGTTCGGATTTCGGAACGAACCCTGATTGCGGGCCTTGTTGGGCGCATCGCCGGGCATTTGAGCAACTTGGCCAGTCACACAGCGTGACTGCCCCTCGGGGTCCAACGTGTAGCTTGTGCGGTACCGACGTCGATGTCCTGAAAGACAAAAATCGTTGCAGGAAATGCTATCACAAATACGAATCACCCGCAGACTTCCTTTTTGGTAGAGCTCATGCACCGTCGGGGAAGAAGTGATGTTTGACATTCGAGGTAGAGTATGGAGATTGTGTCATCGTGTGTTGTATCACTAAGTTCATGCATCGAGAGAATGATAGCTGGCGTTCAATTGGAGACCCTTAGAAGTACGAATATTTGAGTCAACATAACTGGAGCTTCGGTTTGTGGATTGGGAGGGCTTGCTCGTTAGCACTCGGGAGAGAGTATGATCTGTATAGTACAAGTGCGGGGCTGGACCGTACAACTGGATCTGAGAAAAGTGATTCTCGTTAGCGTTTGCGGTAGGAGAATGCATTGTACCATAGATGCGATGAACTTTAGGATCATCAGAGACAAATTCGTTGATTTTCAACATCATTCTGTAAGGACTTTGTTCTTATTATGCTCCTCTATGTTTCCTAAACGCTTCCTGTACAGTCACCCCTTGAGCAACATCTTCCTTGACATGATCATCTGCTCCAACAAGACCAGGCAGCATCTCGATTACCTTGGCAACTTTGTCCCGAGGGATGATCACAACACCATTTGTGGCATCGCTAAATACTAGATCCCCGGGCTCGACGATGGTGCCATCGATATCGAGAGGTATTTGAACAGCGTGGGGTTTAGCCTCCAGCCCTGTTCCCACGATGGAAGTTGATTTTGCCCATATCTGATGGCTTCATCAGCTGATGCTCCAAGAAGTCTCCCAAAGGAATAACTCAACAAGAATGTACAGATCATTAAGCACAAGCTTGAGTATTGTGACCGAATTGCAAGAGCACGAAATGAATGATAGGAGGTATGAAAAAGAGTGCAAAACTCAGAATACGCACCGGCAACCCGGTCTCCCTCAGCTCAACCAAATCCCTCACCCTCCCATTCGCAACCACACCCCTCGCACCTAAAACTTTCATCCTCAACGCCATAATCCCACCAATAATAGCGCATTTCTGACCCTCAGGCTGCTTCATAACCACAATCGTCTCCGGCTGCGTGAGGTCAACCCAATGCTTGCCCGCCGGGATGTTTGCTTCTGGAACATCCGAAGCATTGCTTTCGTGTTTTGAAGCAAAGATGACGGTGGATGCTGGTGCTATTGTGATTTCTGTTTTGATGGATGATGGGTGTGGTGCGAAGAGGTGGAGATCAGAGAGGAAACCGGCGTTGGGGACTTTGAGCTTTAGGAGTGCATCGGCTATGTCACAGGCTGTGTATTCTTGTAAAGCTTGGAGTTGCTCTTTGGTTGCTCCGGATGAGGTGGTAGCCATCATCCGTCTTGAGGTTGGGGTGGTCCTGCTGTCTGGGGTCAAATAGGGGTAGCGAGCGAGGCTTGCTGACAAGCACGATGGAAGATTTGAGCGAGGACAAGGTAAGAGTTTGTTATACAGAAGAAATCGCTCCATTTCCAATCGCTAAGGAGTTGCTTTGGATCATGACTTCGATAATCCAATGACCTCGGTCAAAGTTAAGGGCGGCTGCTTTAAGATCCGGAGGAGGGGTAAAAAGCAGCGTCATCTCCAGATTATCAGATTGATCGAAAATCCCGAGCTCCACCCAGTTGCATTCGACGTATCAATTTTTCAAGATGATCGTATTTCATCTTCTCGGTCTCTTTCAAGCTGAAAGGATATTCAGGTCAAGGCAACTCAACGAGAACTCGTTGATATGTAGCTTTATCTTGGTTGTCAAGATTTTCTTGCTCAATGTAAGCCTCCTATCTCTTCACCCAGGCCGGATAAGCATGCAGGCAGTCCAAGTCTGCCAGTGAGAGCTTTATGCAAGCTCTGATCGAGCTTCGTGCAAGGATCTCCCGGACTTTCTGCATCTTATGCAAGCTCTCCTCTATCGGAGAGCAGAAAGAACGCCATCCTGCTGCTCCTTGATCCAGCATGTGAACCGGTAGAGTTGCACGACTCTCGGCTAGAGACTTTTCTCCATTCGCATATTGGCTTTTCTGCTGATCTCCAAGTGATGGGTTGTGTGGTGATTCACAGGTGCCGGGTGGTGAGCAGTGCAGGTGGCCAGATGACGAATGCTGGTCACTTGCGGGACTGCCCGCTTCTCAAAACTTTTTGGCCTCCGCTATGCTTGTGCGCGCCTCTCGCGTTCGGAGAAAGGCATCGAGAAGCAGAACTACTTCAGACACCTTCCTAATCGATCCCACTACCGTATCACTCTCATTAGCAACGGTCCTCGAGTCCCCGGCTGTTCCGCTGCTTGATCTGTAAAAGGGCCAACCAATCTCGGGCTCCAAGCCACCAGCTCTCTGCCCCGCCATCACACGGGCAATCTTCTTCAACCATCCCACCTTCCCGCGCTCAGGTCTACGAAATTCTTCAAGGCACCCTATCTGCAGCCTTCCACACTGTCTATCATTCGCAGAATTCTAGTCGAGTTCCCTGCTCACTGCAGAAAGGATCGGTGCTGCCTACCACCGACGGAATCAACCAAGCTCTGGCCCACCACCTTGCATACCTAGCTTCTTCTCCTCACGTCTGCCGTAAAGGCAGAAAGTTGCAGGAACAAGATGTCAATAAAGTGAGCTCTGCTTTCCCCACTTCTGTTCTGCTTCACGTCAAGCTTCTTTGTTGCATCCACACTCTTGTTCTAGGGTGACCACCCATGTTCCCGCCATGTATGGATTCCATCAGGAACAGCATTTCTATACCTTGCAGTTGGCCAAGCAGAAGGAGCTAAAATCTACTGATAGCTGGGTTATGACATCGCCCAACGAGGCGGGCTTTGTCAAACTCCCAAACGAACGAATCCTCTTCACATCTCCTCCGCGAACGCATCTACAAATATCCACGCCGAACACGTATCCCGGGACGGAGCCTTTCTCCGCTAAGAGCGATGCCGGAGTTGTGTATATCACAAATCAACGAGTAAGGAAAGCTTTCAGAGCCCGCGGCTTCGACTGACGATGTTATAGATAGTCTACCTACCTTCAACATGTACCCCCGAGCTCCAATCCTTCTCCGCACCCATACTCAACCTCCAAGATACCTACGTACGAGCACCATTCTTTGGTGCCAACTACTGGATGGCACTCTGCAAGCCAGTCCCAGGAGGTGGCATCCCACCCAATAACGCAGCTGTCGAGCTACGATTTACATTCCGAGAAGGAGGAGCCTTCGATTTCCACTCGACCTTCGAACAAATAAAGGAGCGGTTGCACCATGCATACACAATGGCGCGAGAAAGCGGAAGACAGAATGTCGTGGACGTCGATTTAGAGCAGCTGCCGGCCTATGAGCCGGCCCAGGAGGTGGAGAGCGAGGATGAGGGGCCAAGGATACTGAGTCCGATTCCAACAAGACCTCAGGCCAGAGACAGTGGCGCCGCTGATGCGTTGCAAAATCGGACAGAGACCTCACCGCCCAATTTCACCGCCCCCGATGAACCACCACCCGGGTACGAAGAGGCGCAGGCGCAGGCTGTTGGCATCGACTTGGACCAGAGGTTGCGAGAAGTCGCAGAGAGGCAGCGGGATAGTGACACAAGCCCTTGATTAGCGTTGCAGATCAATCTCGATTGAAGATAGAGATTCTTTGGAAGGGTTTTAGGGATGGAAAAAGGCGTAATATCTCTGGCGAGAATGGGTTGCTCATTGATGGCATTGGCGCAGGGTGTTGAGAAGTGATAATTTTGACCGGAAGATGAGATAGAACCATGATCAGAACTCATAGATCTTTGAATGCCAAAGTCATTCCCCATCACAAACCCCTTGACAAAACTTATCATAAATCCACGCCTCAGAAAAGTAGATCGGAAAAAGCAAAGATGAATCACGTGCATCCTAGCTCAAAATTCAGCAACCAATCAAACACTCCCAATTCCAAGCTTCTCGAAATCGACTCGCCAACGAGGATCTTTCCACTTCTTCCCGACTCATCACGACTCGAACATCCTCGCCCATTGAGCAGCCAATCCATTGGATAAGTGATCAAGATGGGTTTCTTTGATAGCATAAGCGATATGCTGGAGGCGGCGCTGCCGTGGAGCACGGCGGAGGCTGATGCTCCTGCGGCTAAGGAGGAGGAAACACAGGTGGGTACTTTCTTCCTTACTTGACGGGACTGGCAGAGGGGTGCGAGGAGGTGGAGAAAGGAATCGAGTGATGGGGGGTGCATTGGGTGTTGGGGAGCGATGAGAGGGTGGATAGTGGTGGTGATGGGATGTGCGGAATCTACGGAGGTGTTTACGGTTCCCTTGAGTGATGGGAGGGGCGAAGAGATCTATGGAACCTGTGCTAATGTACTTCGTGGAACAGGACGAAGAATCATCCGACAAGAACGATGATGAGGGATCTGAAGATAAGGAGGAGCCTGAAGAAGAGGAGGAGGAGGAGGAGGAAGAAGAGTTGGAAGATCCTAAGGAGAAGTTTGAGGAGGGTAAGTGCATATATTTCTCGGTTCTCGAGGTTTGTTTCCACATCTGGAATCAAGGGTGGATATGCGGTCAACTCCTTTGTTGTAGTGGCTTCTGTCCGAGGTGTGTTGAGAAAGGTGAGGTGAGGAGCAATGTTCATCCGGCAATGAGGCAATGTTGCAAGTGCAAGTTGTTATCGAAGCGGTATACATCTGGATCCAACGCTGGATACCACGCTGGATGCTGCATGAGATCTGGTCAATTTGATGCCTCTGGTGGATAGTTTCGAGATGAAGTAGAGGGGGCGAGCAGGATGAATGTTCACTTGGGAACGAGGCAATGTTGCAAGTGCAAACTGCTATTGAAGTCTTTGAAGAATGGACTTCTCTCTATGCTGTTTTTGCTTGTGGAATTTCCATCTCTGGAGGCTATCCCCATTCGACTCTGGCTTGTTACACGAATAGCTACGTGATCCTTGCTGATATTGTTTCACAGAATGCAAGGAATCCAAGGCCTGCTCCCCAGCAAAGCACCACTTCGATGAGTGCGTTGAGCGTGTCACTGGTGCAGACCACGGAAAGCCAGTGGACAAGAAGCACCCCGATGAAGACTGCGTTGAAGAATGTAAGTCTAAATAAATGCTCCTATCTTGGACTGATGCCAATGACCCACAGTCTTCCACCTTGCTCACTGCGCAAGCACCTGCGCCGCACCAAAGCTATGGAACGCTCTTAAGTAGAGGTTTCAGCTACTTCGATCGACAATTTCGCCTCGAGATGTTTGCATGACATAGATGATGGGGGAGATCGGATGGTGGAAAGGAGACTCCTGTAGATATCTTACCCGCATCACCTGTTTTTGTACTTCGGCAGCAGACTCGCCCTGTAAGCGGTATGTACTGTAGTATAGGAAATCCATAGACCAGCAGCCTATCTTTATTCCGTGAGTGAAGTTAGGGACGGACTGTGGTAGATCGCAAGGGCCAACATAAAGAAATGCTTCTTTATCTTGCATTACAGAGCCTCGGACTTTCACAAGATAAACTTGGCGGAAGCTGGCTTACGGAATCTCTTCTGTGGCACGAGTTTCCTGCGATTTTGCGGCGGTGTCTTGATGGGGATCAGCAGATCGGGGCCTTTGCCTGTTTTGACCAACCACCCCGGCAATTCCCCTTCCCTCCCAAACCCTATCCTCAGCTGGCAGTTCCCCTCTTTTGATTGCAGAAGAAGCATATAATGGGTCAAGGGGTCGCTGTTCTCTATACATTTGAATCGACCAAGCTTGAAATCGAGGAAACCTTCGAGTTTCGACCCAACTGTGGCACTTGGGAGTAAGCGGTATCATAGGCGACGCCTTATTTGCTCTAATTGCGAAGGACCTAATTTAAGATGGCGCCGCCTCCCCAAAAATCAGGGGATGCACAAGCGACGGAGAAACCCCAAGACATCCAGCTGCAAGACGCGCCGAACAACAACAAAACAGAACCTCTTGCCAATGAAAAAACGGCTCCTGAACCTGTGCCTGGAGGATTCTCCTTTCTCCGAACGATGAAGATGAGAGGTTTGAAGGGCCGTGGGAGTGGGAGCGCTTCACCAGCACCTTCGACCGACAGCAACGTGGGCAACGGCAACGGCAGTGGCATCGACAGCAAGAATAATGACGAACTCGAAGTCACACAATCCAATGGCAGTGGTGACGGACCCGATAGAATTGGAGAGGTCGAAGCCTTGCACGAAGTGCGCAGTGACGACGAGCTGTTAGGGGATGATGAACGAGGCTCGACAACGCTACGCGGAGGAGCTCAAGAGGGCGGAAACAATAGTACGGGAGCCGCTGACGCGGTGGGAGGACGAGTATATAAGGTTTACAAGAGGCGCTGGTTCGGCCTCATCCAGTTGGTATTGCTGAACATCATTGTCAGCTGGGATGTGAGTTGTCTATTGAAGTCCAGCCAGCCCCAGAATGACACTAATGCATTGCGCAGTGGCTCTCTTTCTCTGCCAACTCCACCACAACATCCCAATACTACAACGTAACCCCATCGATTATTAATTGGCTGAGCACAGCCTTTATGTTCGCCTTCTGCGTTGCGACCCCGCTTGTGATTTACACCCTGCATCATGGGGGACCAAAACCGTCGATTATCACAGCCTCAGTTCTCATCCTGTTGGGTAACTGGATCAGATATGGCGCCACGAAGGCAGGACCCCATGGCAATTTTGGGGGAGTAATGTTTGGTCAGATCTTGACGGGCTTGGCCCAGCCATTTGTCCTTGCTGCTCCTACGAGGTACTCGGATTTATGGTTCACGAATAGTGGAAGAGTTGCGGCTACCGCTGTTATGAGCTTGGCCAATCCATTTGGTGGTGCTTTGGCACAACTTATTGACCCTTCTTGGGCTGGAAAACCTGAAGACATTCCAAATATGGTGTTATATATTGCGATTATTGTAAGCAACCTCAAGTCCTTGGCTGTTCTTTTGTGCTGACCTCTTCAGTCTTCTGTTGCATCAATACCCTCGTTCTTTATCCCAGCCGCGCCACCAACTCCATGTTCCCCATCTGGACATGAAGAGAAGCAAGCTCTTGGCCCTTCACTAAAGTTCCTCTTTACCTGCCCAGAGTTTTACATGATCATGGTCCCTTTCACCGTCTATGTGGGACTTTTCAATAGCATCTCATCCCTCATCAACCAGCTCCTCCAGCCTTATTCATTCACCGAGACCGAAGCTGGAATTGCGGGGGCCTTACTGATCGTCGTTGGTCTCGTTACCTCTGCTGTCACGTCTCCGATCATTGACAAGACCAAAACCTTCCTCTTCGCCATCAAGTTACAGGTTCCCATCATTGCGATATCCTACCTAGCATTCACATGGGCTCCGCAGACCAGGAATATTGCTGCTCCATACGTCATCTTAGCAGTTTTAGGAGCAGCATCATTCAGTCTTGTACCAGTCGTTCTGGAATATCTGATCGAGTTGACGCATCCTGTGTCTCCAGAAGTCACTAGCACAATATGCTGGAGCGGTGGCCAACTTCTTGGTGGAATCTTCGTTCTGGTTTCGAATGCTTTGCGTGACCCTGGACTCAATGACGGCTCGCTTGATGATCATACCAACCGACCCCCAGGAAATATGTGGAAGGCTTTGATCTTCCAAACAGTTATTGCCATGGTCGTGATTCCTCTTCCACTTGCATTGGGGTGCTGTGGGAGGGACAGAAAGGTCCGAATGCGGAGAGTCGAAGCCGACAAAGAGGCTAATGACGCGAGGGATGTAGAACGTGGAGTTGTTGTACCTTGAGTCATTTATTGCATATTTACTGTAGATATCCTTTTTCGGGGATTGTTCGCCATATATACTGGCCAATTTACATCATATACATTAATCACAACCGAAGTTTCATCAAAAATCGCTATCGGTTCCTAGCCATTCAAACGTCCTGGTCCCAAGCGATACCAGGAGTCTATGAGTGTTTGCTTCAATCTATTCACGCTCATTAGCCAAGTGGCAATACAATCTACAGTTTTCTAATCTAGAAGTGCTCAAAAGCCTCCAAACTCCGACTTCTTTCCATGCTTTCTTCCGACCCCATCACATCATCTGAAAAAATACTGACACACTATGGATACATCCCAACCATTATCACGGATAGATTCCCCACCACGTTGCCCAATATGTCTCGAGTACCACTCTGCAGACACAGCCGTTCTGATGCCCTGTGGCCACAAGTACGACATCGACTGCATATCAGTTCAGCTGAAGCTGCTTGGCGAACAAAGCAGACAGTGCCCCATGTGCAGAGCCAAGCTTGAGGCGGTGAAATATGCTTTCACGCCAGATGGAATGTATAAAATACATATTCCCGGGAATGGAGAACAGGATACCGACCCTTTCCTGCGAGACGACGAGATTATCCCACCTTGTGCTTCCGAGCGGGAAAGGAGGCGGAAGATCGAGTTGCGAAGACTGAGAACCCTAGAAGACATGTCCCCAATGGTCTTCATTTTCAATCATGGAGAGGCCGTTACAGTCGAAGGCGATCTCATTATCGCCATCAACCGTGAACTAACCCTATTCTTAATGCAAGAACAAGGGGTAAGAACAAGTGCACCTCCGTGCGAAAGTTAGACTTCAGAACCTTTCGCAGCCTTCCTGTGCCTTTTCCCGACGACCAAAAATTCGAACCTGAAAAGATCGCTCGAGCACAGGGAGACATCATAAAGTGTCTGGACAGCTTGGGTACCATGAGGTTGTTCTCGGGAACTCAGATAGATGGCCCGCAGTACGAGGTCAAGTGTGATGACCGCGGCTTGAAGGTTGTGGTTATGCGAAGTTTGGTAGTACAGCGGGTGTTGGGGGAGAAAGATATCACGATCCAGGAGTCGTTGACAATATCTGAGGAGTTTTTGACGGAGGAACTAGGGGAAGAGGAGTTGAGAGAGGAAGTGGTTAGAGGTATCGCCAAGGAGGAGAGGGAGAAAGAGGTCAGGATGGCGAGACAAGAGATGCAGGGGGTTATCGAGCTTTTTGAGGCGATAGGGAATGTTAGTGAGCATTGGAGGTCGTTGGATAGGGGGAGTACGGGGATTCTGGAGGTGGTAGGGGATGGTGAAATGGAGTGTGAGTATTGTGATGAGAGACATCGGAATGGGGATTGCATTTTGCCTAATAGAGGCTAGGACAGGGAAGGCGATGGGGGCGGTCATGAAAGCATGGGTACGGATACTGATACGGATGGCAGTGAGGATGAAGTTCAAGAACGCCCACCGGATTGAAAGTCTATTCAGCCATCCTCTGACATCATCCAGGAGCTAGGTAGTTCAATTCCATTCACAGGCGTTAGGAATCTAAGAACCTACATTAATTAAGTGCTTCCCTTCCAGCTTGGTCCTCATATGAGTGACCTCCAGTGCCTGCGCATGATTGTTGTTTCTGCTGAATAATAATTTTCTCTCCATCTGAACAATTCGAAAGATTATTCATCTCAAATACAACCTTCTTTTGATTTCCCTTGGTCGTCTCTGGCAGTCCATTTATATCCCTAAACTTAGTTCACCTTCTCACATATACCCACATATTTTTTCTTCAATACTGTTCTCCTTTCCCAGATCTTGAATCCGAATCTTTTACGCTATCATGTCAAATTCTCAAGCATCTTCAACTAATTCAACGAAGCCTCATAGCTTTTCAAGAATGACCAACACAAACACCGAACAAAGACCACCAACTTCACAGTGTACCATCTGTCTTGAATCCCATTCCAACAATCACGCAATCCTCATCCCCTGCACCCACACCTTCGACCTCTCTTGCATCCACCATTACTTCACTCACTTCACTCCCTCGGCAAAGCCACTCATATGCCCTCTCTGCCAGCAACCCATCACAGCCATCAGGTACAACTTCGGCCCCACTGGAACCTGGGATACTTATACCTTCGGCCCCAGGGGATCTTGGGGCCTTTTACGGCTGTTACTCCGGACTGGAGTGGATTAGAAAGTGCCAGTACTGGCACTTTTGAGCCCTCTCTGGCAAGGAGGGGAGAAGACTGTGGTATTGTGGGGGAAAAAACACCAGAATTGGGACTGCCAGCTACCAGAACCTGGTATAGTTCAACTCGGGAGGGTGTAACAATAAATTCTATCGTACAATGGTCCACATCCTTGGTGCCGGGGCCTTTTAAGTATCAGAAAGGCAAAATTTACATTTTGTAGAGCGAAATTATTCATCAAAGTAAACGGTACAATGAGGACACAGAGCAAATCATTCAGTGATTCATGATATATCAATTTATGCCTGCCTATTCATATCGTTACAGTCATTACTTCATGCAAGCATGCGAATCATCAATAAAAACAGAAAACTGTCCTCCCAATGCCCCTTTACACAAAGAAAAAAGAGGAGCCTGTGTGGCCGTAATCCAACAACAACAAGCGTATCCTAACAAATTCATCAATCAACACAAAGACACCGGCAGTGCCCCTCTACAGCCAAACGTCATCGTTCATTGGCGAATTGATCTTCTGAGCCCCACTCAAGAAGTCCAACTTCATCTCAATCTTGGGTGCGGCCTCAATAGGGGCTTTCTTCGCGAGGCTCTTCTTCGTTGGACTCTTGCTGCTTTCAACACATGGCCCACACCGAACGTCGCGAGTATTCCAGCCATCATCAGCCGCAGCAGCAACCCAACATCTCAAGCCATCATGTACACCACCGTAAAATTTCTCCTTGCACAGTCTCAGAGTTCCACCTAAGCATTTCTCCCAACCTGATACCACCATCTGTTCTCGAAGTGTGTTGCGCTCTGCTTGTGTAGGAAGACTTGCAATAATACCGTTGACAATATCCAAATGCGAGGCAAGATAATTCGTTGCATCCCATTCGACGCCGCCAACGTAAGGTGCTGCTGGTACTGGAGGACGTTCCTTAGGAAAGTGCTTCGTCATGTAGATGTGGTGGGGATTGGCACTGTTGAAGCTACTGTCCGAGGTAGCCTGCGTGTCGTATGGATGAGAGTGGTCACCATGGTTGGTTGTTGGTTTAGGGAGAGCAATTACATTAAGGTTGTGCAGGAAAATCCAGAAAACTTCTTTGGTAACATTGACAACCTCCTTGCACCAGACTCGGTATGGTCGTGGCCGTCGCATCTCAAGGACGAATCCGACCGGCCGTTGAGACTCACTTGGTTCGGGGTCGCGAAGATAAGACAAAAGGACCTTGGCTCGGTGGGTTCGTTCCGACATTGGAGCCGACTTCAGGTACGTAAACAGGAGTGAGCTGATAATATTGCGTGTGGTGAACTCGCTCGGCCCCTTCTTCTCCTCGTCGAAGAGCATGTGCAAAAGTGCGGGGAACAGAGTGACTTGGATCCGATCTAGGTGTTGAAGGGCGAGTGCGGTAGTTGCAAGAGCCTTCAGGCAGAGGAGAACCTCATGAAGTAAAGCATCTTCGTGCTCCTCTCTGTAAAACTGTCAGTGGGGCCCGAGAAGGACATTGGGGTATGACAAACCTCCACTCAACCTCCATAGTTCTGTGTAACAAACCAACAATTTCCTCCATTCCTCCTTGCCGGATAAATCCATCAGTCCATGCTACCGTCTCATTGCGAAGCAAAAGCCTCAGCTTATGCAATTTTCCAACTTCAACCAATTCCGGCTTGCGAACCTTCCTCAAGTAAGACACAAAATCATCAGTAAGCTGTCCTTTTGCCTTTGCGATCAGTGTCTGGGCAACAGCAGCACCTGAAGCTGTCAACGATTTGTTTCCATCCTTCAGATTCTCTGAAGATTTCTTTGATTTGGTTAAACTCTTTTCCTCCTTCGACTTCTTGCTTGGTGATGGCGGCTCTTTGCTAGATGCCCTTGACAGTGTAAAAGTTCTGCTTCTTGGTCTCTTTGTCTTAACTTCCGGGACATCATGGGTACCGCTGGTAGCTTCAGCACTTGAATTACTACGGTTGGTCTCTGGTCTGCCATCCTTTCCAGTAGCAGAGATTTCTGCCCAGTCCTGCCTAATAAAATCTTTCTTCATGGACATGGCAAGACTCCGCATCTTCCCACGCTGGTGTTCAGGGATATTACGTCGGTCCAGCATAGCTTCAAACTCCTTGTCCACATCTTCGTCCGGAATCACAGGCCCAGCCTCAGCTGGTGTAGGAGTCTTTTTGGTAGGAGACGAGGTGGATGGCTTCATTCGGTGACCCTTTTGCGCTGCTGGTGTCTCTGTCTTTTCCGACTTTGCCAATGATGCTGTGGCCTTTCTTTCAAAGCTAGGTCTTTTAGCACCAGAGACGCGTCGTACAATCTCGGCACTGTGTCTTGACCCTGAACTAACACGCCTGCTAATATCCTGCAGGCTAAAACTGCTTGGCAGGTATGTCGACTTTGGTCGTTGAAACCCATTATCTTGTTTTGTGAGGGTAGGCGGGCCAGCGGGACCAGCATGAAAATCTCTTTGCTTCCCATTGTCTCGCGGGGTATACAAATCGATCTGATCCTCTAAAAACTTCCCTCCCAGTGGTTGTTTGGCAAAGTATTCACTCGAGAATTGAGCATAAATTGGTGGTGGACTCGCCGTCTCAGCAGATGATATGGATGTTGGGGTACGGTTCTCCTTGTCTTTCTGAACACGAGCTTCCTCTTCAGCTTGCTTGCGGAGGTTCTTTGAAGATTTCGGACGCGAGAGAAGGTTTGAGAGGTTGGTTGTCGACTTCTTCTTTTTGGGTTTGGGCTCCTTCGACTTGGATTCCTTCTCCGAATCCTTCCCAAACGTCTTCAAAGAGATTGTGCTCAATGTCTTCTTGTGCGATGCTTTTGTAGCATCTTCGCTTGTATTCGGACGATTCGCTTCTCGTGATTTCTTGGGCGGCGATGGCGGCTGACTTTGCTGGTTGTGCTGAAGCTCACCAAGAGCTCTTGTGTGCGGATGATCTAGAGGCAGACATGGGACCGATGCATATGCTGGAGAAGCAACAAAAGTGCTGGGCAGATTCGAAGAAAGTCCTGCTCCGGCAGAAGGGGTTCTCTTGTGCATGAACGACAACACCGATGATTTGGTGCGTTTATGATTATAAGAATCCGGTACACGATGTTGGGAAGCCATGTTGAAGGCCAATTGGCAAAGCAAATGGAGTGCTCCTCCAAATTATGCTGCGTTGGAGCAAATAATTGGTCTCATATTGATATGAGGAGCTGAAGTTGAGGTTCGCTTGCCCCTCGAAATGGTTGTTGACGAAAATCACGTTGCTGTAGCGACCACGAAAGCTTTGGGCCCGAGCACGTGAGAGCACAAAGTTTATCCGAGTTCGGATCGGGGAAATAGATTCCCTAAAAAGGAAGATAGATTGCGTTTTCAGGGACCTGGAAGAATTGAAGGTTCCTTTCTTAAAATCCCTGTCAGACTGGGGGTTGTCATGAAAACACTCAGGAGTCAGTCCACCAAGGTCGATGGTACATTTAAATTACGTCCTCTCCTAATGTTTTGTTGAGGTTTGGTACAATTAGTAACAGTTCGAAAATCTCGGAAGGTCTGGCATATTCAAATCTTTTCTTCTCAAGTCCAGATCATTGTTCTGCTTTGATAGAGGACATTGAAAGTTAACATTGCTTTTCATGTCCACCGCAAAAGGATTTAGCCACCAAACAAGACACAAAAGTCTTCAGATAAGAAGAATCAATTATTTTCTAAGGACAATGAAGCCAATTGAGCTCTTGTTATGCTCTTCTATAATTCGTGACGTCCTTCCACAATGCCTGCCATGTACTTTGTTGAATCGAAGCTGAACAATGCTACCAACTGAAAACTCCCCTCTGTCTATCAAATCCACCCCTCAGTTGCCGCTCAGGCTTCACAACCTTCCCTTGAAGCACCGTAAACTTCACAATGCCCTCACAATCCTCTGGCCTCACCCTTGCAATCCAAATACACTGCGCAGCTCCTTCTTGGACTTCGTCCGCCGAAGGTTTCGCTGGTGGTGGACAGATTTCTCCGTCCAATTTCCCTCGTTCTACATTATCCAGTCCAAAAGCATCTGCTTTCCTGTAGACCATCACATTGGCGGAGTACTTGTGTCCTCCAACATGCGAGATGAAATATATCCCAACTCCACCAGGTCGCTCATCGTCCAAATCTCGGAAGAGCCCGCAGACTCGCAGATGTCTTTCTAATTCTTTGCGTAATAGCGGTGCGCTTTGCCCGCATCGTGCGTCTCGAGTTTTTTGTGAACAGAGGAGAATGAGTGCTCGATGGGGACTTGGTCGCGATGTCAATTGGTCGGCGGTGGGAAGAGGATCTGGTAGGGAGGCGGGTATTGAGATTGGTCCTAAAGGTGTGCTATTCGTAGGGCCTTTATTGACGAATTCTGATATTAAAGTGTTGACATTTTTCGGCGTAACGTTTTCAATGACGATGAAGGCTGGGAGGAGAAGGACAGTCGTGGGTTCGGAATAGCTCGTGGTGTGAGAAGGCGTGGGTATATTTGAGGCGGACAGCATAAGCCTCTTCATTCATGGAGTTAGCAAACCAATTCCTCAGACGGAATGAATGTGTAACCTACCCCGTTACTTGGCTTCACGTCTGCATTCTTGTCGATAGCTTCCATCACACTGCCCTTCTCATCTGCAACATCTCTCACCCAGTCCGTCTTCCCAGTCGCAACCAAAACATGCGTACTCCATCCCTTCACGTACCCGTATAGCTTGTCATCTTCGTCAATCTTGAATCCCTTCGGCAGTGAGACAATGCACGAGTCGCAATCATGGTCGCAATCCTCCCCGTCAACAGCGGGATCTACCTTCGGGAACAGGTGGCTGCACGGCGTATTACCATCTGGCGTACCTGGAGCGGGCGTTGAAGCTCCCGATAACGATTGTTTCGCACTGTTGAGAAAGGATTTGAGGGTCGAGGTCATCTTGAAAGAGCGTCCCACGGCTGCATGATTTTTCTTGGCTGCGCTGCCCTCTGTTTTGTAGGACATGGTGGGGTTCCGCAGTGGGGCGTTTGAACTCCGTAATCAAGGTCCCGAATTCCGTAAGCAGAATTATCAGATCCGCGATTTAGGGTCATTTCTTATCAGATCTTTTTCAATGAGCAAGGACAACATCAATGAAGGCCGAATTGTGCCTTCTGGACTGGTATTTATACTTCTTCTCATCTTTGCTCCGTACTTTGATGGCGCTCTATCAAGCATGACGCGTCATAAGGCATCCTCTTTGAGGCTGCCCTAACCTCAGCCAAACCAGGGCGAGGACTCGGCCTTCTCCTTAAATCCGTGAAGCGAGCTGCAGAACCCGAACTCAAATCCGACACATATTCTGCTTTGCCAACGTAGATCAAGTGCTGTTTCTGTGGACTCTAATAATGGTTGAGGAATTCTCAACTTCAAGGCGGTTCTGCTCAATAGTCACTTGAGATCAGTTTTCAGACAAGACGTGCCCAACACCAACTATTTGGTAGTGTTTGCTCTGTTTTGCTCTGTGCGTTACAAAATCTTGACGCGAGTTGATCATTTTATTCTTTTCGATGACTTTCAGGCTTCAGATTCTCATTTGCAAGGCAATTTTTCACTGAGTTTTATGATTTCCTGCCATGCGGCAACATTCATTCTATTTGGCATCTTTTCAAGCAAACTCATTTCTCATCCTCCTGCCCTAATGGCGTCCATCTACCCTTCACCACATCCTCTCTTATCCTTTGGGCTACCTTCGAGTTGCTTTTGTCGACGCCATTCTGAAATACGATTGTCCATTCTTTCTCTTCGTCCGTTGACTCTCTCCCCTTTGCAACATCCTGGTAGGGATACTTCCCAAACTTATCAATGATAGGTTTGTGCACATCCAACACAGCCCACATCCAAAAGAACCACTGATGCATCTTTACCCCGTTCTCCAGGGGAGGACCTTCCAGATACATTCTGCCAAATGCATAAATATCTTCAGCCAATTCTGCCCTCTTCGCTCGATACGGATCTGTCTCGCCCGTGAATTTCTCAACCTCGACTCGCACATCCTCACCCATTGACAGCGCCAATTCATGATCAACGAGAACTTCCGAATGAACCACTGGAGCAATGAGCCACAATCGTGCCATCACCCAGAAATCAAAGGATGCTCCCAGTTCCTCCATCCATCTCTTTTTGCTGTCAATTCTCAACGCGCTAGGCAAATCCAAGAGTTGTTGTGCATATTTTCTTGCCACATACTGGAAATAGTCGTAGATGTACCTCGCATCCATACCCTCGAACAATGCACGTGGTCCTTGATCGAGGAGGAGCTGTACTCCCAATGCTTGCTCCGGAAAGTCTCTGGACTCGGGAGGTGGCAGAAACTGCATCATATCAGGTACATTATCAACGCCTAGCGTACTGAGAGCCTTGAGAGTCGGCCAAGCAATTTTACGAAGTTCTTCTTCATGTGACCCACCATCGGAGCGGAAAACATATGTGAATACTTCCTTGAAATCCAATGGCTTTTCAATGGGCCATGGTAGGCGGTTTTTGAAGACTCGGCGGAAGAGTTCCGGCGTCAGGAGCGACGAGAGGTCATTGTTCGAAGATGTCATGGTTGAAATCAATCGTAGGAACGTAAAGATGCCATTTTGCTTATTCTGGGCCTCTGGCTGCTCATATCCACCTTTCGTCGTTGAAAATCACATGCTGCAACGATTCAGCACTAAATGCTGACTTGCATGCGGAAACCCATATTTTTTGTTCCTATGTAGGCACCGCATCCAACAGCAGGAAATCTAAGACTCACTGTGAGCTAACTCCGGCCGCGGTCTGAAACATACCCAGAACATGCGTATTTTTCGGCACCAACTGTCAACTCTCAACTCTCAACCCGAGCCTCAATTTTCAACCCGCCTTTCATCAGCACACATGCCGACCCCATTTCGTGATTTACCCTCCTTCGGCAGCAACGTCCCTCAGCGTCAGACGCAGTCTTCTGCATCTTCCATCTTTCAAATTAATAGAGTTCTTGTGCCCTCCCCGAATCCGAGACGGGAGTTCAGCCAGCACGCAGCCGCTCCACTGCCTCCAAGTCAATCCTCTTTGCGCAATTGCAACTCAAACTCGTCAATCGACTCGCGTGCTCTCGAGCAAGTACGCCGACACAGGATCCGCTTGCATATATTACGAAAACGTCAAATTCTCCGTCGTTGGTGCAAAATTTCTCGTCGTTGGATGTAAGTAATTCCGGCCTTGTTTCAGGTACATGAGAGCCTCAATATTCTATGCCCACAATCCCAGGAAGTTTCCTAAGTTTCAAACAATGGTCGCCGCCTCTCTCATTCGATGCAAATTGTTTCCGTTCCCATGATTGGCACGATCGTCCAGATAGTTCCAAAGATCTTGGCTCCCCACGTTGTTTCCATGAGTTTGGTACGGAGCACCTCATTTGCTTGATGAAATGAAGGAATGAGAGCTCGAGGCCCCCGCATATGTTTAACGCCACGGCCGTGGCAGTTTCTTAAATTGGTGTGAACTAAATCTAAATGATGGGCCTCTCAAATTTCTGCTCTCTCTTAAAAGGAGAGAGACCTCGCCCTCTGCACTTCAAACCCCAGTCACTCATTCATTCTCGTTTGTGTACATTCATTCATTAGCATTATGCGTTTTTCAACTTCTTTGCTTGCCGCTAGCTTGTCGGCTCTAGCGCTTTCATTTCCTGTTGATAGAGATCGTGATGTCGAGTGTGACTGGCATCCTGTCATGCCTCCTACTTACAAAATACCAGAACCACCTACGAATCCACACAAAGCAACATATTCAAGCAGTATAGTGTCCTCTTACACGGTGTCAATCCCTGCCTCACCACCTACGAATCCACATAAAGCAACATATTCAAGCAGTATAGTGTCCTCTTACACGGTGTCAATCCCTGCCTCACCACCCACGATTGTACCTTCAGCAACACTTTTAGCTTCTAGCATGGGGAATTTACCAGCCGTTGAGCGTTTGAGAACATCTTCAAGCACCATAATGCCATCCTCCACAACAACGGCCCCCAAGTCTTCATCAAGCACTGCTGCCAGGGCAACAAGCACGTCGAAATCGGGTGCTCTGCAATGGGTCGGCGCGAACGAATCTGGCGCAGAATTCGGTGGAGGAAAAATTCCGGGAACACTTGGCACTGATTATATTTTTCCTGATACCTCCGCGATTCAAACCTTGATGAATAAAGGCATGAACATATTCCGAATTCCATTTCTCATGGAGCGTCTTGCACCGGGGACCATGACGAGTGCTCTCGATACCACCTATCTCTCAGAGCTCAAGACTGTTGTGTCGTTCATTACCGCCGCTGGTGCGCATGCCGTTCTCGACCCTCACAATTTTGGACGGTACTACGGCACCGTCTTCACCTCCACGTCTGATTTCAAGACCTTCTGGACGAATTTAGCGACCGAGTTCAAGGCCAATGACAAGGTCATCTTCGATTGCAATAACGAGTTCCATGACGAGCCGTCCAACGCGCTCGTAGTAGCTCTGAATCAAGCCTGCATTGATGGTGTCCGAGCCGCTGGTGCCACAACCCAATATATCTTTGTGGAGGGAACAGTAAGTGCAGCAATCCCACTCATCGCCATCTTTGTAACCTCTCGATAGTCATACTCAGGTGCATGGACGTGGACAACCACATCCGGCAATAGCGCCGTGATGGGCAATCTCACGGATACATACGACAAGATCGTCTACGAGATGCATCAGTACCTTGACTCGGACGCCTCTGGAACCTCATCAACATGTGTCTCGTCCACCATCGGCGCAGAGCGAATCGCAGCTGCTACTACCTGGCTTCGACAAAATAACAAGAAGGGCATTATTGGAGAATTCGCAGGCGGCGCAAACTCTCAATGTCAAACTGCTGTCACTGGAATGCTTGATGCTCTCGCAGCTGCGAATGATGTGTGGATGGGAGCTATTTGGTGGGGTGCAGGCCCTTGGTGGGGAGATTACATCTACTCTCTGGAGCCTACGTCGGGGACGTGCTACAGCTCTTATATTGACATTCTCACGAAATATGTCTAAGCGTATCTCAGTTGCTCGACGCCGGGTCTGTCGATTATCTTCTTGTATATACTTTTTTTTTGGCTCCGAGCTTCTGAGAAAAAGAGCGCGGAAGAAATTCTTGTCTTCCATATCTTGGCCCTTGTTCATATAGTTTGCACCACACACAAGGCATTACTTTGGAGCAGAAAGAGTTGATGATTGGCGTACAGAACTAGAGGAGGGAAAGAATTCAAACCTGTTGATCGGTCTTTGAGTGTGGCCGATAACACAATAAAGCGATCGGGAATCAGCAAGTGCTGATAATATGCTGTGAATGTACCGTGATGCTCGCAATCACTTTAGTCGCGCCTTCTTCCATATCTAGCTCTACTGTCAGCCTTCCGCCCACTTCTAGTACATCTCAACAGACTACATCTTTCCTTTTTAGGCAACAAATTCGTCCCAACAATTAACCAGTCATAATCATATTCAACTATGTCTACTCTACCTCAACCACGACAAGATGGAAACATTCTAGCAAATATCAGCGGTGGACCTTCAGCTACTCGAAGTCAAGCGGCAATCTCGAGTGCAGCCCAAGCTGCCGGAGCTTCTTGGCAGCAAAAGATCTCAACATCTCAGTCAGGCTCAAGCGCCCAGTCAGCATCAACGCCCGAATCAAGTTCGGGAACGTCTGAAGCAATCCTAGCGACGACAGCTTCGCAAACAGATTCAAGTGCAGTGGCAACACCAAGACGAGATGATATTGCAGTATCTCGACCAAGAACTGGTGGCTCAGGAGATTCTGGTTCTCATAGTCAAGGCACCCGAATGGAAGAGCTAGGGGCTCGCCCTGCAGCGGCGACAACACACAACGGGGACGCTACTCGAGAAAACCCACGCCGCTTGAGACTTAGAGACACCCATCCAATGGGTGAGTATGAGGTTGAAATTGATCTCAGAATCCTTGAAGCAACCGGTGCTGAAGCAGCTGCTGGGAGTCCTCAAGGAATCGGTAATTCTGCGGACACAACAATAACCTCCACTTCCCAACCTGGAGCAGTGCAAGAACCCCCAAAGTGCACTATATGCTGGGAACCTTTCACAACACGGGCAACCCTCATGCCCTGCGGCCATGAGTTCGACCGTGAATGTATCCTCCCCTAGTTTCAAGCAATCATTCAGGAAAACCACTGGGGTGTTATCCTAACCTGCCCTTTGTGCCGGCAACGCGCTACGCTCGTAAGACATGCCTACACCTCCTCAAGCGATTTCGAAACCCTCAATCTCATCATGCATTTTCTTCGCACGGGAAGAACAGAGTCGGGGGCTAGTCCTGGATCATCTTCTACTGCTCCCTCTCGCCCTCGTCCTCGTGGCCCCAGCGCCGCAGTTCCACCCATTGAGCGATATCGAGGTCGACTAGAAGATCTGATTTTGAGCCGACGCACAGAAGACCGCTTAGACCTTGAGCATATAAATTCAATGGGTCCACATCAATTAGAGACTTTTGTTTCATTCTTGAGAGGTCATTCAACGCGGACCGCGAGACTGAATAGAGAGCATCTACGTGTCTTGGGAGAGAGGAGGTCTCGCTTCATGGGCCTCCTTGGTGACGCTGCTCCCTCCGCCCGCCAAAGACGAAGCCAGCCAATTTACTCCTTTCCCGGGTTTACCAGGCAAGACTCGTTGGACTGGGACGCCATCAACAGAATGAATCGAAAAGAGTTAGCTAGGTTTAGAACTATAATAATTCGTGACCTAGCTGTCAGGGTGAGTTGGGAAGATTTACAATGGTTGTATCAGAGAAGTTTTGAGCTCGAGAATCCTGCACAGCTGAGAGACAGACCCAGAAACAACCCGGTCAGTTACTCTGAATGACGATCTGAACTTCGGTAGATTTAGCTGATCATATCATCTCTTGTAGGCTTAAAGTGCACAATTACAGCCAATACCACGACCTTGATCTCAACCTGGGTCTCAAGGTCAGTCAGGTTTTCCAAATCAAGGCCGGCCTCTATATTGATCTCCACCTCAACCATCTTCTAATTGCCAATCACCCGTACAAGACCACTCATAAAGCATAGAGGAAATGCCCAAGACAACCTGGAAGACTGCTGATACACAGTGAGATATCTACTAACAAATCCTCCGACGGAGGCCAAGAGCTACTGTCTTGAGTCGAGCTGGCGGAGCCACTTTTATCTACAAAGCAAGGGGTTTCTTTCTCACGTTGAGCTTCTTCTTAGATATCCTAATCAAATCATTCCATACATCTTGAATCAAATACCAGAAAACTCATTAACCCTCGTAGTGTCCCATGATTACAGCACAATCTATTCCTCACAAGTCCATACGGCGTGATTACTGAAGTTGCGATTTGTAATTCATTGCGCTTGTAAGTATTGGACTATGACCACAAGATTGGAAGTTTCTTGGAGGATTGGCCCTGAGAGCTGTATCGTCAAGGGTGGATGAGTCGATAGACAAATAATCAATAGAATCTCGATGCCTTTCAATATCTCGCTAAATAAGCGAACCCCCTTTTCTTCCACCAATCATCGAAATTCAAGAGCGAAGTGATTCTCCAATGTTCCACACTTGTAGAAAACATTCACACTCTCATGTTCTTATTCAGCGGTTTTTTTTAATGAATACAACTGCCATCAAGTATTCTCACAGCCTTATAAAGGCAGACTTCGACCGACCTTTCTAATTTCTTGAAACAGTCAACACTGGATCAAAAAAGTTCGGCCTCATCTTATCTCATATCTCTCGACATCAAAACACATGCCTTCATCGGATAACTCATGTTCCGATGACGAGGTCGTCGATTTGAACGAGCTCATACCTAAGATCAGAAGCATCAGAAACATCAGTTTGAAGTCCCTTCCAGAAACTGATGAAGAGATGAACAGTGAAGGGCAAGTCCAGGCTTGTGCGGCAGTAACAACACATAAGGGCGATTACAGCCTGACTCCAGAGCACTGCCCAATATGTCACGAGCCCTTCGATGATGAGGTAGCCGTGCTCCCCTGCAAGCATATATTCGATATCCGTTGTATTCGATATTGGGCAGCCACCAAATTTCCACGAACCATCAGCTGTCCTATTTGTAGAACACCGATCACTGAAGTCCTGCTTAACGTGAGGAAGGAGGATGAGAAACAAGTTCCCATGAGCGAAATCGTTAGGGACGAAGATATTGCCGCAGCTGACCGGGACCCAGGGGATGCGATATTTCAACGCATAGCTCAGTCAGTCGAGATAATCAATTGGCAAATAAGGCAATGGGGGAGGTTAGAGGCTCGAGGAGCATTATCTGTCACGTATGAGCCGCTGGAGTATCTGTCGACTGTTGCTCCTTTGGGCAATGGCGTGGCGCAAGTGAAGAGGTATCTCTCATTAAGCATCAAACAACAAGGCACCCGAACAACCTCAACACTGCACCGGTGGCTAGAGATCAAATACTACAAGGCGTCAAATACACCCAAGTTTCGAAACCTGAGAAGCAGGGCAACCTCATTGTCCCATCCGGAATTGAACAGAGCCAGAAAGGAAGCCGACAGTTTCAAGAAAGAATATTCCGAAAATCGAAAATTGATAAATATAGGTGATTACGAAAATCATGAAGAACATCTTGAGATTAGCGATCGTGGAGTTCAAGCCGTAACTCTATTCAAGAAAGCACGAGGAGTGGAAACATCACCCCCGCTCCTTGGGACCGGAGCAACCAAGCTCAAGATCAAATGGACTACAAGGCTTACAGAACGGAGGCCAACAAGACCCGACGACCACCCACAAACATTTCCTCAAGTTGAGCCTATTGATGTACTCCAAACAAGAGGAAAGGTCAGAGTAGCCACAGAACAAATTCGAAGTGCTTTGGCGTGGTTTCGCAGTCGCAACCCCAATGATCAGAGCACCCAACTCGACAGGATCACAACGAATATTCTTGAGCCTTGCTCTGCCGATGCAGCCCAGTGTGACAAATGCCCAGCAAAGCACCTCGTCGGCTCCTGTCTTGAACAATGGTCACTGGTATCGCCATGAGAGCGCCACTTGGCACCGTTTGATAACTGGATCAAGGAGGGAGATCTTTGTTGAAGTCGAAGTCGCCTACCGGAGGTGACAAAATTGGTCTCCAGACCTTTTGTTTCAAAATTAAGACTACGTTTGGTAGACACTTGCTACAACAGACGTTGCATTTAGACAAATCAACTTTCCTCTTCAAACGGTATCATGATTATAGTGACTTCGTGGTGTTGGACATTCACGTACAACTACGTTTTGTTGTCCTTCATCCCACCCGAACAATCACGATCTATTGCCACAATCTGAGCCGAGTAAAACCAAGTCATTGTTCTCAGCTCGGTGAGCACAATCAGATATTGTATATCATCAGAGCATGTGTGAATGTCCCACTTGGCTTCGATATCATCGAACTTTTACTTAAGGGGCTAGAACGATGTTGTTTTGTTTTCTAGGCCTAAATTTGACACGCTTTTAGTCCTCTCTGGCTTTGAACACTTCGACGTTCTCTGATAGTTCTCGAGCATGCCGAAGTTTATTCGATATCCATACGCCACCGAGGTGGAGGCCGCTCAGTCGACAACTGCCACATCAGAAATCAAGCCGATTCCAACGCCAGAGTGTCCGATCTGCATGGAAGCTTTGGAAACTATCACATGCGTCAAACCGTGTGGGCATATTTTCCATTTCAACTGTGTCCAGTCTTGGGTCTTTACCCAAACACGCATCGTTAAGCACTGTCCATGTTGCAGGACCGAAATGAGAGCCCTTCGTCAAATCGATAGCCATGGTTGTTGCATTTCTACGCAATGTGTATCAAGGATGCGACGAGCTTCGCTCCCCGCTCAGGAAAGCCCCGCACTTATAGCGACTGAAGAACAAACACGAGACCAAATGGAAGAATCAGAATTAATCGCTTACGCTAGACGGGTAGCAGAAGCAGCACTAGTTGTAGAGTTCGAAAGATTCGAACAGGAGAGAAGGGAAGCTGATGGGCGAGCGTCACTTGCTGCTCCGGAGCAGACTGTAGTTGCAGGCACACAACAAACCTTTTTGGAAGAATTAGGCTCAAGTATCGAGCAAGCGAGACAGGCAGCAGAGGCAGCAGAGGCAACAGAAGTAGCTGAGGTAGCAGAGGTAGCAGAGGCAGCGGCACAACTGGAAGCATTCGAACAATTCGAGCAGGAGAGAAGGGATGCTGACCGACTAGACGAGGTCCAGAGACCGAGAGAGTGGGAGCGTGCAAGACAACCAGTCATAGAACTACCCAACTGTGTAGTATCGTGAATGTCAATACAGAATTCGCTGCTTTCAATTGCTCTTTTCTATTGTGGTCCGTTATCTTGGAGATCCGAAAGCATGGAAAATGAGCATATGACGGTATGGCAACTTGCTTCCCCTTTCCTATTCGAGCCCCGTTAGCCTTTGTTTGATGAGCAACTTTCCTGTTGTATATCCTGAAGTGGAATTTAAATTTTGGGTCCCATACATGAGGAGACATTTCGCGAAAATGGTTGTAGCGAAGATTTACGCAGACCAATTCGGTTTACTTTCCCGCATGCGTAGTTGCCATTAACTAGAAAATCAAGCTTCACGTGAATTTCCATAGAACTAAATAGCGAATAATTAGAGATTCAGGTATTTAAGTGGGTGAGAACTGCCTCGCAATATTTTCTGGAAAATCACCAACAACACTGCAAGCTTTTCCGAAAATTCATCAACAAATAACTTCTTTCCCCAAACGCGGCATACGATATTAGAAGACTCATCGATTACTTCACCAACCTCGAGCAATCTACTTCATCAGTCTCGACAATGTATTTCACTAGCCTCGAACAATCCATCTTTCTTTCTCCCGATACTGGGGAAGATCATTCATAACCACCTGTGACCCCTCGTCAACAACGGACTGCATCCCTAATACCAAACGGAGAGCCAACTACGGAATGTGCCCGACCCGAGTGCCCAATCTGCCTGAATCTTTTGAAGACTAAGGTCAGGGCTAAGCCTTGTGGGCACGTCTTCGATTATTACTGCATCAAGACATGGATCTACAGCCTCCACTAACCAGAAGACATCCAAACTGCCCATGTTGCCAGACTGAAATCAAACCCATTAAACAGATTGACTTCAAGGGTTATCGATATACTCTACAGGTTCCGATTGATCATGTGGGCACTCGCAAGCAGGGGAGGATACTAGAGACTATTCTTACCAGTTATCAGTGTCTTGCGGAAATGGATCAACAGTACAGAGTTATTCATGGGATCTATAACATTCAGTGGCGGCCTGTCCTTTGAAAGTATGAGCTTCTTGCGGAAAAGGTTCGATGGCACGGAGCGCAGTTTGGGCTATATCATGACATCCAGTTGCGAGGCGAAAGAATAATCAAGGACGAGAGATCACAGCAACGTTATGAACAGAAACAGTTCTGGCGAATTGTTCTGGTTGACTTGGGGACATTGAGAATGAGTGCCGCTTTTCTGTCCACCGCGAGATGGGTTCCTATCTACGGTGACGGAATTGATCGACTAAAATCAATTCACCGCCTTCGGAAAAGTGAATTTCTTTGTTGATGGTGCCGTCAACGAGGTCGCCTCAACTTGAAAACAAAGAAGTGCCGACGTTTACAGCGAGAATGTCTCACTCTCGCTCCATTCACTTTGGGTACCTCAAACGTCTTGAAGTAGCCTTGATTTCGCTGGGGATGATTCATGATCCATATTCTCGATCGCTCTAAATGACGGATAATGCACCCCCACTGACAGTCCCTGCGGACACTGGAGCCGTTAATTTTGTTGCCTCAGAAGGCAAGAAGCATAAATCGCCGGTGGTGCCCAATTCAATCAAATCAATTAAACCAGACGAAGAAAACCAGTCTACTGGATTTAACACCACTCACAATACGAAGGACTCGCAACTGATTGAAGAACGAGGCGATATGCAAACCAAGGCGCAACTGGCAAGAACCGAAGTAATCGAAGAACATCTAAAATGGCTCCGCAATCACAAAGTCCGACCTTGGAACGAGAGAGCAACTTGGTGTCTAAGCGGTTCCAAGTCGGACCCGCAGGTAGAGGATATCAATTGGGGACACGATTCTCCAACCTCAGACCGCTCGATGCACGATGGAAGCCCAAAGTCCATCGTTTGGGACGGACTCAATGCAGAGTCATTCAGAGACGCCCTCAGATATCAAAACCAAAATGGCTCCAGCCGCCTCTCTCACATCGAACTCGATGTCCAAGGTCTCGATGCCGACGGAAACCGCATGCGTGTGCAACGAACCCTCGAAGTAAAGCTTGAAAGTACGCATCAAATCCCAGAACAAGGCAGCGTCTTGAAAACGACAATGAAACTAAAAAGAGTGCTGATAATCTCACCTCTTAACGCATCTTCGGCCCCGCCAACGAGACCAAATGGAAGAGAAGTGTACCAAGGACTCCTCGAGCAAATCGCTCAACACGAAGTCGATAAAGCGTTTGATGAGCGGAACCACTATCTTCGCGCAGTTTTCGGACAGGATGTTGACCACGTTCGTACTCGTTGGGAAAGCACGGTTCCAGCGCACGAGTGGTCGTTCCACCTGCCTGAAGTGTGTATTCGAGGTCGTGATGGGACGATAATAGGGTTGAGGGAAAAAAGGACAGATTCTGCGAGTGGTGGCCAGGTTGTTTTGACGTATACTATTGTGATTGAGCAGGTTCACGGTGGGGACAGAAAGGATCATTTATTTGATTTACCGAGTCAAGGGTGTGAGAGTGAGAGACAGATTCGTCAGGCGAGGTGGTCGATTTCTTCTGCGATTGATAGGTGTATTGCTTCTGGTTCTGCTGAGAGATTTGTGTTGGATAGATGGGTGCATGGTGCGTTCCTGCCGCGCGAGTAAGCAAGCGGAAGGAACCTGGGGAGTGTGTGCCCAACACTTGCGTGTCCTTTCCTCGGCCGAGGGGTCTCATGCTGGATCCCCGAATTAGCGAAAATCGGGTTTCCAAAACCCCAAGGGCGGGTGGATGGGAAGGAGGCTGGTGGGTACTTATGGTAGGAGAGCGCGGCCATTGATTTTGATAGAATAGCAAAAAGTAATTTTTGAACATGAGGGTCATTCCAGAAGTTCTATTCCCTACAAGTCGAAAGGTTTTGAACCAGAGGAAGATATCTTCAAGTCTTCCAGGTCTCTAAAAATAATCGAGGTTCTAATGCGCATATATCTGTTTCCTAAAGTGGTGCTCCACGCCCAGTGCGTGAGAGTAGACGAGGGAGGGAGAAATCCTAGTATTCTGGTAGTAAGAACGTGAGTGAGGCGTGGACGAAGAGCTTCAAGCACTATCAAAGGAGAACACAATACCACAACTTCGCGTATAATAACCAAATCATTCAAAAGGCTCTACGTGGGCTAGCGAAAGATATGCTGTGCTGCTAAGTTTTGCTTCGTGGTTTGTGCGGCCGCACCCTGCTTGATTGCTTGCTTGGTGGAGGACAATTGCTCCCTCGGTTGTGCAGTCTTCGAGCTTGTTCTTGTTAGTCTAATACCGCAAGTTTATGGCAGGGTTGCTAAAAGGCTCGTATTTGGGGTTTTGTACTTTCACCTTGGGTACGCAATTTCTTGCGCCGGAGCTTTTGTATACGCTCTTGATCTCGACAATCCCATGCTCACCGAGCTTATCCTCCTGTGCATATGTAAGAGGTTCGAAATTTTGCGACTCTTGACGTTGGCTCCGTGGCCCCAGCCAGCTCTAGCTAGAATCGGGTAAAGGGTCAGCGTCAATCTAGTTTCTAAAGGTTGGACCGACATTTCGCGAGGAGCTGCATTCCCATTCCCACTCCCACCATTTCGCATCCTTCTCGATAAGGTTTTCCCTTTCATGCCTCCTCATACATAGCATCACTTTTTTCTCTAGCCTTTAGAATCTGTATTTCTCGACATCATCTCCATCATTTCATAGCTCAGCTTCACTATCAGCCTAATTGTACGCCACACTTTCAGGCTTTCATCCCTGTAATTCTTAAGAGTTCATTGACATTCATACCAGATCACTCAGCTACCAATGGGCTACTTTTCAGATCCCCTTGACTCTTTATGGAGTTTGCAAAAGTTCTGGCATGTTTTGAAAACGAAGCCGCGGGGCCAAATCTCTTCGAACCACCTCTAGAGTGTGGACAATATCTCGACTTCGTCAGCGGATCTTTGCACATCGTATACAAGGCTTCTCTTAATCATGGTGGCTATCCTCATTCTTTACATGACTTTCATAATATGGTGCATGATCAATATGCACAAGAAAAGACTGGCAAAAGGTACTCCTGAGGAAGGGAGGCGGGAATTAGATAGCGTTTTAGAGGTTCGCGGTATAAGCAAAGGAGAAGTTGAGCACCGCCTTCAAAAGATGAGAGATATAAAGAAGCGGAGGAGTGCTGAAGCAGAAGATATTTCACTGGATCGAAGGTTCGTTTAATTGAATAAGTTACCTTCGACGACTGGCTCGGCTCCAAACAAAGTTCGGTCTCCCACTCGGTGTTTATGGTACCTTTTAGAGTTTTATTCCTTCGATCGCACTTCTGCCGACCTGACAGGATATTTGAGAAATGAATCAATCTTCAAATCTTCCAGGTCCATGAGAAACAATCATAGTAATATGATATCCATTAGTGTAACGGGATAATCAAGGAACAATTCTTCAATTCTTCCAATTCTTTGAAGATCAAGATATCATGCTATCTGGGGAGTTCTCTTCCTCCGATGTGATGAGCAACAAGCCCCAAGAAGACCCTCTGAGATGTTGGCGAAACAAATTCGGCAGAGCACTCGCTCATTGATGAGCATCACAACATAGGGAAAGACCCGAGACGACCCAGGACCTGCATTTGTCAATATTCATTTCAATCGACTCGCCAAGGGCCAAAGCCATGCTATCGAGTAATTCTAGAGACTGGCTCCATCCATCAGCGCCTGGCAATGCACCATTATCCATCCACCTCCATTGATTGAAACGCCATGCTAAAGCTTAATCAGGTAAACAAACCCAACCCCGTAATATTTATGCCTGCGACCCTAGAACTTTTTACTCTGCTCCACCTTGAAACCGCATACCCAGAACCCAGCTCCCCTCAAATTCAACTCCTCTCCTAATTTTCGTGCCAGCTTTCTTCCACACCGCAGCTCCAAGACCAATGTCAGCGACGAAGAGCTGCCACTCGTTGCCCGAGACAATACCGTCCTCGTCCACAACTCCCTCACCCAAAGCCATCGTCTCGAGTAGACCCTTCTTTGGAGCGCCCATAGCTACAACATACTTGGAGTAAATGTAAAGCTGTCTTCCATCAATAATGCTGACTTTACCGGATGTAGGATCAATGCCTGTAGGGATATCAATGGCTAGGACTGAGGCTTTGCTTCGATTTGCCCATTCGATGAGTTCGTAAGCTGTGGCTTGATCGCCTGTTCTAAGTTCTTCGAAAGATATTGTAAGGCCCAGAAGACCGTCGATTATAAGTGCAATTGGAGCGTCAAGAGACTTGGTAATTTCAAGAAGCTCGACCTTGTTGACGATCTTGCCTCCGAAGCCGCGAAAGACCTTGATTTGACGTCTCAGTCCAACCAGGAGTTCCGACTCCCGTTCAAGACCAAGGACACAAACAATGACATTGAGGCCATGGTTACGAATGTGTCGACCAGCTGCTACTGCTCGCATACCGCTCTTGTTGTTTCCTGCATAGACGACAACAGTTGGAACATAGGAAGTCTTTCCTTGGGTCAAGCCTCGTCCGCCGGTGTTCAGAGCCGACAAAGCAACTTCAGCGATACCACGACCAGCATTTTCCGTCATCATATCTTCCGACAAGCCCAGCTCGTTGTCTGCAATGTTTTCAAGATTGAGCATCTGCAAAGCTGAGATAGGCTCACAACGGCGATCAGACGGGACAAGGAAGAAAGCAGGCTTCGCGGCTGGTGTTGGAATCTGTGAATTGTCAGGACAAGGCAATATTTAAATAGAGGTGAGGAACCTACTGAAAGTGTACGAGCTGGCTGAATGCCGGGAATACCAGCACTTCCCTTTCGAGAAACGGGTCGACGATTGTTGCCCAACTTGCTCTCCGCCCTACCACCTCTACGAGAGGTCCTACCACTGCCAGTATCTCGCTGGCTTGTCCTCTCCTCGACCTCGCTATCTCCAGCCTCACTCTTCCAAGCATCGCGGTCAACTCTGCCATTAGGCATATCAAGAACATTCTCAGTAGGATGAAGATTCTTGCCACCTGCTGTGCCAGGCTTTGCCCTTGGCAATCTGTTGTGCGCAACCAACCGATCATCCTCGGCAATTGTATCCTCAGCTTGTATCTGATTGAAGACCGTCTTCTTGTCGAACTTGGCAAGGCTGCCTTCAAAGTCAAAATCGCCCATCTCCTGCACATCCGTAGCGTCCTCTGTCGCCCAACCATTCTCCTCAGCCTTCCCGTTTCTCCGCCCCTTCTTTTTCAGCGTAGAAAAGGGTTGAAATGACGGATTAGGTTCGAGCAATGGTGTTTGTCTCCAGCCCTTTGCATCTAGTAACGGCGTTTGTCTCCAACCTTTCACCTTCGTGGTCTCCTTCACAGGTGTTACAGTAATGGTCGGATCTTGTGGCGTCTCCTCCCTCTCCTTTCTACCCTTCCGTTTTCGTGCTCTCTTTCCTTGGACTTTTGCAATTGGTTGCGCAAAGGCTATGTGTGCCGCTCCATCCAGTTCTTCCAAGGTTACAGCGTGTGTATCACCTGCCTCATCTTCTACCACACTGATCTTCTGCATGGGCTCTACTAATTGTGCAGCAGGGGGTGGTGCATGGTTAACCACTGGCCTCTCCTCCCTACCCGTAGCAGTTCTTGACGAATCTACCCGTTCCATTGATGTAGGGGTCCATTGATTCGGTATAGAAGGTCGACTGATTGGCGTTGGTCGCTTGCCTACACTCAGGATGGCTGGATCTTCGAATGTCTTTGTTGGTTGTGGGACGGGACTAGCTCTCGGAGGAGCTGGCTTATTCGCCTGAAGATTCTCATTGCCAGCTTCAACCAACTCTACAATCTCTGCAGCATTGATTGTGAACTCGGGGACGTATTTGCCGTTAGCTGGACATGTGACTGAAGCAAAAAAATCAGCAATGGTACAGGATTGAGCTCGATGCGCGAAGGAATGTCTCACCATTTTGCAAGGTCAAGCTCTTGCCGGGCTCAATGCCACTGACTACCCCTCTTAGCTGAGCTCCCGGCGGAGAGCTGAGCGTCACCAACATGGTGAGCCCAATGAAGGTGTTCGACATGTTAGGATTGGTGTCGTTTGTCCCACCGTGTCAGATCTTTTGTGCCCCAGTCCTGTCCTGTCATACAATGGGAGTGGAGCTAAAGAGCTGAAATATGTTGTGGGTGGCGACCAGATGTTTGCTGGAAAGTTTGGTTGTAAGACAGAAGGCGGTCTCCTGCAGTCTGCAGAATAGTTGACGTGGTGAGAATAAGCTTTGAGGGGCGGACGCGAGGTCTAAGACAAAGTACATATTCCCCCAGTGCCACTTTCGCGCTCGGACCTCCTCTTATCGATAAGCCTCATTCGGATTTCTTCACATCATTTCGACCTTTTTAAGTCCCGGTAAGATATAATAAAAGGTGAACTAAGACAAATAGCATGAAAGTGTGGGAGCACGCTTAAACACTTATAATTTTGAAATGGTCTTACCTGGTTGCGAATCCCGTATTCACTTAAGCAACGATTGTACAATTCCTCCTTGGGACAATGAGAGAACTTCAGTTCAGGATTTAGGGTTAGTGCGAAAAGTTTGTTCATACAATGGTCTCGCAATCTTGAAGTTTTCCCTTGCTTTAAAAATATCACCAACATGTATTTGGTGAGCACATCTATGCTGACTTCGACCTCTGAAGGTAGATGCCAAGCAAGCCTATACTTGATAGCAGCTGCACTAATCATGACTTCTTCAATTGAGATGGACTCCTTCCAACTGCCACCCCTCTCCCAAACTGCATTTCTGCAGTCCAATGCAAGATCATAAGTCTAGACAGAGCAAACCGACCGCCAACGCCGAACAATGCTTTGATATACCGCTGCAGAATCAACACAACCCGCTCAACCATAAGCAGCCCTGGCTGCTTCCTGATGCTCGTCCTCGTCATATTCCCAACCACTCGCCTGCTCCTTCATATACTCCTCTTCGTATGACTTGGCCTTCGTCGTAGCTGGCGGGTTGACCACCTTCGGATGCGCCATGGCTTGATTGACACTGTACAAGCTGTCGTAAAACTGTGCTACCCTTGGATGTGCCATAACTTTGTTCTTGTCGAAATTATGCACTTCGAGACCAGCTTGAGTAGTTGCTCGACTGAGGGCGACATAGGCTTGACCTTTTTCGAATACTTTCTTCAGATCTATCTTGACACGCTCAAGAGTCTGACCTTGTGCCTTGTGGATCGAAAGAGCCCATGCAAGGATGAGTGGTATTTGTTGTCGTTGGGCCTGAACTTCACCAGTTGGGAGTTCAACCTTCCATTCTTCAGGCTGGATAAGCATTGCCCTGCTGGTTCCATCGGCAAGAGAAAACTGCACGAAAGGCAAGTCGAGCCCAGCAGCTGCAGAGAACTCCTTTTTAGAGGAAAACTTGGCTTTAATGCTCGAAAAGCGAGTACGCGTTTCCTCGTCCATGTCCTCAATGTCTTCCGGTGTAATATCATCACGGAACAATTCTTCGTTGTTCTGATAGATCTCAAAAGTCTTCTCATCCATGAAGGCAATTACCTTTCCAAGGGAGCCGTTGACCAGCACATCATCTATGTTCTTGATAAGCATCACTTGTGCTCCTTTCTTCAGTTCTAGGGTCTTCGGTGCCATCATGTTGGCCAGTAATTTTTCACGCATCGCCAAATCTGTAATAGTTCCAGTGTCGATTGCGTTGTATTTGTAGAGCTTTCCAACCAATGCACGCATCTTCATGGCATTGGAGTTCTCGACCTCGTTTCTAGTCGGGAAGCTACTACATTGTCAGCCTTTCCAAACGCAAAAAACGGGAGTTGAACGTACAGCTCAGTTGCCTCTAAGCTGTCTTCATAGTTCATTCTGCGGCTCATCTTGCGAAATGCTGCCACTGTGTCATTGGTGATCTTCCCCAGTCGCATTTCGTTGAGCATGTTAGCAAATACTATCTTCATGTCAGCCATGTACTCATTGCCAGAGATGGTAGAAGTTGTACCGGGATCCTTTTGACGGAAAACTTCCGTGAGTCCAATTGTGTGATGAATAGCAGTAGACCACGTGCCGGCATCGAATGCAAATTTGACCCCTCTCGCCTTGCTGTCATAATCCGGTACTGGTGGCAGCTGGAAGAAATCGCCGGTAATAACAAGTTGGATCCCTCCAAATGGTCGACCATTGTTGCGCATGATTCTAGCGATTCCTTCGAGTTTGTCGAACAGGTCACCATCCACCATAGAAATCTCGTCAATGATCAAGATCTTCGTTTTTATCCAGCGATTCTTCGCTTTCTGATTTCGCCTGATTTTCTTTACCAGCTGTGGCACATCCTCCTTACCAAGTCCAATGCCACCAAAGCTATGCAATGTGACACCGCCAATGTTGCAGGCAGCCAAACCTGTAGAAGCGGTAACGGCCACACGGTCAGGCTCTCGCGAGTACTTCTTCTTCAAATTGTCAATGATGGCTCGCATCAAAACCGATTTGCCCGTTCCAGCAGATCCAGTGAAGAATACACTTTTCGATTGATTCACGACCAATTCGAGGACTCTGTTCTGCTCGGAGCTAAGGCTGATTGGTGTCATAACAGCTTTCACTTTCTTTTTGCCATTATAACCCTCCATCTCAGCGTCCCCGGACTTTTTTGCCGCTTTCTGTCTGTCCTTGAACTGCTTCTTTTCTTCTGCAATCGCACTGCCAGTGGTGTTCCAGGGCAAATGCTTGTCTTTAGAGTGAGGTGTGAAATCCCATTTGGTTGCTTGGCCGTTACCCGGATTCGGGCAGTCTTTCGTATAATGATTGTCCTTTTTGCACCGGAAGCAGGTCTTACGCTGCGAAGACCCAGACGCCGCAAGGGATGCCATAGCATCGTCCTTTTCTTCCAATACAGCAGCAGCCTGATCCTTTTCTGCTTGCTCCTGAAGCCACGGCAGTGTTCTGCGCTTAGCAGGCCGAGTACTAGGTTCGGTGGCTTTTGAGAATGGACGTTTCGACCCCATATTCTCCTGTTGTTGTGTAACAGATGGTGCGGTTGCAGGCAATCGATGGGATGGCGAAGACGACGACCATGAAACTGCGCTGCTTGGGAGATTTTGCGATGAGCTTGGTTGGTTCTGGTGTGGTAATTTTGGAAGGGTGTATGGTGATGGGGGTGGAGCTGTCAACTTCTGTGAAGAAGGCTTGGGTGGCGCTGCCATGGACGTGGGCAATTCGAAGTCCATATCAAGATCAAGGTCGGCATCGTCGTCAAAGTCATTCTCGTAGAAAAGGACGCCATGGTGGCTCGAGGCAGGAAGCTTGGACGGAACCGGAGCTTCTTGTGTAAGGTCAATGGTATCAGGGGAGTACTGGAAGGAATCTTGCTTGGTCAGGACCGAAGACAGGGCAGATTTTGTTGGGATCGATGTGAAGCTCGGAGATTTTCTCTTGATAGATGGCTTGATGTTTGGTGTTTTCGCACAGAGCGGGTTTGCGGGGTTCGTATACCCAGTAAAGGCACCGATAGATTGTGACTGACGGGCCTTCTTGAATTGCTCCTGGATGTTGCCATTTTGAGCAGGACTGCTGGACGGGAAGAGTTGCTTCGCAAGATCATTGGAAGGCGGCGCCGCCTTGGTTGCACGGCTTAACATGGCGTCTGCGATCGAAGAGTATGCGGCTCTCGTAGTCGGTGCATTGGAAGTAGAGTGTCGATAAAGGGGTGTCCACGCTTTCCAGCAACTCGCAAGCTGTTCTCGAGTGGCAAGAGAGAAGACTGGAAAGCGGATCCAGCCGGCCGGCATACAATTGATCGAGGGGAGCTTGAGAATTGCGATTAATCCATCAAGCAGAGCTGGAATAGAGCTTTCGAGGTCGTCCTTCGCTTTTCTCGAGGTGTTCGCGTCAGTCATGGGAAACCGCGTTTTTGGTCGCGCCGTGCTAGTCTAAATTGGGTTAGTTTTATCGTCTGCACATTCAAGTCGGGAAGGCGTCCCCTACTCCGTATGCACGCTGTAGTGCCTCGCTTGTTGTTACTTGCTGGCTATTGGCCTCCGTTCTTTAATACAATCAAATATTGTATATTCTTGCGTACTACTCCATATTTCTCGAGCAAGAAACCGGACAGGCGTGCCCTTATTATATACGCGATCCCTTCCAGAAAACAGGAAAAGCAATTCCCTTTATACCCACTCACCTAGCGCCTCGCTTAACGTTAAGTGTTGACACAACATTTCATGTTTTTCGGCTGTTGCGTGTGCCCTCACTTAACTGCCTAGCGCCAACGAGCAGGTTGTGCCCTCACTTACAACAAGTTGCAATCGCGGTGGCACGTCGTCTTAACTTCCGTGTTCCATCAACCTATAGGAGTGCGTAAAAGGGTGGGTGGCCCCAATTCCCTTTGTACTTTTACCGCCGAAAGTTACTCATGCGTTCCACGTTCCAGCGTTCCAGGGGCCCCTAGTGCCAACAATGTAGTCTGTGCCCTCACTTACAATCAATCGCAAGATCGGTGGCACGTCGTCTTAACTTCCGTGTTCCAACAGCCTATTAGGTGTGCGAAAAAAAAGGAATTGGTAATCTTCTTTTGTTCTTTTACCGCGGAAAACGTCTCTCTCGTTCCAAGTTCCAGCGTTCCAGGGGAATCATATATAAGCGGCTGGCACCTTTTTCCTGGAACCCGAGTGTCCGCAATTGCGTTGCTGCCCCGTTGAGCGCGAGAAGCCCGTCGACGACACGCCCTCTCTCCTGCTGCTCGGTCGAAGACCTTCACCTGTTGCTTCCTCATTTATGAGGTTCTACTGTTGCTGACATTCTATGACTTCTACTGTTGTGTTGTGTGCGAAGCCCACGTCTATCTGTTGCTTGTTGCTAGGGCAAGCCCTGTCGAGTCACCCTCCTCGTGCTTGCTGCGGATCCCCTCCGCCATTCACGCGAACTACGTTCTCTCAACTCACACCAAGCACCCCAAGGGGGGCCCCCTTTCTCACGAACCTGCAATCCAAGGGTTTGCTTGGGCTAGTTAAATTCTTTTTCATTTTTTCATTCGTTAAATTCGATTCATCTACATATAAGATCTTACACTCTTCTTTTCTATTCGTTGGTTTCATCTCTACTCTTCCGTCCCCTCTAACGCCACATCTGGCCTAAAAGAGAACGTCTCCAAGGCAAACGACTGTGCCATCTCCTCGTCCGACCGCCCCTCGTTCTTTCCTTCATCCGTGTACTCCTTCCACATCTCTTTCCCTTTCCCATGCCTATACTCTGTCAACGAGCTACCATTAAGTACTAATTCTTCCCATAATTGGGCCCCCTTTATACTCGCATATTGCAGCCATAACTGTTCACCAAACCCGTACCCATAATCGACGTCCCACGCCGTTAAACAATGATGCTCTTCCCCAGATCTCGGTACACAGCCCAGCTAAGCTTCCCGTCCTCCTCCGAGTCCTCGCGCAGAACCTCCCCACTACGCGGAACTTTGATTATTTTCCAAGATCAATGGCATATGGTTTGTTCATCGACAGAATCAGGTCACTTCAAGAGATCACCAGAGGTTCAAAGTCACCAGCATCATATACGTAGAGACCTCCCGAGGTCATGTCAATTACAGTCTGCCTGACTACACACCTTATGTAACTACCCACTTCTTCCACTAACGCAACGAGAAGCTGAGACCAATAAACTGGGTAGTCGCTAAAAGTAGATTCGTGGACTCATGAGACGAGAGGCGAGAGAACTTCAGCCACAATCAAATGCCGAGTTTCCAAAGAGTCGACCAAACCAAGGAAAACAACTTTTTTGTCGACCGCTTGAATCACCCATTCCAACCTTAATGAACACAGAAACTTGTAATCGAAAGAGCATCTTCAAATAAAAAATCCTATGCACCATGCAGATCGGCCTAGTCGAAGAAGAGCGACCCAAGCACAAGAACAGATGCAGAAAAGAAGTATGCGCTGCCCAAGCTGATAACCCGAAATGATCCTCCATGAAGCCACGCAAATCGACAATGTTGACATCAAGGTCCAGATATGATCGAGAATGAAACATTAGCCCTGATAACCACCAAAGCCATTGCCAAAGCTCTGAGCTGCAGGAGCACTCCATTGAGGATTCGGGGTTGGCTGACCGCGGCCATATCCACCAGCGCTGGCAGAACCACCATATCCCATTTGCTGACCAGCATATTGACCTGGGGATTGGGCGGGGGGTCCACCATAACCACCTTGCTGACCAGGAAATTGGCCTGGAGACTGCTGAGTGGGCATTGGACCAGCTGACTGAGGTCCAGCTTGTGGAGGCATACCACCATATTGAGGGAAGTAAGCCGATGGAGTTCCTGGGTATCCAGGGGCGGGTCCACCTTGAGGGCTATATCCCTGTTGGGATCCGTCGAAGCCAGGCTGGGCAGGAGCCTTGTCTTTACCCCACTGGAATCGAGTTAGCACATAAAGTTAACAATAGCTTTGATCAACTTACGCTGCACTTGAGTGGACGACCGTTGACATTGTAGCCGCTCAACTGGCAGATGGCCATTGCTGCATTCTCATGTGTGTCCATCTTGACAAAGGCAAAGCCACGGTCGGCCTGGAAGCGAGTCTCAACAACGTAACCGAAGTTTTGGAACAGGGGAACGAGATCGTTCTGGGTGGTGTAGGGCGTAAGGTTGCCAACATAGCAGGTAGTTTGCCAAGCGGGGGTTTGCTGTACAATCATGTCATAGCTCTGAACACCGTGGGTTGGGAAGTGGTGATGGCCAAAAGGCGTGGTTGGAGTCATTCCCATGGCAGACATGGCTTGCTGTTGAGAGATCGATGGCTGCCCCTTCTGATTTGCCCAGTTGCAGCGGATTGCTCGAGAACCAAGCCATTCGCCATCCATAGAGCTCAAGGCCTTCTCAGCATCCTGGCGTTCGCGGAAAGCAACAAAACCATAGCCTCTTGAGCGACCAGTCTTCATGTCCCACATAACACGAGCCTCAGAGACCGAGCCAAATGCAGAGAAAGCTTGAAGAAGAACCTCATCATTGACTTCATTGGACAGATCTCCGACGAAGATGTGGAAGTGGTTAGATGTGTCTTCCTTGTTCGAGGTGTTGGACTGGTAGGCCCAGTTGACACGGATCTCCTAGGAGAGAGTCAGTAATCTGAAGGGGTCTAAAGACAGGAATACCCACAGCCTGGTGGACACGTCTACCATTCAGAGTTTGCATGGCTCTCTCTGCTGCTCCTGGATCATCGTACTCAACAAAGCCATAGTTAAATCCCTTCGACTGAAACTAGACCGCGATTAGCATGTGAAAAAATTGCATGGGCGAATGGATTGAAGAACGAAGGGAACAAAGGTGAATTTTGTGAAATCCCATTTAACAGAGAATTTGACACAGCCGTTGGCGCTGGAATTCTCAAAGGACTTGACGTAGATAAAGTTGATACTGACAGCACCTACATTCTTGTCAGGAATGATTTTGACGTTCTGGACATGGCCAGTTGTCTCAAAGATTTGACGTAGAACATCCTCAGTGACCCTCGGATCAAGGCCTCCAACGTATAAGGCTCGCTTGTTCGGCTCGGGGGCAGCACGTCGGACAAATCCACCAGCGCTATCGGGCGACATCACACCTCCATTCTCTCCCATAGGCGATGTGATTGCAGTCGGGATAGGGTTCGTATTTTGCGGGATGATAACTGGAGGAAGAGGCGGTGGTGGCATGTGCGAGGGATTCGTCTGACCATTGTGGCCATTTTCGTAGCCCGGGGCACCTGCAGTCGTCTGCGGAGGCGGGGGGAGCTGCGCGCTCGTAGGAGGAGGGCCGTTGTTATCAGACATAGTAGAAAATTTCGGATAGGAAGAAATTGAATCGAAGTTGAACCGAAGTTGCGGAGAAAAGACGAGCAAGGTGTGAAATTAAAGTTGCAAAGCAGTTCAGTTGACTTTGTAAAACTTGCTGATAGGAATCAGAAAACTCGAGATACACAGAGGAAGGAAGCGGATGAGCTTTGTGTAGTCGAGCTGACAATTGTGGTCTTGTGTGACTCGAACGATAAGAAGCGCGGTCGAAGACTCGAAATCGACAGACGAAGTGCGAAAATGGCTCGCGAACAGGTGAATGTCGACCACGAGGAAATGTCGTTAATACGAGACCGAAGGCGATGCCTTACAGAGCTTGAGAGAGTGCTTGTGCAGGAAGAGGAGCAGCAAGACAACGAAGTGCGCGACTTGGAGCTCTTGCGACACACCGAAAGGACTGGGAAAAGAGTAAGAAGGTGACGACGATAATGACGAGAGGACGATGACCGACTGAATGGAAGAAAGGAACCACGAAAAGGACGAGAGGAAGAGAGAGGGAAAGGCCGCTCGAGATTCCAGACGCCGGTCGATGATGGAAACACTGTGGGAGTTGAGGTGGGGGAGGAAAAGAGAAGATAAAGTATCGCGAACCAAAAGAAGTTCGCAGAAGCACGCTAGCACCCAATCCGTCTGGTTGCCGCACGGACAGGCTCCAATTGAATCTTATGGCTCGAAAGCTGCGAACATCTGGATTCATAACGGCCACTTTTGTGCATCGGGAACAGCCACAGAGCGTGTTTCATTAGCATAATGTTTCTATAAACTGTCGTCTGCATGTTGCAGAATCCGATGCAGAGGGAGAGCACGGAATCCGCAGGGCTCCCACACCACGACGCGCGCGCTCACAGCAGCACCCAGCCGCATATCATAAGCACGCCAGGCGGCAAGGATGTCACGAAAGCTGACTGAGCCCAACAAACGAAATTCAAAAGGCAAATTGGCAATTATCCCTTTGAAGCTTAATAAATACGAAGCATACTGCAGCTGCAGAGACCTGCAAGTCGTGTACTCTTCTTACTCAGAGCCAAGAAAGCCAAGGTAGCATTGTTTTCAGTGTTCCAGACAAGCTTCATTAGATGAACGGCTTCTCTGAGGCAGGATGCAGCTCTCAGGGGTTTGTGCATGAAAAATGGGTGGGCCGAAAAGGAGGAGAATCTGGGGAAATTTGGCTTGATAAGAATTATCAGTAATAAATTCAAAAACGAATGATTTTTCAATACAGGAACAGAGCCGTGAAAGCAGGTTTTCATACTGGCTAAGCTCTCTTAATTCTACCCCCGTAGTTCGTGGGAGGAAGTTGTGACAGTAAAGCTTTGCGCAAGAGCCCGAAGTTTCTGTCTCGTTTCATTCAACAAAATGGGACCCAATGCCAGCTACATATCTTATTGAGCCTCACATTTCTTGTGATATTCATTCTTTAGCCTGATATTTCTTTTGTTCTCGGCATGAGACAGACACTGATACTGTAGCGGCTAGCCGAACAAAGTTAAATCAGATTAAAGTTCCCCGTCCCCTAGCGCAGCGGCACGCTTTCACTTCTGCACGGACGTTTTGACGACACCTCAACTTTGGCTGCCTTTGCGGCTGGGAAATAATTACCAGCAACCTTCTCGACCTCGTTCCAGAGAATTGTATGGCATTCGGTTAGCTGGGGAAACTTTCCCTAATATTTGATCTTTTCTTTCATCCTCTGATATCCCTCGCGATCGAGACCCAAAATGTCCCAGCCTCCGCGGACAAAGCACCCCTTGGATGTTTTGCAGAGCATGATCAATGCCATCGTGAGTTGAAGAACTTGCACCAATTTGGGAGGTAGCTAACTCAGATCCAGCTCATAGAAACCGGGAAAGCTCTTCGATCTTCTAACAAGGAGGGAGGAAAGACGCTTGCCAATGCGAAGACCAGACTCTCTTCTACAATTCCGAGCACGATTGAGAACTTTCACCTGGCCCTTGATGAAATGGAGTGTGATATCGTAAGGATGGATATTCGTACTGGAAGTAGCTCTCTGACAAAACATTTAGCTTCGGGCAAAGTCCGTCCTGTTAAGAGATCTTGAAGGCTTACGAGCAAAGCGACTAGCATTGGAGAACCCAGTCCCGATCGTTGAAGAAGTTGAGCCTATGCCAGAACTAGAACTAGATCTGAACGGGGAAGCTACCACGACGGATGCTGGCGAAAGGTCGACAATAAAAGAGGAGGCTACACAATCCGAAAGTCCCGAAAAACAGACTACAGATGAGACTGGTTTCCCATCATCCACCCAAGATCCCGCGAAAGAAGATATTTTCAAAATTGCAGAAGATTCGAAAGACCAACAGGCTCTGACACCACCACCATTTAACGATAATACTTCCCAGCCAATTGGTCTGGGTATAAATACGGAGGCCGTTGCAGATTCCCCTGGTCCTGGCACTGCAGAGCCTCAAGACTCGATCGATTTGCTGTTTGATATACCAGACAATGAAAACACTGGTGACTCGGAGCTGAATTTTGAACCCATGGATTACTCTCTCCCTGACTCGAACCAAGACCCGTCACAGACGCAGGCCCATGCGTTTGAACTCTCCACTTTCGGAACAGCCTCCCAGGATTTCAGTATGAACACTATGCAAACCGACTCGAATACAGCCAATAATACGAACAGCTCGAACAAAGAAGGAGAAGCTCTGTTTGGCATGGGTAATGGTGGTGATAATATGGACCTGGACATGGAAAACATGGGTTTTGGAACCGCCGGAGGCGAGGACAGTCTCTTCGATGAGATATTTGTTGACGATGGTGTGTTTGGCGATAGTGGGGAGATGGAGCATAGTGATTTTGATAATGCGTTTTTCGGTCTAGACAACTAAGCGGTTGCTGTCAACAAGTCGTCCTGAGGCCGTCGACAACTAAGTGCAGGACCATGAAATTCCATTGTACATGTTGTTTCTAGAACATCCGCAAAGCTTCTTGTATCATTCAGCTCCACAAACTTTCGTCCATTGCACCCAACCAACTGCGAGGCACTCCTGAACTTGCATCAGCGTTCTGTACTCCCTGCCTCAAAAAATAGTCAGACTCTTAATGGGATAGGAGCGTTGACTAATATTAGTTGCGTACATGGAAATACCCCTTCGCCATTCATATACGACAATAATTTTCCAGCTCCGAACCAGCCGTGGGCAATGGGGCAAGCTCAGAGTACAACCTCAACATACAACATGCCACCCCCACGAAACCCCGGCCAACAGCCAGTGCGCCCCTTCGACCTTCTCTGCTGTACCTCCGCCCTCCCACACACTCTGACCCACCTGGTGCACCTCCTCCCAGATGACACGATCCATATCCAGAACCCGAAGTCTCTCGGCGCTGCCCTCACACCCTTCCTTGTCGTCCTCGCTACCAACACCGCACCTACCGAACCCTCGAGAATCCCAACATTCAACCCCTACATCATGCTCATACAGGTTAAGCGCTCGAAGCCGGTGTCTTTCACCAACCAGCCAGACGTCCCAATGGTTATCGAGCAAGAGCACTCCGAACCTCGCTACTTCGCCCTGTTGACCCCAGAGGAGGAGGAGCTACGGCAAAATATGGGCAGAGAGATGGTCAAAGGACAGATACACGTGGAAGTGGAGAAGGCGGAGGCGGAGAAGGTCTTGAAGTTTCCGGGAAGCGGAGGAGAGTTCCTTGGAGATGGAGAGACTTGGACTCGGGCTCAGGGTGTTGAGAAGATCTGGTGCCAGGAGTGTCAGGTTTGGTGGGAGTTCAGGGCTTGGGCCAGAGAACTGTGAGGTCTTCCTGAATGTACGGAGACGACGTGGGACATTCGCACGATTGGTGCACCGTTGTATTGAACGGAAAGCACGTGGTACAATGGTATGATGGGTGAGAGGAATGGCTTAAATAAACCATTCAGTCAGTCGACTACGCCCTCATTCCTCACTATCTTTTCCTGCCAAATACTCCTGTCCCTTCCTCCACCCCTCTTCAATCCTCTCCCACTCTACCTCAGCAAAGCTCTCCTCGGGAAACATCTGCTTCTCATGCCAACTGCCTCCTCCGAATTCAGCTAAATGGCCTGTGTGTTTGTCGACATCTTTGGTGATTTCAATTTCTATTACTTTTAGTGGTAGCTTGTCTCTGTTGGAAATGGGAGGCAGAAGGTGAGTTCTTCGGGGTTAGTAATGGAAGTTGTTGGTGATGGGAGGAGTTGAGAATGTGCGGTGTAATATGTTGATGAGAAGGAGCGGAGAGAGGAACCAGTTGAGGGAGGTGGGTTGGATGCATGTGCTGGGGTTGGGGCTTGAGGAGGGGCTTAGTGATGGAGAACGGTCGACAGGGCCACGAGAAAGGAAGTTAGGAGGTGTGTGTTTATGACTGAGGTTGAGATGAGGTAGGTCTTACAGCAGAATTGTGGATGTTGAGGCTTCGACATGAGGGAGCACGGGGATTTTCTCTACGACTTCCCCTCGCAAGTCTGTTGATGAGGTATGGTTGATTCTCACCCTTTTCTTTTTGCGTCTGTTTGCTTTGAGACCTGTGGTGCGTGTTAGTTATTCATGCAGTCATATCATAAGCTATGATTGAATCCTTCCTCTCTCGTTTGCTTGGTTGAACCTAGAGCTGCTCTTGAATGTCATTTATTGATGTGGTCCGGCTTATTTATGACCTCCATCATCAATCATAGTTTAATGAAAAGCCGTTCTGCTAGTTGGAGCCCAGTGAATCATCAGGGTGTGGAAAGAGCTTTCTAGTGATGGCTGATGATGAGGACCATATTTATCATACAGGTCAAGTGGCAGGTATTGAGTGATCGGATCGCAAACGTCTTCTTTACCTACCAAAACATTCCACCATGTACTCAACCAACCCCAAACAATGGAGCAAGCTCATTTTTCATACGGCAAGTTCCATTCCGTTCGCAAATGCTGTACTCTCCTGATATTTTTGCTCACAGTGAGTGAGTACAGTACAGCCAAGATGAAAGGCAAGGGACGTTTGTGTCTTCCAACAAGATATAAGAAGAGAACTTTTACCTCTCTCTTCATACCCCTTCATATTCAGACCAGAGAGTGGCCTCATTCCGAACACCACTCCACTTACCCTCAAACAGGCTTGCAGTACTATCTTGAAAGAAACCCAATCTATCTCCAAAATCAATTTGCACCAAAATCCCGGTCCCGCTCAAGACTCGTTTTACCACTGTCGACAAATACTTGAGGATGCCCACCACGACTTTCAGATCACCGACTGGCCGTCAGCACTGTATGGCGATTTCATATGCAAAGAATCGCGGGGGTTGTTCCTGGCACAAACAGCCCAGTACAAGATATGTGATGCTTATGTGGTCATAGAAGTAATCATGAGGCCCATATGAGCCCCAATCTTAAAGAATCGGCATGCCATCTATACTACACGCATCTAAGCAAGCCATGAACCTGGTGTGGCATCGATCAGGAATGGTTTGAACAAATAAGGCATGAATTGAGTTTTGTTTTTACGCGGATTGAAGTTTGCGAGCATGGCACTGAATTGCTTAAATGTCTGGCTCAGTCCTCGTAGTTACGGAGATTTCGTGAGTTGCGCTTCACGCCAAGCTGGGGCATGTGGCAGACGTACGTACGAATCGAAAAAAAAATATGTGGACTACGTGCATCACTTTCTGAATATTGATTTTCTTCTAGTGTTTGGAGCGATTAATTGCCTTCTCGAGGAGAGCCATAAGTCTGAAGTGGGGGAAGATGCTTCTCGTTCTTGAAATATAATCAATGGATTGCTTTTAGTTGTTGACCTTGGAATCACAACCCATTACAAGCTCCTCCCTGAACATGCCAACGGAGAAATGTCAAATTGGGGGTTTTTAAACATTTGAGATAATAGATTGATGCCTCAATCCCTAGAGGACCAAGCCAAAGAATCGGTTAGAATAATGTGGAATGAGTTTCCTTGTGAGCAGCAATCTACCTCTGTCTGGATGTGTGCTCAGGACCTCAGTTTCCATCGGAATTTCGGCATGGGTTGCTCTCCCGGTAGCCCTTTATATCAAATTACGATCTTTATGTAATTTCACATCTCACCTACTCGAGGTAAGTTAATTCCGAGAAACGAGAAACGACAAACGTCTAGCGTTATGGTGTAACGCAGACCAAAAAGAAAAAATTGTCTAGCACGATGCCTTTATGGTAAAGAACAATTTCCAAGCTGGAAACCTTCTTTTGCTGCTTTCTATCAAGATCGGATCTTGAACCAATTTGGTGGTTTCTCTGAACCGGGTGAACTTCGCTTAAGTTGTCCGCTCCCCTTAAAATCTATCCAACTGCTATCAAATCTCTATTGTAAGTGTTCCCAAATTTCCCCTTTAGAACCAAATTGAAGGCCCTAAAATTCCTCTTAATACTAAATGCACTTGCAAGATTAGGTACTTTTGAGAGCAGTCGAATTTGCAACGCACCTTTCAATTTACGAAAATTACTAGTACTCACTCTAAACGGAACATTTGAAGCTATTGAATTCCAATGTACTCTATAACCAAGGAATATTCACCCCCTATACCATAAAGAAATTCACTTTATTAAAGAAGGAAAGCTCCAGCCTTTCGTAAGTGCCCCGCTTTCAATTTCAATAAGACCCCCGAACCTCACTATTAATCCACAACAAATATCAACGCAATGGACTTGCAAGATTCGAGCTCGAGCAAGATGGCGCCTAGTACGCACTTTTTGAGTAGTCTTACTGTCTCGAAGCTAATTGTTTCCACAGACAGCGAGAAGGCAGTCCCTCCATCAACTCCAAAAAATGGCAAGCACTCTCGATCTGTCGACTTCGACTTAAGCCCGCCCCCGGCACCTAAGAAAATTCGCCACAGAGCCAGCATTCCAACAAATGCTATCTTCTGTTGCAACAATGTTGATAAAATCATGGTCGACAACGACGTATTCGCGGAATTCAAGCAAGTTGCAGCTAAGGGAATCTCCACAGCAGAAAATTGGGCGCTGATCTTGGCTCACTCTATTGACCACCTAATCGAAATCGCTCCTTCTCTTGAACCTCAAGTGAAACCAAGGCTCGAGACCCGCTATTTTGTTTGCATGAGTTCTACTAATAAGTACAGAGAGGTCAGCCGTGATTGCTTCGAGTATTTCAAGGAGAGCAAACGGGTCGACCTCGTAATTAGTTCTTGGTATAATTGCGAGGAGCATCATCATGGCTACAACCTGTCAAAATTTGAACGCACGGAGATTGAAGGCGTTGGATTGAAGAAAGCGGAGCTGTCACCGCAGCAATTCTCGCGAGAGAAGAGACAGATCATGGTTAGAAAGTTCAGTCAGGGAAGGCAGGAGGAAATTGAGGAGTTTGAGAGGAAGTTGAAGAACGCGAACGAGGAAGATCTCGACGAAGTCTCCAAAAGGGTCACATTTGGCAGAAAGGAAGAGGTTAACGAAGTTGCGAGAAGGCTAAGTTCTAGCAAGATAAGCAAAGGAGATGATATGGACTTGCATCTGGCACGCATTAACATGTACTACTCGGAGTCTTGATTGGCCTGAGCGAGGAAATGGGAACATGCTTCTATTCGTCTTCTAGAATAGACCAGTAGAATGAGTACTTGAGTTTTTCTGAAAGCTCTCCTATAATTTCAATATTTGCGATACACTGCGAACGGTGACTCGAACTTCACTCCTACCACTGTGGCCTTGAACGATCTCGAAGTATTCTCAATTAACCTGGAGCAAGTGTCTCCAGCCTCTGACTCCCTTAACTTCTCAAACCGACCCAGGGCACAGCGGATAGTTACCCTTCACCTCTATGAATGCAAATAAATCCAATTTTTGCTACCCAATTAGGACAATGACCTCATCTCTGTCTCTTTTAATATCTTTACCTCAGTACCGCAGGACAAGCATATGGCGGGCAAAGCCGAACTCACACCTCCTCGCGGTGCCTGCCGGGGACTCTGTATAGTTTATTCTATGTAGATAGCAAAGGTTTACTGTAAGCTTAGCTTGCACGATAATCAGAGTCGCAAATCGTCGCTGCGTGAACCTCCTGAGTTCAAAGAAGCTACCGTGGCCTTTTCTCTTACCTACCACGAACTCGACCACGACTCGAAATACGACCTAATCGACTATATCGGCATATTGCCTCACGACGATATGCACCTTCCCCTAGCTAGGTCTCTATTACCTATACCTGCGACGATATTTATACCCGGATAGGCCACGAAGCCACGAAGGAGGACTAAGGGCCAGGATATACGTGTTTTAGAGGGGCGGAGGGGGCTATTGTACGCTGAGGGGGTGACTCTATGTCAAAGTTCACAAGAGAGGGGGATACTGTATAGAGGGAAGGGGAAGGGGGAAGAGGAGGAGGGAGTGGAGGTTAAGGGGGCGGTTTTAGACTTGGGAAGGCTAGCGTACGACGCTCACTGCTAAAGGAAAGGGTCAAGGATACTATTATTGAGCCTGTCTTAAGGGGACTTTAGATGAGGTTCGAGCGACCTGGGGCTTGGTTCTAAAGGCCTGGATACCTCTCTTTGGTAGCATACATGGAATCTGATTACTACCCCAAACGGCGGGGGAGGTGTATAGTCGCAAGCCGTCGGTTCGGCACGCTCAAAACATGCTTGAGATGCTTTCTATAAGGTCTATAGGGTGCTATACTCTGTATATAAATATAACTATAAGCTTAGCACGTCCCCATACCCCATGGGAGGTTTACCGGAAAGCCAGTCTTCACTGGTTTTTCCCTGGACGTTAATAATAATCAAATCAAATCAAAGCAGGACAAGCATAAACACAAAGTCAGCCCCTTTTACTTTCGCCTCACGGCTTAACTTCGGCGGCTCTCACCAACCCCTTTCGTGCTCTAGCTAACAAGCGAATTCTTGTTTACCCCTCGGTTTTCTTGAACAATGCCTGACCACAGCAAAACCAAGAATGAACGCCTCCCTCATTCACGTCTCGTAAAAATTGTCGTCCAGGACTGACTTTCCCCTCCCTTTCGAGCTAAGCGAGGGAGTGAATCCTTACTCACCCCTCATTCGTTTTGCACAGTGCCAGGTAGGCAAGAGTATGTTTATGAGTAATTATAACACAAGTGGCTTTCTAGTTTGCAAAATTCTCTTATTTACTTGAAGGATTTTGCTTTGCTCTTCCGAAACTCAAAAATAAGACACAAACTTGGTTGCCGCCTTCGAACGGTGCCAGCTAGTAATCAATATCACTCCATCCTTAGTACCCGACATCGCAATTACAGGAAATATTCAAGGTTGGCGAGAAGCCTGACTTCTATTCTACGTGTGGGTGGGAACTATTGTTCTGACTCATGCTTTGAATTTTGTTAATAATGTACTTGGAAATCGAGAATATTGACAGCTTTACCAACAGCCCGGCTGTTTGTTAAAACGGAAACCCCTAATCAACATGCCTGCGCAAAATGCAGTATATATAATCTGCTCCGTGAGATCGCTGTTTGAATTAACTTTTTTTGCTTCAAATACTGTTGATCCTCTCAAATGGTGGAAGGATCCTAGTGGGCCTATGACAATACATCGGATCGTCTGAAGAGCATTGAGAAAATCTTCGAGGTTGTTGTATCAAATGTCCCACTTACATCTCGAACAATGAACCATCCACCATGCTTCGAGAAAACGTCTCCTACTTGTCGCGCCTTCTATTTTGGGACGCAATAAACAGTGAATTATAAAAAAAACTCGCTTGTGAATAATTTCACGCATCTCTTTGTGACTCTTAGAAGGAATGCGTCTTCAAAATGGCGACTCGAACCAGCAAATAACTTCAAAATACTAACGCATCTCCGCCCTCAGTCGCATGTCCTTTTCGGGGGCCAGTATTTAGTGATTGATCTCGACATATTCGTCTGTGAATCATTCAAGTTTCTCTCCCGGTCACACTTCAGCGAAATACATCAATAAAGAATTATTCAAAGCAACTAGAACTACGACCGCCAAGTCATTTAAACCCTCTCAAATATCACGGCACTTCTTCCTTCAACAACTTCAATAGCATTCATAAACAATGGCAAACTTCACTCAAAGAATCTTCTGCTGCAAGGCCGCTGGCCCAGCCCCTGTAGCCAGCGACATCAAGCTTCACAACGACCCGAACCGAGAACTCCACGAGGCAATCTTTCGATCCTTCCTAGCATTCGCAGTCCGTCGGCAAGTCCTTGCAGACTTCGTCGAAGAAGAAGCCAGGGAGCGAAAGCAAGAGTCCGCCCGCCTCCTTGCACTCATCAGTGGCATCACCAACACAAACAGCGAGGTTCCTCCGCTTCCAGCCACACCTCCTCCACCTTCCCCTCGATTCCTGCAACCGGTACCAGCGCCCATCTTCACACTCGAGGCGCTGAAGAACAACCCTCTCAATACCCAGGTTCCGTATGTTATCCACCTTACATCACGAGTCAACTTCGGGCCGGTATACTCGCACCGCTACTTCGCATGCCCGTGGGACCTCCAACACGACTGGGTTGAGATGTCGCTGGTTCACTGGTTCGCAGCAGGAGAGCCGTTCAAAACGAAGGCTGAGAAGTGGGATGTGAAGTGTGAGAAGGATGAGCACTTCTTCCGGTTGACGTTGAGGCCAAATCTAGCGATGAGACCTGTTGCCCCTACGCCAGTCGCAGGGGTTCACTATGCTCACTCGGAGGAGGTCGCCGGAGTCCACTATCTTCATGGCCCTGAGCTTCAGGGGCTGGAATCGCAGGATAGATGTTAATGTTAGTGAGGAACTGAGGGATTGCGTTTGGAGAAGGGAGACTGTGGAGTGGATGAAATGAGCGTGTGGAATGGATTGCTAGATCTAATATAAGATCTGTGTGATATATGCGCTGGCATTTACCTCGTTGAGTTTGGATGATCTCCCTCATCTATATCATAGTTGAGAGTATCGATGAATTTATCTCTAGCGTTCGTTTTCCGTATCTCTGTGAAGAAATGTGTCAACCACCGATGGCGTAGTGACTGTACCGTGTCTACTCAGTACGATCACATCCTCGTGCTGTGATAATGGACACGCTTGTGACCTAATTACCGCTCCACGATAGACCAAAAAGTGTCACTTATCATTGGACTAAGTAAAGTGGGGCCTTTCGAATGCCCGCGTTCCAAAGTACTAATCAATGAAACCAATCCGACTTCATTCAAACCTCGCGCTTTTCAGTTGTTCCAAGTTAATATCGTACATTCAGAACTTTCGAGTCCTATCATACATCATCTCCTCAGCGATTTATACTTATCAGAGGCGTGTCTTGCCTCCCATCCTCTGGCTTTCTGCTTCGGCTTCAATGGTACAACCTTCTTCCTCTTGAACTCGATATCTGCGCCCTCGATACCAGCTCTCTGCATAACTCCAGCAGTCCCCTCATCCCAGATACTCCGGAAGATGCTCATGCCAATGGGTGTCACGTTATTTCTATCAACGAAACTCCTCATACTAAATCCGTCTCGTTTAATCTTCTCCTTCAAGGTAGCAGTGTCGAGTATTTGCCCGGGTTCCTGTTGCAACACAAATACAGAGTAGCGGTGATATGGAGAACCTTTCTGCGCGAAAGCTGGGAGCCACGGGTGTATGAGTTGTCCCTCCGTTGCCTTGGAAAGCGGAAGGGAGGTTTCTGTCGGCGAGAGAGGAATATTGGCAGCAAGATAATGGCATCTCGAGGCGAACCAGTCCTTATCAACGATCGGGACATCAGAGTCAACTACAACGATGGTGACGAGTCGCTCCCCCTTATCGAAAACCTGAACCTTCAATCTTGCAGGAACCTCGCTGATTCGAGAGTCGACGAACTCGCCAGGCTGGACATTCTTCTGTCGAAATGCGAGACGAACCTCAGCGGTAGGCTCAAAGAATGGGAGGACGTCTGGGACCACGGCAAGTTGCTCTATGCGCTGCACGATGATCTTCCGTTGGTATTCTCGCCATTTCCTGTCTGCTAGGTAGCGGTAGATAGGCTTGGTCATGTCCCCTGCAAGAAATTAGCACTCCAAATCCAGTAGCTCCAAAGGATAGACATGCCTTGACCATCCTCGAACCTCTTCTTGATTAATGGATCATTGATATCCGCCTGGACCTTCAAGTACTCCAGATGCCGCCTCATGCTATCCAGCCTGACCTGCTTGAACTTCTCTCCTCCATTAATGCTCTTAGGATCTGTAGCTATCAGATTTGAAATTCGTAACCTCTCCTTTGCAATCAATTGCAGCTTCTCTTCCCTGTCCGCCTGCAAAACCTTCCGCGCTGCTTGAAAACATTGGTATGGTAATTGCTCGAAAGGGATGTTTTCCGATGTCTTGATCGCTGCACGACGACGCCTTGATCCAATTGGAAAGACCCCAGTTTTCATCAGCTTCCTCTCTTCCTTCGGACTCGTCACGGTCTTGGGGTCATAGATGGGCGTAGCCGTAAAGGAGGCTGTTTCCGTGACGGCTTGCTCGCTCAACCGAGAGGAGCTTGTGAATAATCGAATCGCCCTTGCAGATTGGCACGAAGCTTGAGAGGATCGCAGACATTGCGCCAATGGCCTTGCGGCCTTCTGACAGCCTGACATTGTTGATGCGATGATTGTCGCTGATGCTTCTCAAATTTATCGAAGCGTTGCGGAAGATGCCGAACGTCCACAATTTTTTTGGACTAGCTTCAACTCACTTCAGCGAAGACAAGCATTGTCACCATCGCCCAAATACATCGACAATGGCATCGAAAAGGATGCAGAGCTTCTCGAGAAGCTTGAAAACACTGCGTACCTTTAATTTGACTTCTAAAGACCCTTTAACGGTATGCTAAACTCTGAAACCCCATTCTCTGCTAACAGGATCTCTAGCAATGCCTTGCACCAGGACTCTCGAGGTCAATGGCAACAGAGACCTCAATGCCCTCCCAAGTATCACGAGAATATGATCCCACTTTCCTCCAAACCGCCCCCGACCCAGCCTTTGAGCTTCAAGGTGCGCCTCCTCTCCCCTTCTTAATACCGATCCTAACAACTCCAACAGACTCAGTCCTTACAACCATCTACAAATTCCCCACCATGGAGCCCCTACGCTTCGAATCGTACGCCAGCAAACACCTACATCTCCCCCTCCGTCGAGACATCCTGCACCGCGCCGTGATCTTCGAAGGTGATTTCACACGCCAAGGCACTGCGTCCACGAAAACGCGCTGGGAAATCCACGGTTCGCACCGCAAGATCCGCCCTCAGAAGGGGATGGGGGCTGCGCGTTTGGGAACTAGGCAATCTCCCATGCTGAAAGGCGGAGGGAAATCCTTTGGTCCGCACCCGAGAGATTTTGCTACGGCGTTGCCGAAGAAGATGTATGATCTTGCGTGGCGGACGGCGCTGAGCTGGAGGTATAGGAGGGGCGAATTGATTGTTTGCGAGGATGGAATGGATATCGAGCATCCGGAGACACGGTTTGCGAGGCAGATTTTCGAGCATAATCATTGGGGCCGCGAGGATGGCAGGAGTCTGGTTATCACGGGGAGCTTCAAGAAGAATCTTTTCGGGGCGTTGAAAGATGCCGGGGAGGATGCGAGAGTGCAGATGGTTAAGGAGGTGGATGTCAAGGATTTGTTGGAGTTGGGGAGGGTGATTATTGAGAAGAGGGCGCTGGATGAGATTTTGAGCGAGCATCAGAGCGATCTTGTCTCGAAGATCAGGAGCGCTGTATAGGTATAGTGCCTGGGGAGTTTGTAGAGAGAATTTTGTACATATTTGTAACAATTACTGATGACATGCAGTTTCTTGCAGGTGCGGACTTTTTAACTTGACCCGTAGGAGGAGTTTGTCCTTTGGAAACACTTTTTAATTTCATTCTTTCAAGTGGAGTTTGTACAATTGCAATACTTTTAACCTTCGTTTTCAACGTGTCTACAACTCATAGAGCAATTTTATAATCTACGGATCCCGGAAGGCCCAGTAGCGTTAGAAACTATCTGTATGGCAAGGGATTTATAACAAGATGTTAAGATTGAGATTCTATGCATATTATCACCCTCGGTTTTTCTTAGCGATTTTCAGATGTCAACTTTTACGATCTTATGGATGAAGGTGACACGGAGTTCCGCATATCTTGTACATGTTTATCGACGAAGCTGCATCCGTCGCCATGCTAGACTCTCCCATCCTCTCCTCTCATTCTTGCCGGTGACCAGGATCTTCTTCCCCTTCTTCCCGAGCGAAGGTAAAAGGAAGCGGAATTCCGTCATGAATGCTGTCCAAAATATCTCCGAGATATTTGATAATATCTCGAGATTGCGGATCATCTACCATCAAATGGATATATTTGATACAACATATGCAATTCGGGAATCTCATACGAGTATATGCAGTCGACAATGAGCTTCCCACTTGACAGCAATTTTTATCCGGGCTTAGGTATCCTCCTCCGCAAGAGTCATGGGAAGCTCTAAGAATGGGATGAAGATCTTGCTGTCAAGTGCAGCCCTGCTGTCAAATTGTGTGCTGTGCTTCAACTTTTACTGGTCTCAAGGCCGAAGACACCACTGTGCAAGAGTCAAAATTATGTTTCCTCTGAGGGTTGATGCACTTGACTACACTCTGTAGTAAGAATCGATTCGTGCAAACCTCGAATCGCTTTGCCATATGCAGAGCAATCGTCAACTGCTCCCTCAGCAGTGTCTTTGCATCTCCCCCTCTCCCTTCAATGCCGCTCTGTGCCAGAGGCTCTCCGACAAGTTTCTTTCACCACCTCATATGGAAAGAGATCCAGACCTATGCTCCATACCACCATCAAAGTGGGAGTGCAAACACCCTATGCGTCCCCTCTTCACAGAGATATCAGTTTGATCCTCGTGTCTTCTCCCCAACCTAAAACTCTAGTAACTGCCTGTCTGTATCCTTTCCAAGCAATCAAGCCCGTAATCACACCGGACTCCAAATTTAGTTAGACATTCGTCTGAACTCAAAAAGGGGGGGTAAGGCCTGGGAATCCCAGAATTTCAAAATCTTCACTGAAAGGGGATAGATAGACGTTGAACCTCCAATTATACGGGGGTATATTCAGAGAACATCCATCTAACTTGGCTCGGGACATTGCAAAGTTCAAAGTGTGCAGTGCCGCCAACCTCCACCTCCCACCAACTCGTCCGGCTCTCACATCCGCCCCCGCGCCCGGGTTTTCCATCCGTCCTCCACCAGCGAACAGAACAGCGTCACCCACATTCTCCCCAGACTTTCAAACCGCCGCTCACCAAAACCCTAAGTAACGGATTTTTAATCCGTGCCCACCCTCGCCGATTTCCACCGGAACGCCAATCCGTGTTCTTGACTCCGTCACCCTAGCTCAACGCTCAGCTCAGCTCACATACATCATCCACCCTTCGACCCCGAACTCGATCCCAAGACGTCGTATTATTTATATACCCATCCGATCCCATCCCATCCCAGATCCCCACAATTTCCCCATTTAGCAAAAAAAGAAAAAAGAAGAAAGAAAGAAAATCCCGCTGTATTGGGAACTCAAGTCAAATATCAGTCACCAAGACATATCCATCCATGTATATCTTCAAAACCCACAATAGCACAGCAACAAGCCCCATGCAGGCTTTCATTACTCATTCATTTTTGTTTTGGTTATATTACAACTCCACTCCTCACTTCGCAAACAAATCCTTTTTGCTTCTCCTTGTTACTCCTTCATTTCTCCAAGCAAGCTTTGCTTCCCTTCGCTTCTTGCTCATCAAGAGCTATGCCTTTTATGTATCGGTGCCCATCGTGGTATCACTCAAGTACGCCCAACGCAACCTCGCCGCAAGTCCTGCCTTGTTTATAGCAGTAAGCTAGCGTGCCCAAATCCCCGTCAAATTTTGAATCGTCGTTTCGTGTATTGTTCTCAAAGTTGATCAGAAGCGTGTCTGCTCAGAGAAGCTGCTTCCAAGGTGGTGGTAGTCCGTGGCATAAAGTCCACGCCTGGAAGAGCCCCAAATTCCCTCCCTTTTTATTATTCATTAGGATCGTCTGCTGATATACCCAGTTCCCGCGAATCACTACATCCCACCTCCACTCAAGCCAGTAAAGAACACCGAAGGGCCTTACAGGTCTGAAAGGCCTGCAGGAACCATTGCAATTCGCTGGTTCAGCATCATGTACGGACCTCGCGATCGAAGGACCCTATCGTTAGTTGCTAGTGAAATACCCTCACGGTCAGGAATGTCCGACAGGTTCTTCTTTTCTCTCCTCGGGCGGCGTGTCCATCTCGCTGATTCCGGAGTCGTTCCTCTGGTGATCGTCATGCTCTTCGCTGACTGAGGTGCGGCTGGAGTTTTGTCGAGACATCGAGGTTGAGCTGGATGAGGACGGCGAGTGATAGTGGGATGCCTTGGAGGTCTCGGATATTTGTTGCTCCTGGTACCTTTGAGATATACCGAATTGTTCTTGCCAGGTTTGGTATCCAGCCGTAGGCCATGATTCTGGAGCATGCGAGACGGTTGCAGACTCCGGGGGAGAAGCGTTTGAGCCGGAGCTGGACATAGCCATCGAATTACGCCGGGATGTATTCGGCGATTCGTTGGAAGGAGAGCTTGCATTCGAGTTGAGGAATTCTCGTGTATCGTCATCCATTCCGAACATAGCAGTCGGCTGAGGGTTTTCGAATTCGTCATTAATCCTTGCAAGCTGCGACTCGAGGCACTTGTCGATAGCAGGATGGTTACACTCTTTGTGCTCAAGCAGCAAAGCAATAATTTTGTTCCGTTCTTGCTTCGCCTCCTCCAGACACGCCTTCATCCAATTGTTTTGACGTTCTAACTCGTTGAACTTCTCCATCATCTGCTCAGTTGCGACCTTTTTCTTCTGACGGCATTTACTGGCTGCCATCCTGTTGCGCTCAAGCTTCCGCTCTTCCTTGGCTCTCTTCTCTTCTTCTGTCTTCTGTTTCGACTTCCGGGGTCCTCGCTTCTTCTTGGGTTTCGGCAGAGTTCCGTCCGTGGCGTCTGCTGCAGCGTCCGACTTTCTCTTCGCTGCGGGCTCTGCAGGCACCATAGTTTGATCTGACTTCGTACCAGCCGGTGCTTGAAGACCATCGATCTGAACCGAATGGGGAAGTTGCACAGCTTGCATTTCTACGCCATTCGACTCAGGGAAGCTTTGCACGAAATCGTTCGATAACGCCCCAATCCCCAGTCCGGCACCAGTTTGCTGTTGATCAATCGGCAATGCGTGTGTGTATGACATGTCGGGATATGGACTGTATGCAGTACCCTGTGTATTCCAAGCGCTGAATCCCGGGGTCAACATACCAGAATCTGAACCAAGCTGGTCAAGGAACTGTCCGCCAAGGATATTGTCGAGGTCTTGATGCGAGCTCGGATCTTCGGAGATCGGTGCAGATGTATCGAACAAAACGGGATCTATGGCAAACATACTCTCATAGGACCCCTTTCCAATTGAGTGGTCGATATTGAAATAGCCACGCTCGGAAGTGTCCATGGTTGCCATTTCTCAAAGATCGAGGGTTGTGAGTGTGCTCGTGGTCTGATGTACTTCGGTTAAGCCCACGGCGACCTTAACCAGTCTTGGAGGATAACTTGACGATTTGGCAAACACAAATGCCAAAGGAGCAGTGAATCGTGTCTCGTATGGGAAATGTGATGTTCTTGTTGTCTAGACAAGAAAGAAGATGCTATGATATCCCTTTCAACTGAATCGTCTGCTTCTCCGAGGAGCAATGTTGGTTTCGAGGCAAAGGTGATCGGTGGACTGTTGAATAGTTTGTATATCAAGTCACTATTACCCTCCAGATTGTAGCTTGTTGAGTTTCAATAGAGCTTGCTGTGATCTGGTAGCTTGGTTGGAGGAATGACTAGAAGGCATTGCATTAGCTAAAGATTTCTTGAGTCGAAATAACTGCACTCCAACGGAGGATTGCTGAATTGCGTACCTTTCAGTTAACCAGATCAATCGAAGTTATTGCAGAAGGTGTCGTTTGTCGAATTGCTTGCGGACAAAGGGAGGATGGGGCTTTCCTGTCCAGAAGATCGCCTTGAAAGCACGGGTTTGCAAGAGGCTATTCCAAAGCCGCTTGCAGTGTTCATGAAGGTTCGCAGAGAAGCTGAGTGGGTCTGCGGGCAGAGGGATGTATGACGATTCGGCGGAGGAAGCTTCGAGCCAGTGGCCAAGCGAAGATGGACCGAACCGACTCAGCATCCAGCTAAACTCTGGGGCGACCTAGGCAAGATTATGCTTTTGCAGATAGGAAGTGTAAATAAAATACTCTGGCGCGAAAGCGTCCTTGCTCGAAATCCTTTTGAAAGGGAGGGAAAACGGCCGATGCACCGCGAATCAGCTATATAAAGCAGATCTCAAGCATTGGACCCCTTTGGTGCCACCACCACCAGCACATAGCTGCAGCCCCCAGCTGCCAGACCCATCTTGGTGGACGCGCAGGGGATATGACGATGAGGCGCGTCTACTGGAGATGGCATTCTGCACATTCTGCACATTCTGCAACGTTGAAAGAGGCGGGGATCTCTGTTTCGAGCTCCGACGGGCCATGATAGGGCGAGATGTGCAGCAGCCGGGGGAATGGGCGCAGGCAGGCGCAGGGATTCCAGGATCAGGAAATTTTTTGGAAAGGCGGCAGCGCAGCGATGGGCATCAGTGCCACAGGCCCACAGTGGCATGCACAAGGAGTTTCCCATCGGAGACCCCCCCCCCCGGCCAGGACAGACGTTAACTCCGACAAGTACTGCAGACCGCGGTTGATGATGGTAGAGCACAGAGAAGGGGATTCTGCTGGAGGTGGGGTGGATACGGAGAACACGCTGCGGTTCTGCGAATCAGGTGTATTTCCCTGTACGAAGTACTGGCATCAGCACCAGAATCAGCACAAGAATCAGCATCGCATCAGCACAGCTTTTGCAGGAGTTGGTATCCGCCTCGGCCCCCCCTCCCCCTCGTCGCAAGCCAACGCCAACTCCAAGCTTCACTGAAGCATAAATGTGGGCTGCCTGGCTGCTGCTGCTTGCTGCTCGCTGCATTCTTACTAATCTGGCGGAGCTGGAGTTCCCGTCCAATAACCTTCAGTCTCCACGCAGGAACTGCAGGCGACGAGCAGCCTACAAGCCGTCCCCCGCCAGATGCCAGCTCCAGCACCAGCACCAGCCACGCCGACCACCTCCACTTCTGGAGCCGCTTTAGGCCCACCGCACTCCTCCGGCGCGCACATCTACTTGTATCCTTTACCCACAGTACACGTAAAGTGCCCATTCAAGGAACACTTGAACAGCTCGATCAAGCGCCACGGCCTCGATGACGGGCGAGAGCAGGGCCAGGGAACAGGGCAGGGCTAGCCGCATAACTCGGACTAAGTAAGCGCTTGTCAGAAGATAAGGTTATGGGATTCTCAAGAATGCCATCCTTGGAACGGGCCAGTCACAGAGCAGCCATCTGCTGCTCCATGTATTTTGCGCCTGATGAGCATCATTTATTCCCGGAAGCGAATAGTCTTGCCATGATGTGGAAAACCTGTTCAAGACTTCCGAACCAAGGGTTTGCGCAACTACTCGCTGTAAGAGGGGGAGAAGAGAAGATTAGAAAGATTGTGTGTCCCGTCGGGTCTGGACAAGGTGAAAGAACCGACAGTAGCCCTCCGGAGTTATATCCGTCGTCATAAAAGTGGAATGCGCCTCTGCACTTTTGCGACGCGACACACGGTCGTTCGAGCCGAGGATGGATCTAGAACGGCAAGGGGCAGTTTCTGTTCGCGCTTTGCAAATTGTGGCGGATCATTATCATGAAAGGCCCTGATATTACAGTACCCCCCCCTGATCATATGTTAGTTTGCCACTGGTGTGGCATCCAATCAGAATATCAATATCTACTTTTCGGGATGTCTGATTTGCTCAGAAACCCCTGGCGATTGACACGAGCTAACATATGAACAGGGGGGTGTACTGTAGAGATCGACGGAATGACGACTTTCACGTGACTCGCCCCCTCATGGCACCGAAAATGGAAAATGATAAACGGCTTCTGAAGGGTATATAAGGTGCCAAGTCCCGAATTTCCGCTGCAAAGAGCCATTTTTAAAATTGAAATTCTTCTGACAATTAATTGTTGGGGTCTTCTCTCTTCAATGGGAACTTCAACTGCCGTGTACTGCGCTGTGTGAGTTTATATCTCCGGCAGCGTTAATAATGAGCTTCGGATTTTGAACTGCATCTCCAAGGAAAAGGGTCGTACCTCAAATCATATGAGTACCCGCAATAGTAGTCTGCAAAGCGGACTCCGTCTGTACTTTTGAGCCCTCACTTTGTTTATTCCTGCAGCAGGAACGTGGGAAAGTCACTCGGCACAAGGTGGTCACCTATCTTGAACACCAAACAGCCAGCTCTGCACAGTTCAATAATTCATCACTTCTTTCCCTTACAATCGCAAAGTCACTATTTCTGTCGTTGGATTAAAGCCTCTGATGAGGTTGTGCGTGTATTCTCAGCCCTGTCTCAGCGCCTCCATTCTTTTCAGTCACTCCTGGCGTTTCTCTTCAGCACATGCCGATGCAAGCCAAGTATTCTTGTCACACTGTCCCCGGATTTCGGTCGACCGCGCTGCCAATGACCGGCTTAAAGCGTTTCTGGCTGCTTTATGCACCATATTTGCGGTTCGTACCAGTCGTGTTCATGGTTCAACGGCCACAGTGACAATTCAGGTACAATCCAGCATCCGACACTTCGGATCAGACATCCTCATTTCAACATCAAATAAAAAATAACCCTGAAACAATAGAGGGGCAGATTTGAAGACCCAGCTCCTGATTTCAATTCCTCATTCTCCAAGATCCACGTACAATTCTTGTCTCCGTTGAATCGAGATACAACCAAGTCCGACAGCGAAGTCGCGAAACACTAGTCGGGGGGCAGCCGAGCTGCAGAACCTTGTCTTACCGAACTCCCCAAGCCGAAGCCGAAGCCGAAGCCTCACCAGGATCCAACTCGGGAACTCGGGAGTCAAACTAGTCTGGAAACTCGCCACTTTCCAGGGTATTCTGCTGGCTTATGGAGCCTAGGCCTTGGGATCACCGTTCAAGGACTTGTACATCGATGTTTCATACGCCTCATAGCTTGCATACCAATCACGAATTCCTGCATCCACAGGAAGATCAACCAAAGCCAGCTCTGGCCTTTCACCAAATCGCGATCTACAACCCATCCCTCAAAGAAGCTCCATCGAGGCGCGCTGAAATTCCTCAACGCCATCAAGCCTCAAAGCTTCTTCTTTCAGTTCCTGTTACAAATTGCTATCGCAGAGAACCTTCCCATCAAGCCTGTTACATACTGCACGCTTCAAACTCCGGCTCCGCGTCAGACAAGGCACTGAAATCCTGCTTTCCCGCCACCCAGACTAATCCCAAAACTCTAACAGTTTCCTCAGTTCCCAAGCCCCTTCCCTTTTGGCACAAGTCAGCTCCTTACCCCTCCCCTCCTTCAACACTCGAGGGCCTTGGAGCATCAACAAACAGGCCGACTGAAGGCCCGAGAACGCCACGATGCACCCAACCTCAGCGAAGACCCGTCAACGGAGGCACACACAGAGGATTCGAATTTACGAACCCTTCCCCCCCTCCACCACCCTTTCCCCGCTGTATTAAAGCTCCCTTCCCAGCTCCGGGGTCTTCGACCCTCCCTCATGTTCTGGAACAGTGAAATACTTCGTAGCTCCTCCAAATTTTAGCGGGTGCAGGATCCGATCATGGCGTCAAATCAGGCCACAATGTCTTCACGTGCTTGAGACAAAGATATAAAATTTCCCGTCCGCAACGTCTATCAGCCAACACTGCCCCCTCAATTTCTGATGCTCACGGGACAGGGGAATCGAACGGCTCGAGGGTGTTATATGCAGGTAGGGATCGCAGGGGTCTAGAGCGTCGCCGATGGTCGTGGATTTCTTGATTTCCTTGCGGATCGGGAAGTTTGAATTGGGGAAAGGGGCAGGGGTGATTGGCTGCAGTGCAAATAGAGGTGGGATTGATCCCTGGCGAAGTTGCGGGTGGGAGTTGGAGATTGCCGAGGAGGCAGCTCAGGGGAGACCGTCACGTGAGTTAGAATCGGAATTTCGAAAATCGCCACCTTGGAGATATTCTTCGGGTTGAAGTAAATTCAAAAGTATAACGTCCGTCCCAGCGTAGCGAGAAACCCACCGTGGCGAGAAAAATGAGGAGTACTTTGATTTCAAGCATCTCAAACTCTGTCCACACATCACAATCTCCTAAATTTTAATATAAGTCGTGTTCCGTGGCCACCTCTAAATACTCTAAAACCTTCTCATTAGAAAACTACGTTGTCGTCGTCGCCCTCGTGCCTAATTTGCAGAAGGTCTCCATTTATATACAACGCTGCCACCCCGGTCAGGACCTCAAGTTCAAAGTGACGAACACGTTTTGGTTAGAGCAAAACTACCCCATACCCCTCATTAATTTTCGATTCCACGTATGAAGCCTTAGGCATGAAGATCAGATGTGGCTGGGATGCCTGAAGCAGTGGTTTTGTTTTCCAGCCAGAAATCCTAATCATATCAACCTCTTTAACATATCAACGGCATAACTATCTAATTCCGGCAGCAAAGGAGTCTCATCTATAGTAAGACGCACGTAATTTGCTAGAAGAGTCGAGAGAATAATCTGGAATATTCCAGACAACTATCGAAAATTAATATACAATATATGAACATCGGGCCCCCCAAGCCTCTCTCTGTCAAAGTTATGAAAATAAAAAGATAAAAGGTATGTTATTGCCATATAACTAATTTTCTATCGTAAACAAAGTTTTCGGAACAGCCTGGAGCGTTTTGACTTCGATGAAGTTTCTTTATCCGACGGATACGAAGGTCTCCCAGACTCTTCAACTGCTGCTAGGGTTTGGTCTCCTATAACGGTATTCAAGGTACTAAGTTTGTCTCGCAAACTCTGAGACCTTGAATGATCTGGTCCAAGCGCCTTCTCGTACCCAGCCAGTGCCCGCTCGAACATCGACTGAGCCGCGGCGAGCTTACCCTGAGCTCTATAGAGGACCCCCAGGTTATTGACCGTGTCAAGCGTCGACGTGTGCTCTGCGCCAAGCGCCTTCTCGTACCCAGCCAGCGCCCGCTCGTACATCGACTGAGCCGCGGCGAGCTTGCCCTGATCTCTATAGAGGACCCCTAGGTTATTGACCGTATCAAGCGTTAACGTGTGCTCTGCGCCAAGCGCCTTCTCCCTCCCAGCTAGCGCCCGCTCGTACATCGACTGAGCCGCGGCGAGCTTGCCCTGAGCTCTATAGAGGTTCCCTAGGTTATTGACCGTGCTAAGCGTCGACGTGTGCTCTGCGCCAAGCGCCTTCTCGTACCCAGCTAGCGCCCGCTCATACATCGACTGAGCCGCGGCGAGCTTGCCCTGAGCTCTATAGAGGTTCCCTAGGTTATTGACCGTGCTAAGCGTCGACGTGTGCTCTATGCCAAGCGCCTTCTCCCTCCCAGCTAGCGCCCGCTCATACATCGACTGAGCCGCGGTGAGCTTGCCCTGATCGCTATAGAGGATCCCTAGGTTATTGACCGTGCTAAGCGTCGACGTGTGCTCTATGCCAAGCGCCTTCTCCCTCCCAGCTAGCGCCCGCTCATACATCGACTGAGCCGCGGTGAGCTTGCCCTGATCGCTATAGAGGATCCCTAGGTTATTGACCGTATTAAGCGTCGACGTGTGCTCTGCGCCAAGCGCCTTCTCGTACCCAGCCAGTGCCCGCTCGTGCATCGACTGAGCTATGGCGAGCTTGCCCTGAGCTCTATAGAGGTTCCCTAGGTTATTGACCGTGTCAAGCGTCGACGTGTGCTCTGCGCCAAGCGCCTTCTCGTACCCAGCCAGCGCCCGCTCGTACATCGACTGAGCCGCGGCGAGCTTGCCCTGAGCGCTATAGAGGATCCCAAGCTTGAAATAGGCCCATGTCATGCCATCGTCATCAACCCAATCGTTTACAACTATATACGAGCATCTTGCTGCATGCTGTAGAAGTCGACGTTGTAGCAGCCATGGCTGAGTATCCTCCTCGCTAGGAACATGTGCTCCTACGAACTTCACAGCTAGCCTAGCTAGATTAGAATTCCACTCTTGGTTCAGAGCGTGAATTATCCAGGAGTGAACGCATCCATGAATGCTATACCCTTTTGACTCAATCCACTCATCTGAAGACGTGGCTACCTCCACTAGCCCATGGTCACTCAAGACCCGGACTGCAGCGTGGAAGCTTAACTCGTCTTGAGTAAGCTCTCGTATCCATTCTGGATCTCCCGGATCAGTATGCCGAAGAAGCTCAAACCAAAGATCCTGGTTATCAAAATATGCCCATAGGCGAAGAAGATTTGCTGAGAGAAGATTTTGCTGTTTGATATAATCGAATGAGATCTGCCAGGTAGAATAAAGCGTTCGGTCTTTGTACGAGCTGAGCATAGGACTCGTTTTCTGGAGTTTCGCCCACGACTCTTTATATAGCTGAAAGTAGTCGGCGAAACTTATTGATACTTGATTTAGATATGCTCCAGCTGTAGCAAGTGCTAGTGGAAACCCATCCAACTCTTTGGCGAGCTTGATAGCATCCTGGTCTAGTATTCAAGTTAGAGCTGAGACATGAGATTCAGAGTGTCCTTACTATTTACTGATCCTTCTCGTCTAGATGTGTGTAATAGAATATCGAGGCTCTCCTGCACATCCCTTAGCTTTCGGAGATGGATAGGGTAGCCGATGTCGACCTGCGACGACCGCGTTGTGATAATAACTGATCCTTGATATGCTTCGGGGAGAAATTGTTCGATATCCACAGCTACGGGATCTGTGTTGCTTGCTACTTTGGGGTTGTCGTAATTGTCGTATATTAATAGCCATCGTGTGTGGTCGGGCAGACTCAGCCATGCCTTGACAGCATCTACTACCCGGTCGAGATTCTCGTTCAAATCTATATTACTTACCCAACTAGCCGACGGATGCTGTCGTAATATCTGCTTAGCAATCTTGATAAAGCTTTGCTTCAGAGCATCCTCGTCCTTTATGTTCAGCCAGAATATTGCCGAGTAGTTGTCCTTGTGCCGCTTTGCATATGCAATACTTAGTTGTGTCTTGCCGATTCCGCCTAGACCGTGAAGAACAACAGTCCTGCGGGACCCATCACTTTTCAATCTTCTGTGCATCTCCGCAAGCTCATCCTCCCTTGCTACGAAGTTTTCGATTTTAGGAACGCCGGAAAGGTTAAAGCTGACTGAGAAGTCCTTGCGCTTCACCTCTGCTCTAGTCTGCTCTCGGAGTCGCTTTAATGCCTTCTCTTTTCCTTCGCCGTAGATAATTGGCATACTGATATCGAAAATGCCGAGCATCGAGTACGCCTGATCTTCTTCATAAGTTGTCTGCCGCCTCCCCGCCCATGACATTCGCTCGGCGATGCTAAAATCAGGTAAAAAGCCTCCGCGAAGAGCTTTAGCAGGAATCCCTGTTATTTCGCAGACATGTCGTTCAAGAGTTGACTTGTTACCTAACAGCTTCCCTTCCTTCGCGAAGAATTCAACTAATGTCGGAGCAATGAGCTCTTGAAGCGTCCAGCCTCGAGTAAACCATTTGCTTTCTCGAAATGCCGAATCCCAAGCCAGGTCGTCGGTTGTGTCGCCAGGACTTGATACATCTGACAGGTAGACGTAGCATTTCGTTGCTTTATAGTACCAGCGGAACATGGAGTTGATAGCCTCCGTGAGCTCAGCGCTACTTGATTTATCGATGCAGCAGGTGTCCACCCAAAAGTATTGCAAGTTATCACGCTTCGCCTGTTCTCCGCAGAACCGTATCTTCTCATAGCCAACCTTCTCCGTATATGTATCATCTCGCAGATCTTCAAAGGTCACCTCCTCCTTTCCCCATGTGTGCGAAAGTATAGCATATTCCTCGGGAATCTTACCAGGGGAGAATGTAGTCAGGCTGAGCTCGCCCTCGCTGTTGAATTCTAGGAGACGCATTATCCGACCGTAATCGAGGAGGGTATGGAAAGAGCATTAGCGGTGAATGTTGCGTCGCTGAATCGGTATATGTTTAAAGTTGTTGTCGCTGTCGAGTTGGGAGAAGATGTTGGAATGAGGCTGGTGGTAGACTCAGCTGAACGCAGCCTCGCGGGAATGGTGGCATCGTTGTGCATTGCCGTAGGCGCCCGCGCAAAGCCAGCCAACCGCTAGGCAATCACTGCAAGAGCCCATGGCTGACTGTCTACACCATTCAACCCTCCTGTATAGTTGAGCCATAACTTCGCTGAGATGTACAGTATAGTAATAAGTAGTGAAACCCGTCCGTCCTCGTTATCTGGGCTGCGCGGTTGCTCTACAGGATAGTACGTATAGCACAATGAAGTGTGCTGTACAGAGAGTGTACTATATAGTATAGGAAAGCACAAAGACGATGACACAGTTCAAGGAGCCAGAGAAAACACTTTTGTTCTAAATATCTTAGAGAAGCAAAAGTGGATGACACAAGTATGGATCCCAAATTTGCCCCGGATCAAATGGTAGCATTCTGTTGCACGTGACCTATCACTAGATCTCATCAGCCACGGCCCGAACAGCCACAAGCTTGGCAGATGATTACATAAGTGACATTCCGCCATACTTCTGCACTAACCAAAACTAGTTAGTCCCTGTGATGACAGGTACTAACCCACGTGGCGACATTTCACAAATTTACATATCACAACAATAACAAGGCTGGTGATAACCTCTTAGTAGTCCTAAAGAACTTATAAGTTTGGATAAAGATGGTTTGTAAATTGCGATAATAGTAAAAGGTTAATAGTGATGTTGTGGTGGACGAGTCCTGTTATGCCAGGAAATGAGACCCTCTGCAAACCGGGCGCGGCGACAATAATACGAAAATAAATTTCTAAGAAGCCTGGTCAAGGAGTTTTCAGGAGTAGTCAAAGCATAAAATTGTCACAAGATTTTGGGAACTTTCGGTGTTTACATAAGAGTTTGAATTGGTTGAAGTCAAGGTACCCAATATTTTTCTCGGCACGAGGGGTTTCTCGGTACGCAGGGACGGACGTTAGACGGTAAGTGGAGTAGAAGCCCTTTGATAGCGAATCTGCAATTTAAATTACCTTTAACTAACCTGGCGCTTCTCAATACTCTGCTGCACGTCGGATCTGGTGTAGTCAATGACATGAGTTTGGTACGCGATCTGGACATCCCAGGTGATATATGGAATATGTTTAAGGAGATCAACGACATCTTCATATTTTTGAGACCTAGAAGAGAAGTTGCAGTAATACTAGGTCATCCGGTTAGTGGCGAGTATCTGGTTTCCGACGGGTTAAGAGACGGAAGCGTTGCGGAGAACTCGTAGAAGGAGTGTAAGCCAGCGACAGCTTCTGTCCAGGAGTAGGATTTTGAAGGCATGGTTTCTTTCTTTGTGGTTTGTTGAGAAAAAATTCACGATGAGACGCGATGAGAGGTATCTAGGCAGGTCTCCACTTACCTAAGAGGTAACAGATGTTCTCGTACTTCGTATACCTACGGACGCATGAGTTATCGGATCCTTTAGGCAGATTCTGCTTTTCCATACATCATACCTTGAAATCCGAGTATCCGCTAATCGTTACTAGAAATGAAAGGTCGCTCTTTTGAAGTCACCTCTAGTACCTGAACTGGTTAGATGAGGCAGTAATAAGGACATGACTTTTGATGGTTTAAATATAGACAATTCTTGTTTATTAGCAAAAGATCTATTCGGAAATATAATAATTGATCGAGCATTAATTTTAGGCCGGAAAAATCCTCATTTTCTACTTTAACCGGCTGAGACCGTGGTTCTTAGCTACGGCGTGGGCGGTAGAGGGGTTATTCGCGGCGAGTTTCCGTAGGCAGAGGTCAGTGGCGTAGGGCAAGATTAACTAGCCGAGGGAGGAGTATTGAAAGGATTTAATAGGAAGACGGTCGAGCTAGGTAGGAAGACGACTTTTATGACATTGAAAGCAGCGATTGACTTGCGTACACACCTTGCCTGATTCGGTGAGCGCTTACATGTTTCACGCCCATATGGGCGTGAAACATAATAAGGCTAATTACCAGAGATCACTTTTGTAAGTAAGCATTCGCCTCCCTGAAAATGGGCAAATGTGAGGAATCCGGCTACCGTAATAACACGCTAAAATCCACCTGACCAGGCGACGCGCCAAAATCGCGTCTCCATCAATTCAATCTCAAGCTTCATCCCCAAAAAAATTACAACACCCCCTTCCACCAACCACCCGCAATTCAGTCTCCCTCGCACAATTTCAATTCCACCTCCCCTCCCACTTCCCCTCCCACTTCCCCAGCAACCCAACTTCAGAAAAACAAGAAGAGAAATGGCAGACCCCCTGTCCACCCCGCGCCTAACCAGCCCTCACCTCGAACACTTCACCTCCCGCACAATCCGCCTCGTTGGTACGTTCCCCCGGGCCCCGCTTCTTCCAATCTCACTTTCAACCCCAATACTAATCCTCTCTCCGGGGGGGCTAGGGCGCGTAACGCAACTCCGCGGCGACAACGCCACGCTCGATAGTGACGGAGCGGTCACCGCGCACCTGAATCGGGATTCGCATCTCACGGTGGGTAACTGGGTCGAGGTTGTGGGCAAGGTGAACGGGGACTTGAGCGTGCGGGTGTTGGATAGTAGGGATTTGGGACGGGATGGTGCGTTACTTCCAAGGCGGCAGAGGGGGGAAGTGGGCTAATGTGGAATATGCAGTTGATTTCGAGGCTGTTAAGGCGGTGGTTGACGCAACGCATCGGTATAAGGAGATTTTCTACTCGGAGTAATGAGGTCTGATGGCGATGATTGATGGATGAGGGTTCTGCTTCGGGGTGCGGTATTACGATTGGGAGTTGCGTCAATATGATAGAGGAAGGGAAAGGTATGGTCTTGAGATGGCAGCCGATGGATTGCTTTGCTTTAGGACGGCGCTGGACAAGGGACTATGGGAATGAGGTTATGTGTAGGACTTGCCTGGTAGATGAATCACGAAATGGAAAGACTACTGAAGACTTGGACTTGCGTCCTCTGATTTGTTGCACATGGCACGAATCGATCCAACTTTTCTAGTACATTGAGTATCGACACCTATGAAGTTGTAGACCTCGTTCCTCTCGTCGTTAATTCTGGGAGTTATCTGTCTGTTTGCAACATGAACGAATAACACAGTCTCACGGCAAGTTTGGACTCATGTACTGCTATGAATTTCTTCTTTCATTCCGCTTATCATCAATTCCGTAGCTCATTTGTATGTCGCCGCCATGCAATCATTCTGCTCGCTCCTCAAATGCCCATGAAAACGACCTCTGCAATTCTGCTCGCTCCCCAAATGCTGATGAAAAACGCCGATGCTCAATGCAACTGTGCCTTGTATCCAGGCAATTCCACAAACACCCCGCTATGCACGATATACGCGGAAAAATAAATGCAATGTTCACGCTTGCTGCTGCTCCTCTCCAGCTTCGTTATCATCTCCAAAACCTATCGTCTCGTCCTCCTCCTGCTTAACAACCACTTTACCCCCATTCTTCTCCAGATCCCTCGCGTCGAACTTCCCAAACTCCTCCCAGTTGATGTTTGCCATCGTCGTCGGATCTTCATACAAGTTGAACAATCTCGGCGGAGAACTTGGCATCGGAACGTCAGTCGAGAAGAAATCCTCGAGACTAAAGTTCATATCCATATTTTGATTTTGGTTGATGTTTGGTAAAGGTGGCAAGCTGCCAAAATCAAGCTCCATGCCATTTCGTGCTGGTGATGTCTGGTTATTAGCTTCGGACATCAACTGGTTTAAAGTGGCAGTAAACGGCGACTCGAATACGTGGTCATGGTGTCGTGGAGACCGACGGGTACCTGGTGTTCGTGAAGGGGTTGCTGTGAACAAAAGCAATTGACTGGGTGATTTTGCCGACCTAGCTGATCGAATCGACCTTGAAACGCTTCGTGTTACAGGTCGATGACTTGGCGTCTGACGTGTTGGCGTCTTGAAGGGATTTGCTGATGATGATTTTGCTGTCGGTGTTGATGGTCGAGCAATCTCTCCTTTTGCCATCTCTTCCTCAAAAAGTCTGAGCAGCTCTGTATCCGCATCGTCAGCCTCGACCGCAGGCGGACAATTCTCCTTGTTCTGTGCCTCGATCACTTGCTCTTTCGGCGAGTGGAAGGTTGTGGCAATCGTGACTACGTTTGTGGTAATCTCTCCCAAGACTTTCGGTGATCCGTCCTTCCTTGGCGATGGGAAAAGCAGTCTTCGAGTGGAGCCTAAATCATCCTCAACATCGATGGGGCTGTGCTGTGTTCCTGCCCATCTGGCTGGGCTAGATTTGATTGCTCTCCTCAAAGCCGCAGAAGCAGCGTCAGATGTCATCGCATTGATGCGCTTTATTGGGCGAATACTCCCTCTCGGCTGGCCGTCATTTTGTGGTTGAGAACCTTGACTTGGCTGCATTCCAGTGGTATCGCTGGGGGAAACGCCTTCAGGCGGGCCCATTGATTCATACTGAGGATAGTTCGCTTCCGACTGAGGAAAGTTTGCCTCGGAAGGAGGGAAGTTGGCTTCCGACGGTGGGAAGTTGGCCTCCGAAGTTGGCATCATGAAATTTTGGTTTTGTGAATTCTTCGGCTTTGAAATGCGCTGAGTCGGTCTCTTTTTCTGGGCATTTCCAGTTCTTTCCTGAGGCGTAGATTCCCATCTTGTCTCAGGCCGTTGAGTCTTGTACTTCGACATCCAAATACCACAAGCTGTTTCTGATTAGTCCCTGCTGTATCCCTAACTTCTGAGAACTTACGGTTGCAAAGGAGGAATTCTTTGAAATCATCTTGGCTTTCTTCTGGAAGCAGGAACTTTTTGATAAGTTGATAAGATGTAGGCTTGCCTTGCTCATCCCGGGTCAAAACGATGACGGCAGTAACGCGTCCCGGCTCATCTGAATACTCATAATATCCAGGCTCTCCCTTGTGCTCCTGGGACCACGCTTTTCGCCATGTAGATGTTTCAATGGCGCCGCAGTTGCTGCAGAACGGAGGCATTTCTCCATTTGCAACTGCCAACTCTAATTTCTGCTTGATTGACGCTTTCTTTGCAGTCAAGGTGCGGCTGTATGGTGGAGCATTAGAATTGGGATTTTGTGACATTGGAGGCATCAAAGACATCTCGGGTACGGGAGGCATGGGAGCTTCTGTCACTGGATGAGGGACTTCAGACCAAGTTTGCGATCGCTGCAGATTTGATGGTGGTAGAGCTGGATCACTAGCTGGAACCGTAGGAAGGGTTAGTGATCCCATTGAAGCTGTGCGCACCATCATCCGAGATCCAGGTCTTGATAGAGGCGCTATTGGAGCAGGAGCAGCTTGGGTAGGCTCTTGCTGCTGTCGTGCCTGCTGTTGCGGGAGAGAATATGGTGACACTCGAGTTTCTGCGGGTTTAGGGTCTGCGGCTGGCGTTTGAGATTTCGGGCGCTGCGAAGACTCTGTCTGCGATTGAGATACTGTCGATCGACGAGACGACAGTTTGTTGGTGTTCTTCAAAGGTGGTAATACTTGGCCATCTTCCGACATGACACTACCAGCACGAGATCTTGCTGCCTTAGCCTTTGACTGGACATGCTTTGGATGTTCAATGACTGGCATCCTCGTCGGGAGAAGGTCCATCGGTCCAGGATTGACCTCTTGGATTTCAAAGCGTTGATGAACCTCTTCGATAGGAGTGGGTACCCGTCTGGCAGTGCGGCTCTGGTTGTGAGCGGGAAGCTCAAACTCTTTCTCATTATTCATCGTCTCATCATCTTCTCCAAATAGATCTTCCAATGACCCACTCATAAAACCCGAGTCTGTTCTGGGCATTTCCGGCAACAGGGGGCTTGATGGACACGGAGGGCTCGATCGGATGAGAGATGGTGGCCTGGTTCTCATCAAAGGAGGAGAAGAACCAATATCAATCGTTGTGTCGGCTGGACTAGGATTTCGTTCTGGGGAGGGGCCGGCTGATTCGATTGAATACCTAACCTGATCCTCGGGCATCAGAGGTGGGTAAGGAGATATGTGTGACCGTGTTTGTTGCTCGACTTGTGAGATCACCGAATCACGTCGCAGATTACTTTGAGACGGAGCTCGATCTCGATGTACGTGCTGGTTTGGTAGCTGGGGAACAGGAGTTGGGGCACGTGGAATTTCTTGAAGATGGCTGCCTGCTCCAGCTTGGGGATTGGGTGACATGGCGATTGGTCTGAAAAGACGCAAGGATCCTGCCGTGCTTGCAGCGACTCGGAGTGAGTCAGGTTCCCCAGCAAATGGCGTGTTGATATTCTTATCCCCCTTCGTAACCTTAGCTCTCTTCCTGGGAGCAGGTCCATCATCTCCATCTGTGCCCTCCTCATATCCCGACGTGTTTCCTCCAGCAGCGGCGGTCGCTTTGGGCTTTCGGGCTCTGGGCCTCTTCACAGAAGCCCTCGAAGAAGGGCGAGATGAGGCCTTGGGCTTTCCACCAGCAGTCGCGGTGCCATTGTCCGCATTACCCTTGTTTCCGGTATTCATCTGATTGAACGGGTCCATATTTGGCTGTTGTTGTTGTTGAAGATGAGGATTGAGAAGCTGATTGACCACCTCCATGCTCATTCCTTCTCTCTGGCCCATATTGGAATTCGGCGGAATAGAGATCTTGTTCGTCATTTGAGAGATGTTCGGATTTGACTGCAAGAAAGAAGACCATTCGCTAGGGTCGAAACCATTTGAGGGACCCTGACTCATGCCTCTGTATTTCTCTATCGTATTCATGTAATCGTTTTGCAAGACTGTAGGGACAGGTACAAGCCGCAATTTGACCTCCAGAGTTTCCTTCACCCCGTTTGTGAAAAGACCGAGAATATTTTTGCAAACGCGTCCAGTAATGAGCTGCCGGGACTGCTGTGCGGGCGCGCCTGGGGTCGGCGAAGCTGCTGCGAGAGCCCAAGATAACATTCCTTGCCCCACGAGAGGGTTATCGTACTCGGAGTAATCATACGCGTAGACGGTGTAGTCTTGGCCAAGTCGTGAGAGAAGCTCCGGGCTGCATTGGACGATAGCTTGTATGCATGTCTTCAATTCAATAACACCAATTGAGGCCGTCTCATCCATGGCGATAGTTTGAATATCGAGAACATGGGGCCATCGTGCCAAGCAGTTTGTCTTGTTTTGGTCATCGAAGGTGTAGAGAACTTTGACTGCAGATTGAACGCGATCAGTATTTCTCCACCGCCTCTAGATCAATCAGTGCAACATACGTCTCATAGGTCTGACCGACACTCCATCTTCATTACCAGCGTTGTTCGGAGCCATTGTAGGCGGTTGAGGTTGCGTATCCTGCCAGGGTGTGAAGCCTGGGGGCATTCCGGCTGGAGAGGACATTGCGAGCTTTGTCTGCTCGCAATGTCAACACAGAGAGCTTTAGATGTGACGGCAAGCTCCCTGAAGGTTATTGGAAAGGTTGTGAAGTCATTGAGCGGGAGTGGGAGTGGGAGTAGATAATATCCTCGGAAGCGTGGAGGCTGGGACCTGGACCCTACCTCGCGTCGCGAGGTTCTCACGCGTGTGGGGAATGCCGGGCCGAAACTGATGGTGAACGAATTTCGTTGAAAAGCGGTGAAGGTTGTAAACTTTTAAAGATGGCGGACAACGAGAAGGTACAAGACGATACTCGTGTTCCTTTCTTTCAACTTTGTTCGAATTGAATGAAGTTACGAAGGATGTACACTCTCGATGTTGATGGTTGCAAGCTTCCTCCAATCGACGCGAGGGAGGCACAGACCACGGGGCTCGCTTAGGTTAAACCTCGGGCTTACAATGAACCCGAAATGTGCGTTTTAGGCCGCAATCCGTAGCCGTAATTGTTGACTTCTGTCGCAACAAATTCCAGCACACAGTGCTGGATGAATCAAAATCTTTTCGGAGCGGGGTAGAGTCCTTTTATACTCTCGCCAGACAAAAATCCCGAACATACCGCGCTTATGACTCAGCCCATGCCATGTTTTCAGGCTGATAGGCAACAACCCCTTAAAATCACATGATCGATCTCTCCTTTCGAATTGTTCCAGGTCAGCTTTGGTCATTCAACACGTTTGCGACCGCGAAAACTATCAACATCCGCACTGCCGTATGACCCGATATCTCTACAAATCCACCACATTCTGTCATACACCATCAACGCTAGCCACATTCTTCAGAGTTAGACCACTGGCGCTGTTTCTTCTGTAATCCACACAGCCTTGTCGTTTTCCCCTTTCTTGGTCCTTCTGTTTACCACCTCCTGAACGATCTCTTTCACGCCTTGCTTTCCTTGTTTTTGTTGTACAAAATACTTGACGACTGACTTTGGGGTCAGCTCTCCCTTGTTGACTACGGCCTGTATGGCCCCTTCTGATGGGATACTGAATTGTTCGTGGGGATATTGTTTGTAGTCGTCCTGACTCAACAAGCCTAATCGATGAGCACCTTCGACTGTGAAGAATGGGTCCGCGATGTTGTCTTTTGGATTGACGTCCTCGAGTGACGCTGGTTTCCACGCCGGCTTGCCATCCTTTCGAATCAACAGGGCATGGACGCCCTCAGTGAAGTCTGGATGGGCCATGAATTTCGCAGCAATTTGGTGTTCTCGTTGGAATGTTTCCGAAATAGACCAATTCTTGCCAAGTTGCATTTGACGAAGTGTCACATAAACGGCAGTTGGCGACCGCTGGTGCAGGGTGGCAAGAGTCTTTTCGGCCCATTGCTTAGTTTCCCCATCCTCGGCTTTCAGAGCGGCAATGATTTCAGGTACACTGGTCTTGGTAAAACATCGATCGATAGCATTCCGTAATTCGCCTTGAATGTGGATTGGTTCATCGTGTGGCAAACCAGTGCAGAATTCCTCGATGGTTGAATTAATGAGCTGCAGTCGCTGGTGTAATGGATCGTAGTCCTTGAATCGCAGTTCAGCCAGGCGACGCTCCAGTGCTGGGAGTGATGTTGAGTGGATATAATGTGTTGCGACTCCTGAGTAAAACACGTTCACACCCTTCAACTTCTCACTTGTGAGGGCAAGATATGTACCAACACCTCCAGGCATTCTAGGCAGGAAAAATGAAGCTCCCACATCTGGGAAGAACCCAATAGTCGTTTCCGGCATGGCGAAGACCGTCCTTTCCGTAGCTATTCGGAATGGAGCATGAACGCTCAGTCCAACTCCTCCACCCATTGTGATGCCGTCAATAAATGCAACATATGGCTTCTGGTATGTTGCAATAAGGTGGTCCAGTTTGTATTCCAGCCCAAAGTATTCTGTCGACTTTTGCTGGCCCTCCTCGCCCTTCAAGTTATCCTCAGCGAGGGCTGCGACATCTCCACCAGCGCAGAACGCCTTCGGTCCGGATCCTTTGATGATGACCACATTCGCCATGTCCGACTTCGCCCATTCTTGTAACCTCGGTATTATCTTTCGTATCATAGATCCATTGAGGGAGTGGAGTTTTTTAGGCCGGTTGAGCTCGATCGTCCGGACGCCAAACAGAGTATCGAAAAGCACATCTTCTTTCTCGTCCCCAGGCAATTCCCTTATAACATCGGGTTCGTTGCTCGACGATTGGCCATGCCGCGAGTTTGTCGCCATCTAAGATCATATTAATGCCAGACCTCTCAAGGATTCCGTCCCGCTCTTACCTGTGCTCTTCCCCCAAAAGCTGGATTTGTGGTTTTAGCTCTCAATGGCATAGCTGCACGTCTCGAGCTACAGCACGCTGCTGAGCCAGCTCTCCCGCACAACGACTTCGCAAACATGAAGAAAGGAAAGTCCAGAGCGCGACCAAGGAAAATCAATTGTCACTAAAGGAACGCGGAGTAGCAATCCCTCTCTGCCCTGACCTCGGGAATTGTGTTTCGGTTCCGGCTTAATTTATGGCGCTAGTCTCTTTCTGGCGCATCGCGATTTCATTCAACGACAAGCTTCGCGAGGCAGCAAAACGGTTGTGCCAACGTCAAGAACAGCAACATCATGGCGGACGCAAAGATCCAGTATGTGTATCAAATTTTCCTCGAATACAAAAACTAACATGCCCCTAGAGAATTGCTGGCAAAGCCACGCAGCGACCTCACGTTTGTTCATCACCTCTGCCTCCTCGAGCCCAGAACTAACCCTCCCACAGCGAGTTCGAGATTGCGCAACTCGAAGAGCATGAATTCACATCCGGACCGCTCTCGATCCTCCAGACTGCCGTAAGATCGCATACACAAGTCCTCATCTCATGCCGGAACAACAGGAAGTTGCTCGCACGCGTGAAGGCATTTGACAGGCATTGCAATATGGTGTTGGAGAACGTGAAGGAGATGTGGACTGAGACGCCAAGAAGTGCCCAAGGGAAGAAGGGAAGGCCTGTCAATAAGGATCGGTTTATCAGCAAGATGTAAGTGTCCTCCAAGGGGTTGATACGGCTGGACTGCTGATTTGATATCACAGGTTCTTGAGAGGAGATTCGGTTATCCTGGTGCTGCTTAGTTGAGCATTCGACGAGGATTTGGGTGGTTTTTTACGGACGGAGAATGGCAGTCATAAGGGTTGGCTCATAGTGGTTCTCTGGGAATGAATACAGGCGTCGAAAAGTGGCTGAATACACCAATTCTCTTATCAACGAAAGTTTTGCGTTGGTGCCTTTCCTTCTTCTTACGTTTGTGTTATGAGAAAAGAGGAGATGGGCTGATGATGGACAAGGAAAGTGATCCTTATTTGAATGTTCCATGCTGAAGTTGGACGATGTAAAATCGCAGCTCTGCCCCAATGATACAAACACCCACTCCAAATTATGCCAGGCGGGACCGGACTATCCAGACGTGGCCGGTTTGGCGACAAGCTATATTCCCCCCACCCCCACCAAGGACTGTACTCGTGCAAGGCGCTCAGCAAGATCATCCCCCTTCACCGCAATCAACACGAAGAAAGAGAAGCCAAGCTTTTGCGACTTCAAGCGAACTCGTTCAAGTTTAGAAGTTTAAAAAATTATGATCTTTGAAAACAAAACCACCAATTTAGCATCGCACGAGTCAAGATCATCGGATTAATCTAGGAATCGAACCTACAACCTGGCGAAGTTTTAAGCCCCTAGACTCCAGAGGATACGTGTTTGTCTACAGCGGTTGCGCTAGTACTTGCGTACGGTAATTCTCCCACGCAGTTTTTCGTTGTTTCACATCAGCTGAACCACGTATGGCAACTTCAGATTCACATCATGTTGGTCACTGCAGACCCTGTTGTTAGGTACCACAACAGGAAGGGGTCAATACGCACCACCGAAACTACCTTATAGTTGAGACGACTGCATTATATAGTAGTTTCGGCAAGGAAATTTTGTAAATTAAACTATTCGATAGCTTCGCGCTGTATGCTAAAGGCTACGCTTCCTATACTGCTAACTGAGCAGGCCAATTTAACAGATACATTCCTTACCTAACCTGCCTGTTGTCAAGGTGTCTAATCATACTTCACTTTGGTGTCAAACAGTGCTGAAGTAGCCTTCATTTAAAAGGCATAGCGGGTGGGATTGAGTTCCCATACGCATTAATGTTGATATTTGGTACCCAAAAGGCCTCGAAACGCTACCATTGAGCCAGGCGCAAGTGTTTGTATCTGAGCAAGTAGAAAGACTGAATATTCTTCACTGGTTTGTACAATGTTGTGCGTCTGGTATTGATTCAATTTGACTGGCATTTGGCTAGCTACGGTTCTCTTCCACTTTCTATGCTATCCCAACAGAGCGTGGGCGTCCTGTCTGCTGGCTGCGGCAAATCGTTTTGCTCAGCCCCATGGAGAGAATGCAGCCCCCTTGAGTCCATCGCAAAAGCCATCCAGATCTTTGCCACTTTGTTAGTCCAACAGCAAATCGCAACTCCTACTGCGAAATACCTTACTCCAAATTCCCCACATGTATATCTCCCGGAGAAGGATCCAGCATCAAAATTGCGTGACTACATCCGCCACTCTAAAGTCCACGCTTTCCTCCATTACAGCAACCCCACCGTTGACTTCCAGGGGTGCACTGCCAAATACACCGTTATCTAACTCGAGTTCTTCCATTGGCGTAAACGGTGCACCAGTCATGGCAATCTCCTCTTGTGTCTGTTCTGGCAATGGAACCATGTGCGCTTCTGCCTGCGAGCTAACTCCGAGTCGACGCGGTCGCGGATGACGCAGAGGAGGTTGACGGAACGCAAATTCGCGGAATACAGCATTGGCCTCAGGGCCGTATTCTGGGAGATTGGGAACATTTGGGTCTAGTGCAGATGAGGGAAGCGGGGGCAGTGGCTTCGAGCGGTATGGCAGCTCTGTGTTGTTCATGATTCCGAGACCGAGGATTGAGTTGTTTTCTGCAGGACTGGATAGACGTGCGATATGGGACGTGGTATTACGTGGTAGTGGCGGGCGCTGGAATCATTAAAATTATGCCATGAGTATACGGATTTGACTTACTGGAGGCGGGTTCTTTCTCAACCCGAGATTCTTGACATGCTCGACTAACGCCACGGGACGCTTCCTGCTTAAGTTGAAACCGAACCCAGTGATTGCAGTTGGAGGAATGTCATTGTTTGCAATACCGTTGAGGCTGAGGTAGCTCCGAATCTCACAAGTTGGACGACAGGAGTGGCACACTTTGAATTGACATTCACCTCCCCTAAGAGGTAACCAGGGCTTAGACGACTTTTCTGGGGTGACCGACGTGATGATATCTGGGCTCGGGAAGAGGGGGTTGATGAGGAGCGGGAAGGGCGTATGGGGTATTTGAAGGGTATGAGGATCGGATGGAGAGGAAGCTAATTCATTGGCCTTCTTCTATATCAGTCTTGAGTTCTCCATCAATCATTGAAGGCTACTCACATGGGCTCTCTGCTTGAGTATGGTTTGTAACTGCTCGATTGAATATGACTCAAGCGCCTCGTCACTGTTTTCGTCGAAGAAGCTCATGCTAGAAAGCCGCGCAGCTGGACCTCTCGGTCTTGGGGAAGTCGGCCGCTCGAAGATGCCGCAGAGCTTGTCAAGCTTTTCCTGCTTGCGTTCAGTCATTAAGTTCGTGAAATGGCATGTGGTAGCACTAGCTCGTTCCATATCTTCTTCCAGGAGCAGCTCTCGGTCTTGCGTGCATCTGTAAACCCAGCCCATCGATCCGATTCGGAGGCAGATAGAGCAGCGGTATTCGGCAGTGTAAAGACGCGTCATTGTGAGATGAGTACATTGTCCATTGCCAAATCTCATGTTATAGCGCGGGATATGGGTAGGGCTTGCAGTAAAGGTGGGCATTGTGGTTCGTTGCGGTGTTGTCGGAATTGAATTGGTGGAAGATTCTGGCAGTTGACTGTCGTCAGCGGGTTGGGTCTGGGGCTCCGCCATTATTTCTTCATCGCAGAAGTGATCAAGTTCTGTGTGGCTGCGGCAGTCGAGGTTGAAATTGTCGAGGGTGGATGAAGACTCGCGTTGAATTCGCTTGGAGGAGTATTTACCACAACCAAATATCTGCAAGTTTGAACACCCCTGAGTCGCTTGAACATTCAAAATTAAAACGCGGCTGGGCTTGGGTGAAAAAGAAGCCCCAAATTTCAAGGGGAACAAAAGGAACGAAAGGGATGAAACAGTCTGCCAGTCTTTAGGTAGATCATTTCGAAATGGACCACGCCTGGCGATTTCTAAAGCTGGACAAACAGGCAACTAAGAATCTCAATGTACAGCTTCTGTATGAGACAACAAGGACTTGTGGGCATGCTAAATTCTAGGAAAGCTGAATGACTTTTCTGTTCTTGAGTAGGTAAAAAAAAAATCCACTTGAAGTTACAAGAATAATGCATGTAGTCAGTCAGTCAACAAGGCAAATAAGCTTAAAGAAGATCGTAGACAGATCAAGTGGGACCTCAAGAGAGTTTCTTTGATATTACCTCAATACTCTAGGATCCACCAAAAGCTGGTACCACGGAATAACTCTGCGTAATTTTTCTTGCATGTGCGAAAAGTCGTGGGTTTCAAGGCTCCCAAAGGTCTAGAGTTGTCACGCAGGCACGGGAAGTAAAGGCAGAGAGGAGTTGTCCGACTGTTCCAAGGTCTTCTAGTACATCCAGACTGCGCCATTATCGACCCAAAAGAGAAGGCCATGTTTATTGCGACCGAGGAGTGTACATTCTATGTTTCGTGAGCTCTGAATGCGCTAGGGCAGAGCAGAAACTTCGAAAGGAGGAGTCGTCCTCAAAGATGGTTATACTGATTGATAGCACCTAAGGCATATGTAGCAATACCGATAACTATTCTGAGGATAGTCCCATGTGTTCGCTGGGTTGTTGGGATGGAAATGGCCGAGATTCTCATCCCCGGTTTCGACTGGGTGTTATCTTGTTCTCCCACCGGAATGTTTGCTCTTCCCGATCCTGGGTCTCACGTGAACAGCGCCGCCTTTGCTCAGGCTCGGCTCAGGCTAGGCTCACCTTCGGCTCAGGTCTGCTCACCCCTATTACGCGACGCAGCGCGGCTAAGAATAACCTCACTAGAAATGATCAACTGTTAGCGAAGGGCCCGAAGAGGCCCTTCCTACTCCGGCTAGGGATCCCAAATATATTACCACTTATATATTTATAATTATAATCACGCCGACAAATACGCAGATCGTAGTTTAGAAAGTCGTTATCGCCCCTCTGTGCATTTTACTTGCTGGCTACAACATCTCCGCACATCTTAAATTTATTCTCTACGTAACAGGTGTATTATTCTGACTTTCCCTCAATTATGAAATACTTCTAATGCGCTCCTCTCTATCTCTTTCTCTTATTTTCCCCCACCTTGAAGCCTTCTAGATTCTTAACACCTTCATAACATCCTCAGCTCTCAGTGGCCCCGCAGACTTTGCACCCTAAGATAAGAGCCCGGCTGATTGCATAGCATTCATAATTTGTCTCCTATTAAGATTATACTCAGTCAAGTATTCCAAATCATGCTGCTCGATATCATGTCCCGCTTTAGGTATGCGATCGGCGAAATTCTTCCATGCTTGCAATCGCGATGCGCTCGTCAACTCCAGATAGGTGATTGATTAAAAGCCTGATTTTGACTTGTTAAAAGCTGGGTTTTGTTTACGTCAGCTGGGTGGTTGAAGGGGGGGGGGGGTGGTCGCGTAGCGCTAGCAGGGGGGGAGGGGGGCTGGTGTGGCAAAATGTTCACGTGACAGTGGAAATTCAATGGCACGTGATCTGTAAAATTAAAAACCTACTAAAAAGCTAAGGGGGGGTGTGGGGGGTCTCCCCCCAAGATTAAAAACTCCCTTACCTTTTCCACTTCCCCCTCTCCTTTAAGGAGGTTTGGGGTAAAATGTATTATCACATGACCTAGAGAAATATTTGACCGGCTACCGGAGGCTCAAGGGGGGGTTTGGGGGGTCTCCACCCAAGATTAAAGACTACTTTTACCTTTTTCTACTTGTTCTCCCTAAGATTAAATACTCTTTACTATCTAAGTCCTCTTTTAAAAGAATACTTTCTCTTGCGCTACTTCGTCACTAGGGGGGGTTGGGGTGTTCTCTTAATAATGAGACAAAATCTAGCTTTTACTCTTTGCATTTGCTCCTGCTAATGCGGCCCCTGGTATGTGAATCAGATATTCAAAAAGTCGATCAAACGTTCATTGCGGTTGGTTGTGAGAAAGAGGGTGCCTTCAAAGTATTCGAGGGTTGCAAGAAACAAGTCACGTGATATTAGATTGACTTCTGGGTGTTTGGATTCTAAGGGGATGTTCTCGAAACGAGCTCATTGCGCTGGAGATCCTGAATGGCTCTTCGCTCGAGGACTATATCTGCTTTGTCAATGAGAAGTACTGCTTTCCACGCTTGACCATTTCAAAATTCTGATGAGATGTTTCTAGACCTGAGAAAGTACGACTCTAAGCTCTCCAGTGCTGACAGAATACAACGGTACTTTCATTGACTCGGCCACTGAATTAGGGACTTTTAATAGGAGCTGAACTTTTTACAAATCTGGAAGGAAGGTCTTGGATACCTGATTCTGCTGTAAATATCTTGCCAATTGCCCCAAGTGAACTTATGAGTAGGTGCTCAGTCAATAGTCCAAAAGTCTATTCGTTGCCTATGGGTGCCTTGATCATGGCTACTTTCGAGGCTCTGTACAGGTGAATAATTTTTGAGGTTGTATTTTGCGCTGCTGTCGTTGTTGTGAGGTGAGTCGTGTTGTCTACAGACGCATTCCATCTGAGTTGAGTAGGTGAAGTTCGCAAGGGTGAGCGTCTTGAAACTAAACTCAAATTTCCTGACTAAATGACAAAAAAGAGGTCCAAGGCAAGAACCGACATTAAATTTAGCACAAGATCATACCGCTATACATCTTAGTTCCTTCAACATTATCTATTCACAGCATTAGGTATGTCCATGATAGCTTCTGCTTCGCGTGTCAAAGCTGACTGCATATTGTTCGGATTTGCTCTCCAGATCTGCCTTAAAAACTATTCCCCAACAGAATATCTTATTCTCCTTTTATGTCCTCGCGGTCAAGGATTAAGCTACTTTGCTCCTCTGATACTTCCCCAGGGCAGCTTCCAGTTAGCGAAAATACCTACCAGCGACCTACCATTACCCGCAACAACTTCGGCCTCTTTAAAGCAAAGCAAGTCTTGGATCGCACTCTCTTCATCCGGAATGGTATCTTGGAAACATATCTTAATGATTTCTGACGGCGAGAAAACACCACGACCCATCCACCGAACTCTCACGTTGGGGTCAGCCCCATGCTGGATCAAAGTTCGAAGCACTCCCGCTCTCATCCTTATCGATTCTTCACTCCACAGCTTCTTTTTTTTTCTCTCTTCATGTAGCGCGAGGTCCCAGAGCAAGGCATTTTCCCACGGTGACCGACCATTGCTGTTTTGGTTTGGCTCTGCGCCATATTGTAGTAACAGCGCTACAACTTTGGGGCTGACTGGGTAGCTCTGCATGGTTGTCAAGAACACGGGATTGATAGCAAAATCCAGCAACGATTGTCTAATCCAGCTCTTGATTGGCTGGTGCTCTTGAAGCAGCTTTTGCTTCATATAAGCACATAAGTTATATCGCACAGCTACGGAGAGGAATGAGTTGTGGATCCTCGTCGACGACAGAGATCCAAACCCCAATTCGTTGTGGTTTGCCCAATGAGCCCCGTTTTCTTCTGACCATTCTTCAAGATGCCGGGCCATAGTACGATCAAATTCATCCAGTAAGGCAGTATTTGGACACCCCGTCACAAAGTCTGTATGCGCAGCATGTTCAAGGGCAAGTGATGCCTTATGCCTCAAAAAGGTCATGGAATGCGAATCTGAGGTACCTAGAAGCTTTAACTGCACAATATGCGAGCCCAAGAGAGACCTGTAGGGATCGAAATCGGTTCCAGAAGTGTGGGCGACCATCCTGTTCCATACCTCTGGCTTCTCGAAATAATCCCGCACGGTTCTGTGCAGATACTGGACATTTGGGCTGTAACCAAACCCAATGACTCCCGAGATATCAATTTGTCCACTCTCTGGTCCTTGGACCTCGAGTAACCCGGCACAGCGCACTTTCAGTCGATCCGACATAATTTCACATCGACTTAGGATAGCCTGGAAGCTGAGAGGTTCTATTTCGCAGTGGATGGGTAGGTGAGGATCGTCATCGACTGCGAATGAGAGAGCCATCACGGTAAGGGATTCGACCTCAAGATTACTGAAAGTTGGCTCTCCTTCGACTTGATCCATTCTGTTCATCATCTTCCAGTGGGTCTGAAAGATTTGAAAAATTTCGGAAGCTTTGTATTGATAGAATGGCTCAATCCGTGTAAGCATGTGATGATAGAGGCCTTCCAAATCCGAAGGCAGGAGTCTGAGCCGTCTCTGGAGATCCGAAATTCCGTCACGTTTTCCTAGTCCAGAAAGCAAAGACTTCACAACCAGAGTGACCCAAATAAAGACTCCGTCGGCTTTGTTAACAATTTCCTCGACTAAATCTGGGGCCTTTTCTGGTTCTTCAAGCGTAAGCTGTTGGTATCTCGGGTTATTGCCCAATTTATCTCCTACGTATTGTTTGATGTCTTCGAAAGATAAATCTTGAAGCCGTAGGCCGGGAAGAGTCCCAAAGGCGTCTTTAAAGATCAGCAATGGCCGACTCGAAAGACAGATCTTGATATTGATATTCGAAGCAATACTTCTGAACAAGTCGGCAATTTCTTGGTGACAACTGTCTGTGTCTTCTTGATCGTCATCGTACTCGTCTAGCCCATCAACGAATAGACACAACTTCAAAGGGATAGTAGTTTGTTCTACCAGCAGCTTCAGGGCCTGCTGCAGTTTCGAGATAGTCCAGATGTCGGGTTCTTTCTCTATTGAGTCATTCACCAGCCGTGAATAGTTCTTACTCCACTGCCATGGTAGGATAATTGGAATAAGTTGTGGATATTGGCTAAGGACCTGAAATAGCAATGCTCTAAGCAAGCCTATTTGAGATCGCTGTTCGCTTGTGCCACTGTTCCAAAAGAAAAATGAGGCAGTGCATAATGGCGTAGGCTCCGCCCACAGGTCGAGAAGTGTCCGAGTTTGGTGATGTTCTGTCAGATATCGCATCAAAGTTGACTTGCCAGAACCAGCTTTGCCATTGATCCAGTATACGCCACTTCCGCACTGGAGCCACTGGACTAAGTTGGTCCATTTTACTGTTCCGGATTGTTCGTCTTTCAATATCCAGGCGAAGGTTTGTTTATGGGCTTCTGCAATTTCTTCTTGCCGTACCATCATCGTAGGGAACTCCAAACTCCCCAGAAGAGCTTTTTCTACTGTCTTTCTTATTCGCTCTTCCTCGCTCCGTGCTTTGGCGATTAGCTTCTTGGCATCTGGCGTTTCAAGTAGAGGTTTCTCTCGATGAGAGTCAACATTCGTTGGCTTTTGAATTTCGACATCTGTGAAGTTTTGTCCTTTGGTGAAGGAGCTTTCAGCTGCAGATGTACTCGCTCGTGCTTTTGTTGGTAAGATCCTAACATCACCTGCCGCTACTTCCTTCATCCCTTCTGGTGTCCGCGTCTGGTTGAAGCCTTCTTTAATAGCATCGATGATCATCATACAGGTTTTGTTATTCTGATCAATCAATACGACTTCGGTTTGGTTAAGCAATTGTGTAACAGCCATGGTCTGCTCGTGTATTTGTGTTGATATTACAATGTCATTATCGAGTAGTGCATTAAGGATCTGTTTGGTCCCGTCATCCAGAGTAGCATAGCGTTCAGAGTGTTGAAGCGACAACAAGTCTATTTTCCCTCTATATTCGAATACACGTTAAAAAAATCAGTACTGTTGGCTCGAGGGAGGATGGGAAATCATACCGGAGTTCCACCAAGATATGTAGCTCTAGTGATTCTCGAAACATCGACAATCGTTTTATAAGAGCATTCGCTTCCTTTTCCGACCAAGTTGACTTCAATGCTTGCCAAACGCTCTTGAACATCCTGTGTTTGCCATCGACTTTGAGTCCTTCGAGCCGCGCTACCATTTCTTGTGCAACGGTGTTGCATGCATCACAAAGTTCTCGAAGCGCGTGCTCTTCTCCAGGTAGCTCATTTTCGGTACTGGGAGTGCTCAAAGGGCGGGTGAGTTTCGCGGTAAGTTTGGTAAGATGAGTAGTGATGAGATCGAGCTCCTCGTCTAGGGGCCCCGCACCCTTTGTGGAATGGTATAGTTGCTGGCTGCGCGACAAAACCTTAGTACCATAATCTACAAATTGTACAATGGTTCCCGCCACGGAGAGGGCTGTGAGAGGATCAAGGACCATCGTGATAGTAACGCAAAAGGCTTAGGAGCCTGAAATGTTGCTTATGGAGAGGATGGTTGTTCGTTGGAACATCCAAGGTTAGGCTTAGCCTGTGGCGCCTTAGCTGCTGCGAGCTGTGCTGGTGCCAGTTGTGTGCTTGGAATTTGTCAGCCGAAACGGACGCCCTATCGCCGGCCACCTCATATGCTTGTGATTTGAATCTTGCGTCACGTGACAAGGCGGATTCCGCCCCTTTTCCGGAGTAGTGAGTTACGCGCTACTATAGGAAAGGCAAGGAAAAAATCACGAGGCAGAATACCAAAAGTCGTCGTATCAGAACAACATAATCCTATAAAATATTAAATCAAGGCACATTCTTTAATATATAATAATTAGTTGAAAACCGAGGGTAGAGCTTGAAAATCTACTAAGGCTGTTGAGGTAGGGAGCCGATGTTATGTAATAGATTCACATAACGGGATCTTCGTCACACAAGTTTGAGACATTTCTAAGGTACCTAAGGCGCTAACGCGGGAAGCCTGCATTCAAGCTTCTATATCATACATACATAGAGTAATATTACAAATGCTCTTACATTACAGGGTGCGTATAATAGCAAGAATTCAGGCCTTTGTCTCCCAAAAGATATATGTGTTACTTACTATTATAAAATAGTAGGTAATTTAGTTCCTATTACTTCAGTTATATGCTGCAAACTCAAATATATAACCTGAAATCCGAATAGATCTAAGAATAGCTCGCTAGAAGGATCCTAATCGGAGCTAAAATGGGCCCCGCACGTAGGGACAAAACGAGGCAAGTGTAACCGGGCCTCAAGGAAGCTAAAAGAAGTCTCTGCAAATACTCAAATGGCCCTTTAATGCATTCTTGGCCTTAATTTGCCTGTGTACTCACGCAGTGCTCAGGATGCTCACCCACAGCTCAGGTTAAAGCAGCAGTTGCTCAGGTCCAGAGATAGAAATGGAAAATATTATGAGAACATTCGAATGTGGGACTGCCTGTTCTTGTTGTCGTCTCGACGAACGGTCTCGCGTCGGCCACAACTTCCTGACCCCTGTTCATAGCGCTTAGCCTCTTCAGCACCCCAGCACTTCACACCTCATCAACCTTTCTCTGGTCACTGTTGCTTTTGATCACAACAACAGCTCACGCGCAATTGCTATCAGCTTTGCCGCCAGTGTGTTCCTTACCAAGGGTCAGAAGGTTGGTCTTCCACGTCCAGCTCACGCACTGCGCACCCTCGGACTCTTTTGTCGCGCAACCTCGGCTTCCCCATGAATGTAAACATGGGGGGAGCTGAGCTCTACCGGCCAAGCCAACAATCCAACAGTATTGCATTGGAGATTTTCGCTGATCATCAATCTCACATAGATACCCCGAAGCTTTTCCCGTACCCGCCGTCACGATGTCAGTCAAATTTGAGAAGGATACCATTCAGCAGACCAGTGGGGTGGCTGGCGCACAGGGGGTCGGCATGATGAGAGGAGGCAAACACGAATTAGCAGATGAGATCGGGGTAGCTTTGACCGGAGGGAAAGGAAACGTTGGCCAACCCGGTTACTTGGCGGTACGTGATGGATCATTGTTTTAGAAACGAAGGGGAAGATGCTGACACCTCCATGCAGGCCTACCTCAAGCAGCTTCAGACGAATCCTCTACGAACCAAGATGCTCACATCGGGTACCCTTTCAGCTCTGCAAGAAATTCTTGCATCTTGGATTGCTAAGGATCGAGCGAAGAATGGCACCTACTTCACAGCACGAGTTCCCAAGATGGCTGTATATGGGGCGTTTATCAGCGCGCCTTTAGGCCATGTCCTTATCAGCATACTTCAAAAGGTGTTTGCGGGCCGCACAAGTTTGAAGGCGAAGATCTTGCAGATTATTGCCAGCAACTTAATTGTACGTTTATCCTGGTTCTCAAGCCATGAAAACTTCTAACAAAATGATTACAGATCGCTCCTATTCAGAACAGTGTCTACCTGGTTTCAATGGCCATCATCGCTGGTGCTAAGACAATTCATCAAGTCCATGCGACCTGGAAAGCCGGTTTCATGCCTGTCATGAAGGTCAGCTGGATCACTTCCCCATTGGCCCTCGCCTTCGCACAGAAATTCCTTCCCGAGCATACATGGGTTCCCTTCTTCAACGTCATTGCATTCTTCATTGGCACATACGTCAATTCTGTCACAAAGAAGAAGCGTCTTGCGGCACTCCGAAAACGGTATCAGGATGAAAACAGAGGTGCTGGCAGACCTGATGAGGGGTATGGTGGTCCAAAATACTAGTCTCGAGAAAGGATTGGACTCGTTCACGCCCTGCCCACGTCAATTTCCGTCGGTATTCCACACCTCTTTCTGATCCTAGTCGATATTCCGTTCTACAAATCGATCTTTAGCCATCGCCCAAAAATGATTGGTTGAAGGGACGTCCCACCTGCATGTAGATTTTTCACGAGAGTTGGTTTGCTCGGTGGCAGCAACCATACACGAAGGGAAGCATTGCCTCGATTTTCCGTATCTTTTGGTGTTAATCGGCTGCTGATTTGTCACATATGGAATTGATTGGCGTTATGTTTGCCCTGGTACCTATCCATGTGACCTTTGTGAGACTTCTTCTCCTCCCGCTGGTTTGCCCCCTCCACTCTTAAATCTACACGTTCCCCTTCTACATGGCCAACGGGATTCAAGTCACACTCATGTACTTTGCCAGCGGGACTAGGTGTGACGTAACCTGTTATCGGCATTACGGTGGTGGTGTATTTGTTGGAGTTACGCTTGGCCCAGCTTGAAATGCACATCTATAATAGGTAGGTTCATTTGCACCCCCAACACCCCCTCCGGATCGCCCACTTCCCAACTTTTTAGTATCACGTGTGGGATTTCCCCGTGTTTCCTTGGGGTTGCATTCATAATTTCTCTTCCATCCAAGAACTTTTGAAAGCTCTTCCGATATTTCTGAGCAGATGCAGGGAATACTTCAACACCGCGGCGTGTACAACAGAGATCCACGATTAGGGTTCTCGCCTTTCATGTCACCACTCGGTGGTGGCCGCGATATGTTAGATCCTCTCGCGAGCTTAGGACGCGGCTCTCCATACGGTATAATGAGGGGAGGGGGTCTGGGGGCAGGAGGCCTAGGGGTAGGTGCGGGGGTAGGAGGTATGAGGGCCGGCATTTTGGGCGGTGGGCCTTTAGGGGTTCGGGGTCGAGGTCTTCATCCTGGCGCTTTCTATGGCAACCGGGGTGCTTTGGGTGTAGGCGTTCGTGGTGATCCGTTAAGCCAAGCACTCCAACTCGGACGCTACCCGAGAGGCCTCGAGCATCCCCTTGGTCGACCTGGCGGTCATGATGCTTTAGCTCTGTTGCCTTATGAGCGTTACCGGGCAGGAGGGGGATGGCCACATGGATCTGACTGCGATACAGGTTGGCGAGAGCGACGCCTCCATGATCGCGAGGGTCATCACAGCCATGGCTGTGGATGTCGGCGTTCTTATGGGGAAACCTCAAACTCGAATTCAAAGAGCAATTTCGAATTCAAGACTAAAGACGTAACGATACGAGGCAAAGCCAGGGCGGTCAGAGCAAGCTATCTGACTGAGGCGGCAAAGTTCGAGGGGGATGTGACCAAGTACATGGAGAAGAAGAGTCAAGAAGAGGTTCCGGATCGGGTCATCGATATGCTGATATCTTACATCAATCGGGAGGAATATTCGAACAACAGCGTATTTGATGAAGTCACTCTGAACATTTTGGCCTCCAATGTCGGCGCCAAATCCGCGGTCGACTATTCGCTAGGTCGACTTAAGGATAGCACTGGCGACATCGATTCTGACGAACTCAGCCTTATTATCGCATTGATTTTGCTGTCCGGCAAGGTAGACGACGGATTGAGAAAGTGGTTGGCGAATTATCTCAAGGATGGAGATCGTATCTCATACCTGGACAGATCGCATTCGTTCCAGGAGGTGATTGAGGAGAAACCAGAACTCTACCCCGAAATCCAGCGACTCCTTGGGTTACGGGTTGATCGAGATCCGAGTCTTCTTAGAATCTTGTGATCGTGTCGTGGTTGTCTACGGTCTTTCAGGACCAGAAAACTCGACAGTTCAATACGTTTGGCAGAATTTTCTGCAAGTTGTCCATTCGTTCCTTTACATACTTAGTCGAGCAAGTCTTCATGTATTTTCTTGTCTCAGCGAAGCCTGCTTGGGATTATTGGAGGATAAAAGAAATGTCATTACTCGTATTAATACTCATGACCTGGGTGGATATCTGGATACCTCACTCATCAAAGAATTGGATCTATAGCTTCGCTACGGGTATAATAAAATACGCCTGTTCACGCTAACCGTGCCCAAGAAATCGGAGTCAAACTCCGAGAAGTTGGGTCCTAGTATTACCACTAGGTAACGGGGAAGTGAGCAAGTGCCTTAAACAGATTGTTCTGGGAAACTTGGGACATTGTCTCGGGAGAAGTTCATGACGCTGCCCAGAATAGGGGAAAGTTTCTCCCCCAACACCTGCAACCCTCTACACCTGCCCAGTAGTTCTCCACAGCTCTCGAAAACCCGCCACCCCAGCTACACTTCCCAATACGCCAATCCAAAAGTCACTTGCAAATCCCTCTTCTAAACTCCAGTGCAGCGTGAGAGGTGCCCATACCGCATTCACAACCATCTCCCTCCTCCACTTAGCCGTCCATTTATTTTCTTCATCACTCCCTGGATGAGCCTTTCCTTTTAAGACTCGTAATCTGGCCTCCCTCCACAACCTTACAAAATCCAATCCTACATGCAGCATCCAGAACCTAGAACTCCATATCCAAGCCCTTCCCTGCTTCTCCTTGCCCCAGCCTAGCACACCTTTACTCGCCAAATACGCTCCATTCTCCAAATACTGAAAAGCGATGTTGGAGGCTACTTGCGTATACACTATCCTCCGAACAAAAACATCTGTAGGTGGAGAATTGTAGACTCGTTTCCCCCAGTTGTAAATCGAGAGGAGGCCCCAGAGCCGCACAAATATTCGGAAGTCAGAGACAAGCTGGCTGAGCGCTTTAAGCCGCCTCGAAGTGATGAGTAGGCGTGAAGGCGGTAGGGACGAGGTGTCGATTATAACTGTTGTGTTTGGTGGGAGGGCGATAGCTTGCGAGATGAGCCGGCGAGCTGCGGCGTCGATTCGATGAAGGGAGAGGGAGGAGAGCAGGGAGGAACTGAGGAGGCTAGTGTAACAGAGGGTTAGGAGGAAGGTGTCGGTCCCTGAAGGAGTGGAGAGGACGCGTGAGACGTGGGATAGTGTGGCGTCGGTTTTGGAGAGGTATAAAGGCAGCCAGCTTCGAAGAGTTTGAAGCGAGGGAATCGGATTCGATGGTGGGGTTGGTATTGGGATTGGGATGGCTTTTTCGGGGGCGGTGCCTGGTGGCGGGAGGTCTTGGATTTCGGACATTGTTGTATATGTTATATCCTAGAGCTTGAAGAACTTTTGAAGGCCGAAAGCGAAGGTTGAGAAAAATAATAAGTTATATAAAACTGTCGTGGTGTTGATACCGTGGCAGACGCGACGAATGCCGAGGTCTGGAAGGCTGACTAAGGCACTTTCTTGCCTTGACGTCTCTCCTTCATGTGAGAGCTTCGTACCTTGCAAAGTGATCATCTCAGGAAGCAGAATTCCGTTCTTAGGTCGTCAGGGAATCCAATGTACCAGGATGCTTGCCAAAGTTGAGACAAGCCTTCCCTATCCCGTATTATCTCTGTGCAACGAAAAGACTCTTTCCGCCGTATCCTTCTGCCAACTTGTCCCGAGTACGAGAATTTGAATTTTGCTTGCTGCCATGCTCTTGAAACTCCCGAAACCCATTAGACCAGCTACTCCTGGTACAATCAAATAAGCAAGTGTCACTATCTACCTTCCAGTCATCGCAAAACCAATACCACAACGTGCGCATTCTCCCCCACTGTACTTCACAAGCTGTATCACAATATACAACTTTTCGTTGGTAACCTTACATTCAAAACCATGAACCCTTAATTGATCTAGCTGGGCTTGGAAGAGAGAGTAGGTGCAATAGGGCATCGAGGGCTGATGTCTGGATTGTATATTGCAGATGCTGAACGCTTCGAAGGCCCCCAAACCCCATTTCCGCCTTCCACTTCTGACATCTACAATGCTCAGTGTGTTCTTTTACGCTCCCCTCCCTCACCCCTTTTCCATCATCCCTTGGTCCTCGACCCATCCCTCCTCTCCACACTCCACCTCTCCTCCCCGCCGCTCTCCCTATTCTCAAACTTCCCAAACAGATACACCAAGCTCCAAGCCAGCGCCACCTCACACACTATAATCCCCACCCGTTTAACTACCCTCCCTCCACCACTCTCCCTCACCACCGCATGAATCCCACCCGACGCCCCCGTAATTTGTGCCTTCACTGATGTTTGAATTGTCGCAGTCACCGTCGGCTGCACCATCTGCAGAGCCTCCACCTTCGACTTCCCCAGATATCCCAGCGATGCCATCACAACCAACACAATTGCCAATGCTAGAGCTAAGATCAGTACGACGAGGAGCGCCATGAGGACTTTGGGGACCCAAGGTTTCAAGGTGGAGGCTTGTTGATGGGAATTGGGGTTGTGCAAGATGATAGGTGTTTCGCGCGAGATGGTTATGTGAGAGAGGGACTCGGGGCCGAGATCGGGGGATGACATGATGGTTTCGGGGAGGGAGAAGGTTGTTAAGGTCGAGTTTCTATTTGTCTTCTTTGCTTGTTCTTGAGTATCTGAATGTTGCATTTCGTGGATTTTGTTTTCGTTGAGGAAAGAGGGAAGAAGAGGAAGCTCACGGGAAGAAGAGATTTATTGGATTCTAAGAGGCGGATTCACGGTGGTGATTCAGAGAGTGATTGGTTGCCCCTGCAAAGTGCGTCTATCCTGAAGTCATTCTCTCTGTCTGCACTGGTACATTCACGCCTCCTTCCCAGGTATTGTCCCATCTCTCCCCAGGACATCCAGCTATCCTTCTCCGCCATTGTCCCAGCTCCGACAAGAAAATTCATCCCGCCCAGTCCCCTAAATAATCCCTTTCAATCTCAATCCCCCAATAACCAGACAAATGACAACAAAAAATGTTGCCCAGAACAGAGGGCGGAGGCAGGAGCCGCTGAGAAGGCAGTCGCCCAGGCAGCCACCCTGGTTGGAGGGATTTGGTGGGTTGTTGTGGACGGGGAGGCCTAAGTTGGAGTTGGCTTCAGCGTGTTGTTGATCCATCGTACCCGAGGTTCGTTGTACAATGAGGAGGAGAAAGAAGTAGTGGTCGTTGATTGTATGGAGAAGTGGTGGTACAGTTGGTGTTTGTAGTGTGTGTGATTGTCCTTGACTACAGTGGTGCAATGTGAGATTATGGAGGTTGCTTGGAGGAGGGTCGTTGTTCCATGCCGGTTCGTACAATGAGAATTGTCTTTGCGGCTGGTGTTTTGTGGCTCAACCTGCGGCTTGGACTAGCGACTAAGCAAATTTCACACCTCACTAAGATCTATATGTCACATTTTATAGAGGTCACAAAGGTACAATGAAAGATAGAAACTGAGCTGATTGTTCTACTTGAACCTGGGAGATTCTAAAAGGGGAACCAGAGTAAACAAAAGGGGGGACGGACACGAGATTAAGCGATCACATGACTGCTACGGCCGCTTTGGGAACCGTCTCTGATTGCTTTAAACAAGACGGTAGAGTGAGATTGAGCTATCTTGATTGTTCTAACTAATATAGGGACAATGAGGAAAGAAGCAGGTCCGATGTTCTGGATTGAGGTGTACACTGAGAAGTGAACCGTTTCGAATGCTTGTTCCAATTGAGCTAGGACGATGAGCGGAGAACCACAAAGAATGTTCAGATTCAGGGCAAAGACTGAGAAAACAAGATGCCGATTGTCCTGGACTGATATGAAACACCGAGCACCAGAGCCAAGATGATTGTTCTGCATAAGCCGGTAGATCAAGGCTAAAACGACACCTACAAACACTAACCTAAATTCCACTACCTCTTCAAAGTCTTCTGCTTCTCCGCATCCTTCACTAACTTTCTCCCACTAACCATCAACCCCTTCCTCTTCCTTACACCATCCATATACCTCTTCGCCACATTCTCCTTATCCGCCAGCTCGCCCAGATCCTCCAAATCATCCTCCGTAAACGGCACCCAGAACGGATCTTCGTCCAATATATCAAAACCTTGGAAAATCAATTGTGGAGAGGCTGCGCCAGATGTGCGTTTGCGAATCTCGTCGCTGAAGCCGAAGGACTCGGCAACGGGGAGGAGAGAGAGGATGGTGAAGAAGGGCGTGCCTTCTTTCATGGCTTCGGAAAGGACGCGACCGCGGCGGCGGGTGATTACGTCGTAGACTCTGCCTAGGACTTCGGCTGTGGAGAGTGTTAGAAAAGAATGTGTGAATGGAGGAGGCGGGCTTACTGCTTGCTTGGATTTCGCAGGAATACATAGCGAGTAACAAGCGAGGACTCCAGTCCAAGAACCCTTGTCGAATAGCTTGCTGAACAGTCTTGATCACTTCTCCAGTGAGTCTTCCCAGCTTGTCTCGCGCAGAAGATTCGTCGTCAGTGGAAGGTGTCAGAGTGACTTCTTCGAGGAAGACGGCGATCCCTTGGACTGGTTCGTTGCACAGCGGTCCTTGGGCTGTGGCAAGCTGGAAGGCGTAGCTGATCTTGTCGGAGAAGTCGCGAGCCTGTAATGTATCTCCAACTGTTTGCTCTCTCTCTTCTGTTGAATCTCGAAGGCTACAAAAGTTAATAGAAGTCCGAGATTGGATAATGGTAACCTACAATCGGCCACATATGCAATCTTTCGTCGTGTCTATTAGGACATTTGCTCCAGTTCTTCGAGGTCCAAACGCCGTAATCTGTTCCACTGCATTTGTCCAAATCTCTCTTGGACCCTTAACACTTTCAAAGGTGGCTTGTAGTTGCTTTTTGAACTCTGCGAGCGACAAGACGTTCGAGTTGTCTACTAAATCATCCTCATCGACATCTTCCTGCTCGCTGGAATCGTGAGAATTCTTTTTCTCTGTCCGCTTTTCCGCGGCCTGTCTATCAGAATAAAGTCTCTTGATAGCAGTTACATTCTTCCCCAAGAATTCTGTCACTTCAGCTGGCAGAGGTCGGACGTGAAGTCGAAGGGAAACTTGTTTTGAAGTGGTTGTCGCAATCACCGTACCTCTGCCGAGCTCCTTATTTGCAGGAGGCTTCATTTCTTCTGCTCGAACTATTGTCTCCCGGTATGGAACAATCGGTTCACCAGCCTGGATTTCGCATCTGGCGAATCGTTCTCGTAGATCAGTTAAGCATCGCTCCAAATGCAACTCACCAGCTGTCAACAGAACATGCTCGCCACTTTCGAACTGCTCATACTCAGCACATGGATCGCTCTGGACAAGCAGCTTGAGGCCGCGGATCATCTTGTCGAGATCTGCAGGGTTAACTGGTTCTAAGGCCACTCGCACAATAGGTTGGGAAGCCATGTTGACACCTGCAAGATTGACACTGCCTTCGAGCTGGCTACAAATTGTCCCCGATTTGAGAATGTGGCCTTCCAGTCCAGCAATCCCAAAGACAACACCAGCAGGTACAAATGTAAGTGGCTCAAGACCACGACCCATGAGTAGATACAGAGCTGTAACAGTAACTTTCTGCGGCTCCGGGCTATTATGAGGATGTGCCGGTGAAAACTTTGGAGGAAGAACATAAACATAATCCCCAACGGAAAGCGTGCCTGAATAAATGCGAGCGAATCCAATAAGATGCTCACGGTCGAGTTCTTTCTCCTCGACTTTGACATCTTCAACATTTGTGCTGCCAAGTGCATTTGTAATGCCATGGATAGGATCTTCGGCTGTGCCATTTTCTAAAGCTTGGGCTCTTGCAATTTCTGCTCTTTTTCGGCGACCCATCTCTCGCGCTTCCTCTGGACTTAAAGTGCCCCCTCGGCGTTTGTTTTCCGGAAGCTCGCTCTCGGGGATGGACACCATCTTGCTAACATACGCCACCATTGGATCGTTCTTCGAGCTCTTGGATTTGATCATAGCTTCTCGGAGGATAGGATCCACGTGAGTAAAACCAGGGGATTCATCGATGAGAGCTGGCAGTCGTCCCTCTTGAGCAACGGGCGGTGAGGGTAGAGATTCAATAACAGAGACGAGCAGCGCAGTCGACAGAGGTAGCCATGCGCTAAAGAGAGTGGTGAGGATCGCTCGGGGATCCCGTGAACGTGTTATGTGAGGTGGTAGAGTAATATTCAAGGATTTCGTAATCTTCTCGGTCATTGCTGGATCACTAAATGAAGGAAGTCAGAACTTGATATAGTTGCATTTTGGTTATAAACATGAGTGGAAAGAGAAAGAAATCCACGCACCCCTTCCCCTTGTCGCCACCAGTAGTTGCTTGATATACTGCCCAAATCTGGTCAAGCACAAGCTGAACGAACATCGGTTTCAGTGCTCGGCCTTTCAAGTGCTTCTGTGCTAAAACCTTCTTGGTCTTGGGGTCTAAGTAGAAGTCTCCCCAGAGGACCTTTTCCATGACCGTACGCTTGATGCCCAATTTCTTCTCGTAAAGACTGGCGAACTGTCTGACTGTAAAGGCCCACCCATCGATAGCACTACTGAATATAACATTGTTCTTTTCAGGAGCAAAGTAGAGGTCTTCATCATCCTTCTCCTCAAACTCCTGGTTGCTAGATGTAATGTTTTCGGTATCGACAGAGCCGTTAGTGCCAGCAACATTTTCTTCGCCTAATTTTTCTTTTTCTTTGGCAGCAGCAGCAATTCTTTCGTCGACTCTCTCTCGCCAGTTGAGATCCTCTTCCATTCGCTCTCCTTGAAAAAAACTCCCAAGCACTGCGTTCACTTGTTCGAGTATTTTGGTCAAGTGTGTATAGGCCTCTCCGGGTGTCATTTGCAGCTCCGTGATGAGCCTATCCATTTTATTGATTACCAATAATGGCTTCATATGTTCAACCCAAGTCTGTCGAAGTACAGTCACGGTCTGACTGCAGACACCTTCGACAGCATCCACTAAGACAACTGCACCATCACAGAGACGGGAAGCAGTCGAGACTTCGCTGCTGAAGTCGATGTGCCCAGGCGAGTCTATCAAATTTATGAGATATTCGTTCTGTTCGGGTGTTGCATCCGGCGCAGATCTTCGCAACATGGAAAAGTATAGGGAGATGGCGGAAGACTCCATGGTGATCCCCCGAATCTGTTCATCTGGCCGAGAATCGAGGTATCTGATCTTGCCTGCGAGCTTGGGAGAAATGATGCCGTTCGTGGCAATAAGAGCGTCGGTGAGGGAAGTCTTTCCATGATCCTGTTGATGGCATTAGTTCTGTGAGAAAATGCGAGTTTGGAAAGGCACTTACAACGTGGGCTAATATGCAAATCTCGAGGTCGTGTCAGCCGTGATATCAAAATTGCCCCTCCAGGACAACTTACATTTCTGATGCCTTCTGGATTTCGCTGCAAAGCGACCAGCTTCTCTGGGTTGACGACAGGCATTTTGGAGATTATGCCTCATGATATTTTTCAATTAGAGCGAAAAGGGCTCGGTGCCAGATAGACAAAGATTGTTGTGAAGTTTCCAATGTATTTTCAAGTATTTTCTCGATCCTGGTCAACGTGAACAGAATGAGTAATTGATGCGGAAAGCTGCCCGCTAGCGCGCCCAACCCCGCCAGGCTTGGAATCTGATCACGTGCCGCAGGCGTGCCCCGCGTGGTCCAAGGCTACCTGGTGTTGGGCACTCTTATCCTACACTCCACTTTGGACTAGAATCGCGGATTCCGATTTAACCTTGACTTCCTCGGATACGCAGCAGATATACGAGATCCTAAGCCATCCGAAATCATGCATCTTTTGGAGATCAAAAGCCAAGGAGAATTCAGCCTGATCCAGGTTGCCACCCATAATACCCTTCCCTACGTAATACTTTCGCACACTTGGACAGATGAAGAGGTCACATATCAAGATATAATTAATAGTACTGGGAAAAGCAAGTCTGGCTACGAAAAAATCAAGTTTTGTGGAGAGCAAGCAACTAGAGATGGCCTACAATATTTCTGGGTGGATACTTGTTGCATTGATAAGTCAAACTCTGCTGAGCTTTCGACGGCTATTAATTCTATGTTCCGTTGGTATCGAAATGCGAAGAAATGTTACGTGTACCTCACGGATGTATCAGCGCCCAGTTGTGAGGGAGTCGTTCAGCCAAGCCAGAGCACATGGGAAGCGACTTTCCGGAATAGCAGGTGGTTTACTCGAGGCTGGACACTACAGGAACTTATCGCTCCGGCAATAGTCGAATTCTTCTCTAAAGAGCGCACGCGGTTAGGTGACAAAAAGTCCCTCGAAAAGCCAATTCACGAGATTACCCATATTCCAATTCAGGCTCTGCGAGGCAATCCTTTTTCTGATTTCAGCGTAGCTGAGCGGGAAAAATGGGCAGCACAACGTCAGACAAGCGAAGAAGAAGACCTGGTATACTGTTTATTAGGTCTCTGCGAGGTGTCTATGCCGCCTATCTATGGCGAGGGGAGGGAGAAGGCACTTTTTCGACTCACAGACGAGGTTGACAAGCGTTCAAGGAGTAAGTAGTTCCACTCGAAGATTACATTTACTAAGATTCTGTAGTGCCTGTATTACAGAAGAAACCATTGTCTACCGTGCCGTTTGACAAGGACCCGGACTTTGTTGGAAGGCAAGATATCCTCGGAGCATTAAAATTGCAGTTCTCTCGACGAGAGTCTCACAAGCGTGTTGTGCTCGTAGGGTTAGGTGGAGTGGGGTATATACTCCCTCCTTTTTCGTTTCTGTACCTAACAATTGCTTAGTAAATCGTAAATTGCCATCGAATTCTCACATCGGCTTAGGTCTCAGGATCCCCAGACCTGGGTCTTCTGGGTGCACGCTAGTACCGCTGAGAGATTTGAGCAAGGTTACAGAGCTATTGCCACAGTATTGGAGCTGCCGGGGTGGAATGACCCAAAGACTGATATACTGGATCTTGTGTGGAGATGGCTCAGTGACATTAGAAGCGGCCGCTGGTTTTTGATACTTGATAACGCCGACGATACTGATGTATTTTCTTCGATGCCAGATAAGGAATTAGAGCACCGGTCTCGCCCGCTCTCAAGCTATATTCCCCAGACTATAACGGGATCGATACTCCTTACGACGAGAGACCGGCGAGTTGCATTATGGCTTAGCACTGGATACGCGAGCGCTATCGCCGTCGACTTAATGACGCGAAAAGACGCCGAGCAGCTGCTTTTCACAAAGATCCCCGATGGAATCTCTTCTGCCCCCGAACGAGCAGAGCTAGTTCGCGAACTAGACTACCTCCCACTCGCTATCACTCAAGCCGCCGCGTATATAAGTGCCCGAGTAACACGAATAACGGTGCCTAGATACTTAGCACTCTATCGTAACGACGAAGCCAGCCAAAGCCGATTGCTGGACGAGGAATCTGGAGACCTGCGGAGGGATCCAGGTGTGCCGAATTCCGTCATCCGGACGTGGCAAATCTCGTTCGATCAGATAAAAGACAAGTGGCCATCGGCTGCGAGGCTCCTGTCTCTTATAGCTATGCTTGATCGTCAAGGAATTCCGGGATTCTTACTCCATGCTATCTATCCGAATGATCTTGACCTTGAAGCGGCATTAAGCCCCCTCGAAGAGTTTTCCTTGATTTCTGTCGAAAGAGGGAGTACAAGATTTGAGATACATCGACTTGTTCAGCTCGCCACACGAAAGTGGCTTGAGAGATATCAGGAGCTCGAGCGATGGCAAGGGATGGCAGTGGAGCTAGTCTCGAATGCTTTCCCCAATGGGGATTACAAAAATTGGGAAATATGCGACGCACTATGGCCTCATGCTCGAGAGGTGCTAAGGTCAAAATTTGTATCAGATACTTTATGTCTCGGGAAAGCAGCTCTCTTATATCATATGGGATGGTATAGCTGGATGCAAGGTCGCTATATACTTGCGAGCACACAGAGTCAAGAGTCTCTCAGTATCCGTGAACGAGTACTTCAAGGCAATGACGTTAAAATATTTCATAGCGTTGGGCTACTAGGCTTAGTTCTCCAATGGCAGGGCAAGTACAAAGAGGCCGAGGCGATAAACCGACGGGCACTAGCGGGACATAAAATGGCGCTTGGGGCTGAGCATCCTTTTACACTGCCTAGCATGAGCAACTTGGCTTCGACATACCGGCATCAGGGACGCTTTAAGGAGGCCGAAGACTTGGAGGTGCAAGTAATGGAGATAAAGAAGAGGGTATTAGGGCAGGAGCATCCTTCTACACTGACTAGTATGGCTAACTTGGCTTCGACATACCAAGATCAAGGACGCTGCAAGGAGGCCGAAGACTTGGAGGTGCAAGTAATAGAGATAAAGAAGAGGGTATTAGGGCAGGAGCATCCTTCTACACTGACTAGTATGGCTAACTTGGCTTCGATATACCGAAATCAGGGACGCTGGACAGAGGCTGAGGAGCTACAAGTGACAGAACTAGAGGTATGCTCAAGGGTGCTCGGGCAGGAACACCCAGACACGCTGACTAGCATGGATAATCTTGCCATAATATGGAAAGGACATGGTCGAGATATAGATGCCCTTCAGCTGATGAAGCAATGTGTAGAGGCACGGGCTAAGATCTTAGGGGCTAATCATCCCTATACTTTGTCTTCCTCAACAATATTACTTGAGTGGGAGAGAGAAATTGGAGGTTAGTACCCTGGCTAATACTAATAGAGGACAACATAATTAATTAGACAGGAATAATACAGTAGCATAAAAAAAGATTCGCAGGTAGTATATAAATACTGTGTACTGTAACACCTGCCTCTCTGGTGAACACCTGCTGTGTATACTCTTCTCACGGCAGTCACAAACAAAGCACTTCTGTCAACGGATACGTATATATGCGTAGATAGAAGCCGGACCGCTCAGTGGAGGAGGTTGCTGGTCACACGAGTGTGATGAAGTGAGGTGCGTCTCCTGAGGTAAACGCAGTTCGGCAACTGGTGCTAAAGCTGGGCCATTCCGGCATAGCTGTCCAAACGGACGGCTGGATCCGTGTATGAATCAATCAATCAATCAACTGCCTTGGCAACAAATCGACCCTCACTTTCATACCTACAGATGCCACTGGATGACACTGCCAGACCTGTCCCTAATCGCCATTTCCTCCGCTTCACATGCACTAATCAAGTATTTATTATAAAGGGAGGGGTGGGCAGGGCGTCGCAACGCTGATGCTAAGCCACCAGAAGTGCATGAAACGATGGCTTCGATCTCATAGGGTTCAGTATCGACCCTAAGGAGATGGGGTAGTCCTCGTCGCCGACTATACGGGGCTGGCACAAGGAAGGATGATGTCGACGGACGAGATGCTTGTCCCCGATCGAAGGTAGCATGGGTTGCATCGTGTTCCAAGTCGGTGCCTTTATTCAAATGTCTAAGGGAACGATCTAGATTACGGCTAGGTGCTGTAGACGTTGAAGATTCTCATGTCGGGGGAGTTGAAGAGCGAGATGCGCCGAGCCACCACCCTCCATGATGAGGTCGGAGTTAACATGCATGTGGCCCATTGATTTCCACACCTCTATCTTCGGAGTCAGTGCTTTGACTTGCCCTGGGCATCTGTTCGTCAGAGTCTTCATCTCGGCGAGGATCACGGCACTAAAATCCGGAGATATGCAATAGAGTTGTTCGCTTTTGCACTTCTAAACAACGATTAGCTTCCGGAAGACAGTTCCCTTGCATACATTCGTATAAGCTCTTGTTCTTCACCTGTTCGGGGGTAACTCCGAGTCTGCTGGCGATAGCATTTGTAGCGTACATAATCGTGAGGGGACTTGTGAACCGGTTGACTATTAGAGCAGCTTGGGGCTTAAAACGAGGCGCTTGAGGACTTGCCCTGAACTTGGAGGACAGGTATAGCAGCATATGATAACATGGGTCTCGCGGAGAGGACGCGAACAGGCGTCGAATCGCTCGGGCATTTGCAGCTCGGCTTGTCATTTCTCAGTTTATGCGTCTTAGTACGTCGAACAAGCCTACATTTGTTGCTCTCCTTGACTTTGTAGATGCTGGTGCAGGCAACCGATACCTCGTAGACAACCGCAAACATGCATTCGCAGCCGACCCACTGCCCATCTCAGCGGTATAAGCATGGAACTCTAGGACGTTCGCCTCACGGATTGTGGGCCTGAAATTCTTCTAAGAGTTTCGATTTGAACAGATTGCAGTTGCTCCCAAGTGTACCTGGTGTCCCGTTTAAACAGCCATCGATCCCTATATTATACATCCTTAAGCCACGGATCCTGCAAGAGCTCCCTTGCCGTCGGTCTATCCCTCGGATCCAGCTTCATAATCTTACAAATGAATGTCCTATCCTCCTCGGCGAGTTCCTTATCCTCCGCCTTCGCAAAAGGCTTCCATATTTGATGGTCTATGATGTACTGTGTAGCATCACCTATAAATTCCCATCTCTCGTCCTCCTGTGGAAGGAAATCAAAGTAGCTCAATGGAAAAGGCCCAAAAAATGCAATTTGCTTTACTAGGACATGGTTAGGATAAGCCTCATCGTCTGGTCCAGCATCCTTGGGATCGGGCTTGAAGATATGCCAGCCAAATCCCCATATTAGGCTTATGAGCTACAACAAGGTCAGCAAGACGATCGGTGCTATACACTGCAGTGGCGCAGATCTAAGTCACTTACAGTTGTACCAAAGGACCAGATATCAGTTGCAGTGCCCCATCTCAGATTGAGCATAGCCTCTGGACTCCTGAACATATGAGCTCCAATCATGTGCCCGCTGTCTCCGAGCTTCAAGTGATGCTTCGGGTTCACAAGACATGCGTCGCCACAATCGCCTAGCTCAACCTCTCTAAATCGACGAGGCCCGCTGCTATTATTGATGAGAATGTTATCCGGTTTGACATCTGGAATTTGATTGGTATTAGGTATGTCTAGGATGCAAAATAATGAAGCAAAGGGGGAGACTAGAGCTATACCAGTATGCACGTAGCCATCCTCATGGAATGCTTGTAGCGCTTCAAGGATCCTCTTTGCGATGAACTTGATTTCGGGGTTTTCGAGCCTTTTCGAATTTGATGCACTTAAGAGATTGTCATCGAGGTGTTTTAGCACTAGAGATGGCGGGTCCTGTATCTCATCCAGGAGCTGGCGAATTCCTGGCCGGGCATGAAAATGCTTGAGGACATCGCGTTCGTTGTCCAAGCGATACTTAGGTGCGCTCTTTATGATCACCTTGCCCAGTTTTGAACTCCTATTTAGTGTTAGAGGCGGTGGGGAGCGATCATTGGCCGGGGCTTGGTACATAGCAGTCCAGATATCTTTGTGAAGTTGCTTCGAGAGGGTGTAGGTGCTAACCTTCCCTTCGATACATTGGCCGACTTTGAAACTAGAAGCCATATCTCAAAGGTATTATGAAATTGTGATCAAGTTACTAGTAATGCGAAGAGAATTGGCGAAGTCGAGGTAGCTTGCGACTATATACAAACGCGGAGATGGTCATTGTGCTCGTTCTGAAGGTGTCGGTGGCTCGGTGGTAGAGACAAAACGCGACATAAAGAAATATGTTGAAAAAGCAAATAGATACATAAACTACAATTTACAACCATTTGCTTAAGTTCTCCGAGAGAAAAAAAATGCATATTAATGTGTCCTAATTCTAACTATGAGGCTAGAGTATTACGAATAAATCTTAATATTTTGTGTTGAGATATTCATGTTTTAGTCGTATGTGCAGTTGTGCTACGGGACTTTCACCTCGCAGGGATGTCGGTTAGACAGCCTGTCCCATCTTTATTCTTTCCCCATTCTGGGACGTCTTGACATCTTATCAAATAAACAATCCCCAATCGCTTCCTGGCTTGTCCCTCGGCATGAAATGCGGCATGGAACCTTCATTCCTTTCGGACGAAGTGACAGTTTTAGCAGCCTCCTGGTCCGTCCTGAAGCGACCCTGTAACTGCTAGCACCGATCTTCGCCAAAGTCATTGGCCCATAGCGCTCGTCATCCTGGCTGCACGGTTTCACTACAAATTCACCCCATCGCGAAATTCTTCCTCATTTAAGCTTCTGCCGATCAATGATCACGTACCAACACTTTAATAGTTAAGACGAGATGGACCAGCGAACACGACAAATGCTGTGGTGTTGAAGGTCCGGCTAGCCACCGTTGATACGAAGTATTCAGGTGGCTGAACGCTCTTGCTCACCGAACCCAGCCTTGACACCAGCAAACGCCACGCGCGATTACTCTCTCTCCCAGAAATCAGCGTGGAGTTGGCATCTACATTAAGGTCCGAGGGTTCAAAACTCAATTATCAAATACAGCAAACGATCATGGCCCAAGTTCAAAGCCCCCCGATGCAGGAAACGTCTCAGCCTCGACAGATTCCAGAGCGAAGAGCTCTGCAAATACCCCTGCCTGACGCAACCATACTCCCTCCGCCTTCATCCGCCAGTCGAATACGCAACTCGCATCTCAACCTGGACACCTTTTCTCCGGTCAACCAAAATGGCAGCTTCGAATTCGACCGTGTACTCAAGAGTGGATATGTCCAGAAGAGAACGCGCAAAACGAAGGTATACTCACACGGGGCTCAGCCTAAAGACTCTTCTGACATGATTCACAGGCATGGAAACCAATCTTTCTTGTCCTTCGACCAAACTCTCTCTCCATATACAAAGATCAAAACGAAGACAAACTGAGACACAAGATCATCCTGTCAGATCTCACCGCCGTTGCGTTTCTAAAGGACCCCAAGCAAAAACGACAGAATGTGTTTGGGCTATTCTCACCGTCACGAAACTACCACCTCGAAGCGAGATCAAGAAAGGATGCTGAAGAATGGGTCGACCTCATACGGACGGAGGCGCGAATTGAAGAGGAAGAGGAGGAGATGCTTCTCGCGAGCCCAGGAGGCACTGTCACAGGATCGTATGGTGGTTTCGAGCGGGCTATGCAAGAGCACAACGAGCAAAGACGATTACACGATGAAAGAGTAGGCTCCAGTTCTCCAGAGCCCAGCGATCCTATACCTCGAACACCACGAACCAAAGCTCTAGGCCTCACCGCTGCAAGAAAACCCTCACACACGATCGAGTACTCTGGAAACGAGCTCGCATCACATTCAGACATGTCAGAAACAGACATTACGAGAGCGCGGCGAGAATCCAGAGTTTCGATTCCCGAAGAGCCTCTGGCTGTCCAACCACCGGACACACGAATAATTGTGGGTGCCCGAAATGTGAGCCAAATGAGCGGATTCAATGCCGAGCAAGACCCTGAGAGGGTAGTCTGGCAAGGGTACCTCCTATACCTATCCTCTAAAGGCGGAGTCCGCCGTTGGAAAGACCTCTGGGTCGTTCTTCGACCCAAGAACATCGCCCTGTATAAGAACGACTCGGAATACTCACCCATACTCATAATATCGCTATCCTCCGTCATCAACGCCGTTGAAATCGACCCTGTCTCTAAAACCAAGGTGCACTGTTTGCAAATAATTACTGAAGAGAAGAGCTACAAGTTCTGCGCCCATAATGAGGATACCTTGGATAAGTCGCTGGGCGCATTCAAGAGCTTGTTAGCGAAGAGGAAAGAGCAAGAGGGGAAGAGTGCTAGGCGGTGATAACTGCCGAACCCGTGAAGGTTCGGTTGAAGAAAGGAAGGGAAAATGGTACATATGGATTCATCAAACTTGGTGATCCCGGAGTATATTTGCTAATAGCGCTGGTCTTGCATGCATGGAGTAACTAACGTCTTATGAGCCACGATTCTGTAAATGTAATGTTATGGCTATTGCGATGACGCTTGTTTGCGAACATTCTTTCATTTGTAAAGACGAAATAAAGCCGGTGAAGTGTCACACATCTCTCCCGAATTCCATTTCCATTATTCGTATTCATTTTCATCAGGCATTACACTCGACCTACAGCAAAATTCCCTCCCAACCGAGGGGACGGAAAGCTCAACTGTCAAACCATCTCATACCCCTCCTCTCCACCTTTCACCCCGGCCACTCCAAGGAAAAACTCACTTAGTCCCCACGCTCCCGGATCAGGAACTTGCTCGAAGCCCTTACCGCCAACATACACCGTCCTCCCCAAGCTAGCCTTCATACCTTTCGTGCCCTCGGCGCCCTTTCTCGACGCCTCGGCCGCTTTCTTCACGTCTCCCGTCTTGGCCAAGGTCTCTACAAATGGATGCAGAGCATCAACTAGGGTTCTATCACCTGGTTGAGCGGGCGTGTAATTAGCGAGGGATTTGGACGCTTGTTGTAAGGCTGTGGCCCAGACTTGAGGGGTGGCGGTGGAGGAACCTTGTTGGCGCAGGGAGTGCACGAGGGAGTTGAGGTAGATGGCGTAGATTGCGCCGGAAGTCCCGTCCATGGTGTTTTCTACTACTTGGACTACTTTGCTGAGGTCGAGGACTGCGTCGCCTGTGAGTTGGGTGGTGGAGAGGAGTTTGAGGACGGCTGGTGGGAGTTAGTACGTCGCTTGAAAAGGGGGGAGGGGATGAGGGGAGTGTACCTTCAGCCCCACGTTTCAAGCCGATTCCACAATCGCCATCGCCTACTACGGTATCGAACTTAGTGACATCTGCCTCAGCTGCAATCACTCTCTCGAGACCTCCTGTCAAGGCAGTCTTGAAAGCCTCTGTGCTGATCTTCAGTCCGCTGGGTTTGACTTCTTCGGCTCCGGAAGTGGATGCATCTCTTGTTCGACTCGACTTTGCTTCCCACGTTTCCTTCTTGATTGGTGCTGCCCACCCAGCTGCCTCGGAGGCTGCATCGAGTAGCTGTAACATGCTTGGTCCTCCAATATCGGTGTTGACAACATTCAGGATGGAGATACTGAAGCCAAGTCCGTTCAAGCTTGTCATGTATGTTCCGGCCAAGATTCGAACGGGCTTGATGTTGTATGTCTTCTCTAGTTGTCCGACAACTTCCGCGGTAATACCACCAAGTTCCAGGACACTTACTCCACCAAGGTTGTTGATTAGAAGAACGACTTCGTTCGAGTTGACCTTCAAAAACGCACGATCTTCATCCTTCCAGTCCAGCATTTGTGCAAGCATTCTTGACACCAATTCCGGAAGGTCAACAACTGCTCGTCCACTTCCAGGCTCGTTGTGAATACCCATTCCAATCTCAACCTCTTCTGTAGCCAGATTTTCGTCCGATTTTGGATCCGGAGGAGCTCTTCCAGGGACATGGACGTGATCCAAGCTTGCTCCAACACTAACAAGATTATCCGCTGTTAACTTGGCAACCTTGTAAACGTCTTCCAAGCTCGCACCTCTCGCAGCCAAAGCTCCCGATATCTTGTGGACGAGTACTGTCCCCGCAATACCTCTCCTGCCAACTTTCCCAGCAGCGATCCGTCCCACTCCCACATCATCGCCAACAACCAACATCTCAACCTTCAGCCCCGCAGCCTTGGCCTTCTCAACCGCCATCCCGAAATTCAGCACATCTCCCGTGTAGTTCATAACTGTGACCAGTATTCCCTTTTCGCCATCCACTCTCGACATAACAGCTTTACGGATCTGCTCTGCACTGGGTGAAGCAAAGATAGTGCCTGCAACAGCAGCAGAAAGCAATCCCTCCCCAACGAAAGCCCCGAAGCTGGGTTCATGGCCGCTTCCTCCGCCAGAGATTATGGAAACTTGCGGTTCATGGCCAGGTCGTCGGTAGATGATCTTATTTTCGGCATCGAGGGCAAGGGATGGGTTCGTGAGAGTGAGAGCTTGGAGAGCTGTGTTGACAAGATGCGTTGGATCATTGATGAAGTGCTTTGCAGACATGATTGCGGTTAGTAACCTTAGGTAGAGTTCGATACTGTAAGACTGCACTGCTTTGAACGTGTCAAGAAATCCGCAGACCCGAAGCACACGAGTGCAGCTTATAAACAGCTGTTCGGCCCATTTGCACCGATGCAAGGGAAGCGGGGCAAGATAGTTGGGGAGGGCAGTATGGGGCAATTGAGGGGTTGCAGCGAACCATCACCCCTGGAGCCCCACATGGGGAGCTCTGGAGCGAAGCCTGTCACAATCGGACAGGGAGATGTTAACCACCGTCGGCTAACTTGCCCTCAATCGGAGACTTTTCTCCAACCTCACCTCATCGCCCAGCCATCACCACACGAAAACATCTCCAGGAATTTCGGAATGGCACAGGCAACTTCAATCGCGGTGCCTGGTCAGCTTCTCGGCCCACTCAGCGAGTATCAACCTGGCCCGGGAACGCATGTCCATAATTCGAACCTCTTCGCCTCAATCCTTGGTCCGGTCAGAAAACTCAACCCTCCCAAGCCAGCAGGTCCACAGAAACGATTGACGAAGATCACGCCTGCTGCTCCTGTAGCATTGCCTACGCTTTCAATTGAGAGGAATATATCGGCGAGTACCCAGGATGGGGGAAGCAAGGGGAAGGCAGAGATCTTGCCAGAGGTGACCAGCACGGTGCTTTGCAGAGTTACGAGGATTACGCCAAGACAAGCTCAGGTTGCGATCCTGGTGGTTGGGGAGACGGTGTTGGATGGAGAGTGGCAAGGCTTGATACGCGTGCAGGATGTGAGGGCTACAGAGAAGGATAAAGTAAAGATATTTGAGAGCTTTAGGCCTGGGGACATTGTGCGGGCTGTGGTCGTGAGTTATACCTGTGTTTTAATAGGGAACGAAGTGCTGACCCTTGTGCTCGATCTCTCTTGGTGATCAATCGAACTACTACCTCTCGACTGCGAGCAATAACTTGGGGGTCATCATGGCAACGAGCGAGGCGGGGAATGCGATGTACCCTGTGAGTTGGAAGGAATATAAAGATCCCGAGACTGGAGTCAGCGAGAGTAGAAAGGTTGCCAAACCTTTCTAGAGAAGCCTTTCGACCCATCTTCCAAAAATGTTCTCTGCTGCATAGCGTTGGAGTTCTAGAGGCTATTGGCATAGCTCCTTAGGGTAAGGAAAATGGAGTATTTCAGGGCAAATTCTGTCACGTGGGTTCTGGTGGTTGAGTTCTCGGAACCCCATGCGTTGCTTTTAGATGGTTGAGTCAAATCTGTCGAAATCCATGCATGCATAAAGTATTACTACACTCCCAAGACCATTGTACCTACCTCATTGGTACAACGGGTAGCCTCGTGCGGCTGAGCGTTCAGACGAATCAGCAGCCTCGTCTCAACTCTTCCGGGCATCACTCCTTTCTTACCAAACTTCGGAGCCTCGCAACAAAATCACTATCGTTCTGTCGCCATCGCTTCCGATGTGTTCCAATTCACTTTGACGCCCTCGCGAAGGATATCCCGTGATTCAATACATGAGAACTCGACACGCGTCTGCCGTTTACCTCAACCTCTCAACCTTCTTGAATGTTACACAAACGGCTGGCTATTCGCGGCCACAGTCGTTGCGAGAGAATCAGCATCTCGATCTCTCATCTTAAAAGACGGACCTGGTACAGCTTACCATACACCAGGCCTTGAGCACAACAAGAATGGAGGACGACGAGGACGGTCAAGACGGATTCAACCCGAAATGGACCGAAGAGCCTCATATTGAAGACGGCGTATATCTTCCTCTCGACGAAGATGAACGCTCCCCACATCCAAAAGCTATTCCCCGACACATTCTAGATATCGCACAGGCGACATATGGACGAAACTTCAAGATCGATCCACCCCCCTCTCCGCCGCCTTCTCCTCTTGCTTGGATCCCTCGTCGACATGGAGGTGGCTTTCGTTTTGGACGGTCAGAAGACAACGAATATTTGGAGGTTCCTAAAGAAATCGAGCCTCCGTCTCTTATAGAGTTCCATTATTTCCCCAGGTTACCTATCGAATTACGACACATGATCTGGCGACACTGCTTACCTGGACCCAGGCTAGTAGAGCTTTTGTACGATGAAGACATAGGAGCTTGTACTTCACGTTCCCCTCTTCCGATCTGTTTATGGATTTGCAGCGAATCTCGTAGAGAGGCCAAATTATTCTACCGTCTATTATTCGCTACAGACAGGGCAGAGGCGACGATTTACCTTGACCCACGCATCGATGAGGTGTACCTCGGAATTGGCAACTTTCACCCTAGACCTCGATCACTACTCGACCTGTTCCTGTCTCTCAACCCGAAGGATATTGGCCAGATCGAGAACCTTGCGATTGACAGTGATGTTGCAAATTATCATGAGATAGACGAGGAGGCGCCGCCTTGGGGTCTGTGGTGGACATTGGCTATGACCACGACGGATGAGTATGTCTTCACCAATCTACGAACATTGACAATACATCGAAATGCTTCGCACAGGGGTTGCAATGACTCTTCGTACATTGGATTCCATGGCGACATTATCCTCACAGAAGTCGAGAGCAATCCGGGAGAGTTCCAAGCTTGGGAGATGGAGACCAGCGGCTGTTATTGGAAACGTAAAGCCAAAGTACAACCTGTCCCTTGGCAACTTCCTCTCGACGACAGTGTCACCTGGGAGGTTCCGTTTTCTCGTCTGTGGATGGATCTGGAAAATCACAAGTACAAGACACCAGAAATGGCCCTAGAGAGGGTGCGATTCGTGAGCTTCGGTCAGGGACCTGATCACTGGGCTGGACGTCTCGACTTTCTCGCCGGGAAAAAATACGTACAATCAACTGGTTGCATCTACGAAGGCCACAAGGCATTGAACACGCTCTTGCATTGGAGAGAGGCTGATCGTGATGGAAATGGGTGGTAAGATCCCCTGCAACAGGATAAGCCCAGCATCCCTACCCCTACCCCGCCCTTCCTGATCAAACCAACTCTATTTGTTGCTGACTGAAAGGCAACAAGGTATGGTTACTTGACGACGCAGCTCTCCGCACCAGAGTTCGATCCAATCCATGTGTACTTAACACAGAATCCTTGCGACTGTGCTATCGGACACGTCCACAAGGCAGGATTTTACGACGAGGATGATCTGGATGGAGTGGATTTGCGGAAAGTGTTGAAGGTTGTCAGCGCGGAGAACAATGGTGGTCGACCGCCGTGGGGATAATGGCGCTGGATTTGCGCAGAGAGGAGACATTTGCTGGAGCTTTTTGCTACAAACGGGAGATACACTACCAAACCGGATTGGCCAATATCGCGATGTATCATCTACTGGGACCCCATCGGTGAGCAGATCAAGCGTGGCATTTTGCATCTGCACACTTGAGCGCCTTAATTTCAAATCCTGAATCCTGAAATTAGAGTGAATGGGGAAAATATGTTTTGCGTTCTATGTTGGATGACTTCGTCTGACCTTTTACAACAAAAGTGACTTTGCATCTGCCCGACTTTTTATTTTAGAACGCGATCTGTTTAAATATTTCTCCTGCCAGCGTTGTTTTTCGCAACGAGAGTCGAAATCAACACCAAGCTGCGCTCTGAGCCTTCTGCCTTAACCCTGGGGTTATACTTGCCTCCTGCTTTTGCGCGACACCATGGACACAGAACCATTTGTGCCAAAATGGCCCGATGACCCCAACGACGATGGTATCTACCTTCCCGAAGACCTCGACTCTCGAACACCACATCCATCCAACGCGCCCAAGCAAGTCTTCGACATTATTTCCAGCACTTATTGTCCCAGCCGTAAGCCGGACAATGTACTATCGAAATTCGAGCAGTTCCCCAAGCTGCCGCTCGAGCTACGACGGAGTATCTGGTGCTATAGCCTCCCTCGTCGACGTATGGTGGAGGTACTGTACGACGACGAGACGGGTGAATGCAAATCACGATGCCCGGTACCAACCGCACTTCATGCCAATTCGGAGGCGAGAGGTGTGGCTCTTGAGTATTATGAGTTGACTTTTGCTACGCAGAAGGCAGAAGCGATGGTGTACTTCGACTTTGGCGTTGACGCGCTCTTCCTTGGTGTTGGCAACTTCTCCCCGTCTCGAAAGGATCCAGCCGATCTCTTGTTCCGGGCACTAAAGAGACAGGACATCGAGCGCCTTGAACATCTCGTTGCGGACGACTTTATAAACTCCTTCCTTCTTGGTATCTACGCTGACGATGACGACGACACCGACACCGACACCTCGCTTTCCGGTGGAATCACTGATGGAGACGATTCCGATTCTGATACAGACGAAGTGCAAAGCAGCCTAACCAAATTCGGACTCGACGGCCTTCAATCACTCACAATCGTCGATGGTTTGGGCAACTACGATTTCGTGATCCAGGAGATCAAAAATAACGAAGGAGAGTTTCATGTCTGGAACATCTTACGGGGCGGGAAACCGGTGCCTTTGGTCAATCCTGACACCGTTCGCTACCCCGGAATGCTCTACTTTTCCGAAATCTGGAGATCGACCGAGCTAGCCAAGTACATTGGATGGACCAAATTAACGACTCTGAGATACGTGGGAAGAAAGAGACTTAGGCAAGAAGAGGCGTGGGAAAAGCGAATCAGCTTAATGGATCAAGTTGTACTCCCAGGCACATTCAACACCTGTTTATACCCCAAGGATGGAGTCATCGACCGCATAGTTAGGATGCATCTCCTCGATCCAGAAGCGTTCCAGAATCTGCGAGAATACTTCGGTGGCGCGGACCCAGAATACATCTACATCGCTCAGAATTCATGTGTCTGCCCTATCGGACACAAGCACAAAGAACCGTGCCATTGGCGTCTGATGGACTTCAATCTCAGGAGGGCTTTGGCCAAGATTGATCCAGCTGGCGACGATCCAATAGAAGAAGCGGTTCCTGGTGCTTTTCCAGAGGAGTCTGCGGTTGAGGAGGAGAGTTCGCATCCTCCACAGAGCCCGTCGGAGGAAGTCACAGCGGCCGATTCGCAGATTCAGGAGATTGACCTCGAGCAGCCATTACCCGCTTTCCAGGACCGCTCGGAGCATAAGTCAACTTCTAGCCACCAGCAAGTTTCCCCGCCTACTCTTGTTAAAGCACCTTTCCTTTGGCGATTGCTTGATCAGCTTGAACACTACCTGCCGTCAGGAATCCTTGGAAAATTCACTGTAGCCAGCGTGCTAATCAGTTTCGGACTGCTGATCTACGCAATACTGGTTTTCGAAGTCAATCAACTCTGGGGACCAATTCTTGGGTTTGGAGTATGCGTCTCTATTAATCATCTTCGTGATCGGACGCAACCATCCTCTTCGCCGAATTTGCTCGCCCTGCTCTTTTCCCTGACTTGGCACTCAGTTTCCTCGGTGTTCGGACTGTTCAAGAACCACATATCCTACAACAAGACCGTCCCGGCTAGACAAAATGCTTCTCTTCAACAAGGTGCTTCGTCTGCCAACGCACTCACAACCGCTCGGCAACGATTCCACAAGGCTTTTTACGTCTGCATGATCTTCTGGATATGGCTTCTCCTGGGCCTCGTTAGTGTTGCATTGGCGTTCTCTCTATTGAAATTCTTGGTGGAGTTGCTGAGTGTAATCATGCTTCTCGTTGCGTTGTTGTGGCTGCTGGGGATTTGGTTGATGGCTCATGAGATGCATAATAAGTAATGTGTAATGACGAGACATGAAAGTCTTGAGAAAATAAACATATAATATTAATGCAAACGCCTAGATTGTTCTATGCTTGATCAGATCTTTGAATGCGCCAACTCGCCAGCTTCAGGTTCATCGCTGTACTCAATGGATTTCTGCATTCCACTCTCTTCTCTGTCGAGTTCTTGTATAAGTGAGTAGAAAGCGGGTCTATTGCATATCGCTTTCTATGTTCTAAGTATTTCTGGTTTATTGAGAATTATGCACTATACTTCCAGCCAAGAATGAATCCTGAGAATCGATTCTGTTGCACATTCCTGGCGGCTCTGGCACAATTAGGAATGACCTTGAAGTGAATAGGGGCAGTCAGACTTGTTTGTTGCACATCGGTTCCATGTCCCAAGGATTTCAAATATATTGGGATTTGAGGTTGTTCCTGAAGTTGAAAGTGACTGCTGCCAGACAGTTTTACTGTTGCACATAGCTTCAATGTTCCATGAGCTCTGGAAAATGGGATTGCCCTCAAGGTGAATCCGAGTAGTCTTTTTTTCTGTTTCACATCTATTTAATGTTCTAAGAACTTCTGGTACCTTGAGAATGATCTGTAAACCTGAAGTCTCGGAGTCTGCAAGAGGAGGAGGATGTTTAAAAGGGTAGTTGCGTCGTCTCCAACAAGCGAGCGCGCTCCTGCCCTCGTCCCTTCTCTGCGACTTAAACCTCGACACAACAGCATCCAAATTCATTCACGTCACCTCCAATTTTCTTGTTCACACAGCCTCGTGCAGGTCACCCATTCTCTTCGAGTCGCCTGTAGGACTACGTGCTCAACCTGGAGCCGCGACTTATCTGGTCGTGAGAAAGGTCTGCTTCGGAAACTGTCAACTTTGAACATCACGAAATTACGGTCTGCGAAACCCTTGTTTTCTCAAGCCATGAATTATTCTGCCTTGGTGGTCCTTTGAATACAAGACGTCTTTGTACCCGTCTTTCTTTGTAAGATCAACCCCGTCCTGACAAACACCTTCCCCTTCTCTTTCAAGAGACTGACCAAGGTCTAATAGGGCAATATGCCCTTCACCACGCGCTTCCAGCCGAACTGGCACGAGAAACAGATAGCTGCTCGCACTGATATTGAGTCTGGAAACTTGCGAGCATGCTCTTGGTCACTCTCGGCTCCGAGGGAAGTAAAGGACATGGTCTGCAGCACCTACACGTCACAGGTTCAGTCGGTGATGGGCGATGCCACCTCCATATTGTTCCCCAAATTCCCCATCGAATTACGAAGAATGATCTGGCATTATTCTCTATCTTCTCGGCTCATTGAGTTATTCTGGGATGAAAGCATCGGAGTGTGCAAGTCATCCTGTCCGCCGCCGGCCGCACTCTCGGTGAACAAGGAGTCAAGAGAGGTTGCTCTCGGGTGCTACAAACTTTGTTTCGGAACTTCGCAGGCACCAGCAAAGATTTATTTTGATATGACAGTTGATGAGCTGTATCTCGGGATTGGCAACATTGTTGCATCGAGTCACGACCTACTTGACGCCGTTTCGAGCGCTCTTGCTCCAGAAGACCTCTCTCAAATCAGACACCTCATTATTGACGACGATATATTCCAAGAAGATGACCCTCTGCCTAGTACAGCCTACCAAGGCCTGGCTGTTGGTCTTCAGTCCATCACAATAATTGACCCAGAATCATGTGGGGACTTTGTCTCTGAGCTGGTAAATATCAAACCTGTTGAACGTGACGTTTGGCTATTTGGTGAGGATGGAAGAACGCGGCGATGGCCAGATAGGATTGTTCAAGAAGGGGGAGAGCAGACTTGGGAATTTAACGATGAATTTGCTTCTGAGGGGTTTGAAAAGCTGATTGTTGGACCGAACGGCTTCCGGACACTGCTAAGGATCGTGACTCAAGAGAGGCTGAAGGAGGATGAAAGATGGGCCAAGCGAATGGATTTTCTTCAGAAGACTGTACTTTGGGATAATGGTTGCCTCTATGCTAGGGACGGCTTGATCGAGAAGCTTATCGACATGGAAGACCTAGACCCCGACAAATACGGAAAACTCTCACTCTTGGTCTCTGGGAGAAGTGAATGGGGTTTGGACCCACAGTTGGTCTACGCCTGTCAAACCACATGTGTCTGCGCTGTTGGCCACAAGAAGAAATTTCAAGGTCCAGATTGGTTCCCAGACATTTCCGGGGTGGATTTAAGAGCTCTTCTGAAGAAAGTAGAGGGCACAGGTTCTTCATGAATAGCGGGTCATCAGCAGTGTACCAACTCTGAATGCTGTTGCATTGGGGTCGAGAGAAATGGCTGTTGTAAGATTTGAGATGTTTTCTGGTGTTTGGTTGCCCTGGCGCTTTGCAACTTATGCGCAACATTGCTACGCCATGCCCGAGATGTAGCCAACAAGTAAATGAATTCTATCTGCCAACACTAAATGTCCCAATGATTTCACAAAATTTGACCCCAAAAAATTTCTCCCAGGATTTATGCTTATGTTTTAAAAAAGAAAAGCATGACCTGAACAATTACTTGCTCAATTTGAAACTCAAAGGCTTCGGTACCATCAATCCTAGAGCTTTCAATTCATTTGACTTCCATTTCATTGAGATCACGTGAAGTGTCAATAATGAATAGGAGGTGGCTAGAGATTAAGCGAGGCGACTTCCCAAACTCCCTCGAAACTTCCTCTTTAAATTTCGACACCACCTTCTTTTTGCCCAAGAACGAGCTCGTTTTTCAAAGCGCCTTCTTTGGTGAGATTTGAACTTGATCACATCTTCCGATTGTCTTTCTCGGTATTCTGAAGGCACGTCTCCTTCAACAATACGTGAGCTCTCCCGCTCACTCTCGTCGCTTTCAGTCCAACCTACCCGTCACGTACCGCAAAGTCACCACCCGCACTAACTCAACTCAACAAAACACACGTGATCAAGTTATTTGGTTCTGAGCTTGTGACCTGAAGGTAACATTCTTCCCCTTTTCATCTTGGATGTGCATTAACCAGGATAAGAGCAGTCAGATTATCGCATACTCCAAAGCAACACACTCGGAACGAAGCCGACAGTAATCCAAAGCAACGCGAAACATGCCGGAACACAGTCAATTCGTGTCAAAGTGGCCTGAACATCCTATTGGCACCAAGTGTTTCTATTGCCCGGAGCATTTGGAGGACAAAACCCCACACCCCGAAATTATGCCCCAAGTTCTGGACATTGTAGCTAGAATGTTCGTCCCGAGGCCGATAATCAACGGGGACTCCAAGTCTACTCCCTTTCCAAAACTCCCCATCGAGTTGTGCAGAATGATCTGGCTCAAAAGTCTTCCAAGTCCACGAATTATTGAGGTCCAGCGCTGGTTCGGGGATGAATATGACTTCTGCAGTTCTGATTGTCCGATCCCAGCAGCGCTTCCTGTCAACCGCGAAGCTCACGAGGTTGCACTTGAGTTCTGCAAGCCTTGGTTTGCTATCTTAGGAGCCCCAGCAGAAATCTATTTTGACAAGGAAATCGACTGGGGCATCTGCTTCAAGAAGACATTCGTTGGGAAGGCCCGGCGTCAGCTCGTTGGGCTGACTGCGAGGAGATTTCTTTAGAGGAGAGTCCGTCTATCAAGACGGTCAGACTGATGTCTCGGGCGTTCTAAGGTGAGGTTTTTGGTGAGAAGGAAGATTCGAACTTCTAAAAGGAGCAGTGCACGTTGAGGAGACTGGCTGCATCTACAAAGACGACGGAGTTATTGGCAAGCTGGTTGATTTGTCTTGTGGTGCAAACTGGCCGAAATACCTCCAAACCACTGACATTATCAACTTGGGGATAGGGGGTTCTCGAAGATTGGATTCTATAGTTGTTTACGTCTCGCAGCTATTTTCTCTTGTCGTATCAAGAATCAGCAATACTCACTGCTCCAGAATGATCCCCTGACCTTTCAGGGATAGACTTTGCAGCGGCTTTACGCGTCTTGGATGCTGGCCAATCTACCAGCTTGAAAGGGTTGCAGCAAGTGAGGTGCCAAGAGAAACGGAAACTCCAAATTGTGTGTTATTTTTATTGGCTCGGCTCTCTGGCTCTCCTTTCTAGTAAAAAACCTTCTGGTGACAATAGCTGGTTTTCGGAATCTGAAATCATCATATCATTCCAGTCCCAATTCAGTGACGTTCGTGACAGCCCCAGTCAATTTTCCCAAAATAATCAGCCATGCCACCGGGTGTAAAGAACCTGTATCCTCCATCATCGAAGCAATTCTCTCAAAATCGCAATCCGGAGAGAGGAGAAGGCTCCCTCAGCTTCGCTGCTCCGAAACCATGTCTCCTCATACCCATCGGAGTCCCGACCTTCGCCAACCTAATCCCTCCGTGTTCAACCACCATCTCCTTCGCCTCACCACCTTCGTTCTCAGTCCTTCTACGATGACCCAGCAACTGCTCCTCAATCTGCTTCTCCTGCACCAAGTCAGCAAAACTCCCAGTCTTCCACCAAGCTCCCATCATACCACAGTAAGAACACATACCTCCACCAACCCCTCCAACCTCTCAATATCTTCATCCCATCGTCGAATCTCCTCTTTCAACACCCTAATCCTCTCCTCCTTCTGCTCCCTCGCCTCCTCCATAAGCTGCCACGCCCAACCCACAACAAGCCACGCATTCACCAGCACGAATACCACCTGACTGAGACGAGCGCCGCTGGGCGAACGCATGAGATCTTCGTAGCCGAGGAGACGGAAGATGTGTTTGCTGAGGTGCGCGAGGATGAAGGCGAGGGGGATGGCGAGGAAGATGTCCCAGAGGACTGTGGGTGGAGATTGAGGTCATTAGCGGTTTGTATGAGATTGGGCGAAGGAAGGGAAGACGGAGGTGACGAACCAAGAATCAAACCTGGATGGGTGATGGTGAAGAAACTGCTTTTGTTTGTGTCGGAAGCCATGATTTCCTTCTTCTGCTTGGAAGGAAGTGGTGCAGTGGTGTTGTTCGCAAGATTTGTTTGAAGCGAAGTTGTGCAAAGCAAGATGAAGTCGAGATTTTCTGTGAACAAGGACAACGAAGATTCTCCTTAATTTAGAGTCGGGAGAGATGAAAATACTGAAAGGCGCTGTCGTCATCTTAGCCAATTCACTAACAAGCATACAAAAGATGAATCACAAACTCGGAAGCCAGTACTGAAAGTCTCCTTTCACTAGAAATACCAGTACTAAAAATGATAATGTAACCATTGTGGCTTGCATAATGGCTGAGTGAGAGAACTCCTCAGTCATTCATACTCAACAAAAAGAGTAAGAATGCTGCTGCACCAGACCCCCTTTATACAACAGCGAGCCGTCCCCCAAACAAACAAACCATTCATCAACCTTCGCCCGGGACAAATCAAGCTCTGCCTATTCATATAATATTAAAATATCTTCAGTTGCAACCCTCCGTTCGCTTCCATCGATTGGCTCCCGAATCACAGTATCACTGCTTTCTTCTGAGCTCCAACGTGGCGGACTCGAAGCTCCATCCATTCCATGCAAAGCTTTTCGAATTCTCGCTGCCATTTCAGCCGCTTCCCCAGGATATCCTGCACTAGAGCGCGCAAGAACTCGATTCCGAGAAGATTTGGCGGACAGTTCACCCGAAGTTTGGCGGGATTTAGGTCTGAAGGGCAACTTCGTGAACATCTCAACCTGCTTCTCCGCCACTTCAGCTCTGGATTTCCAGTGTTCAGTCTCTTTCTTTGTTTCCCTCAATTGCTCACTGAGAGTCCCAATATCAAGGGACCCTCGGGCCTCGAGCTGCTTCTTCAGTTGTCGGACCTCCTCGGTTTTTGCTGCGAGCTGTCTCCGGAGAGTTCGAATCTGTGCATACAACACGGAATTGCTACGACCTGGAAGAGGAGGGCTCCCGGCTGGACTGACAGAACGCGAACTCGAAAATACATCTCTAAAAGGTGAGTCTGGGTGTACAAAGCCAGCCATATCAACGAGACTGGGGCTGGAGTTTACACAATTGAGCTCGGCTTCTCTGATGCTAAATGTTATTGGGAGCTTTTTGAGGTCAATAGTACCAGCAGGTCCATCAAACTTTGGAACTTCGGTCGAATCCGCGGAAGGAGGCCCAGCTACAGCTTCTGGTGAAACAAGTGACTGCAATGAGGTTGGGATTTGCATGGTACATATTGCGACATGTTCGTCATGGCCGGGTGAGGTCGAACACCCGGCAGAGGAATTTGGCTGTTGCTGTACTTCCTCAACAGCTTCTGCAAAGGGCGTCTGGGGTATAAACGGGCACTCCGTATCCCTGTTGGATGAATCTGGCAGATTTGTATCTGTTGGAGATGTAGTATCTAGAGGACATGAAGTCTTTCGGCATCCAAGCGGACTCAACTTAGACAGAGGAGGCGACTGCTTTGACGCTGGAACACCTCCAGGAGGAGAATTGGCAGCATGGATGGTCATTTCATCTTTCCCTGCAAGTGATGTCCTTCGGCTCAAATTCAAAGCTGTATCGAGAAGCAATTTGCGGCTGGCGATCAAAGAACTGCGTCTTGATTGTGGTGTAATGGCGGATTTTCCTGATTTCTGAGACTTCGTAGGAGATGGTGGATTGGTCGTATATGGAGCGACCAAGCTTTCCTTAGGAGAACCGACACAATTCTGATCCTCTCTAGCCAAGAACTCGGTGATTGTTTTCTTTGGTGGCCTGGAAGGCGAACGCTCAGGGGTAGTTTGTGAGTCCGGGTTATTGAATTTCGCAACGAGAGCGGAGAACTTAGTGCTTGGACTACAAGGAAGAGTGGAGGAGCTGGGCCGGACGGGGGTACGTTGTTGATTTGTCTGGGACTTGGGGGTTACTGGATTCGTACTTGCCAGGATCCGCTTGGGTGTTAAAGGGTATGCACCTATTGGATCCGAAGACGCAGCCTCGAATTTTGGACCAAGCCCCGACGGACAGTTGTCCTTCTCATCAACCTTTGTATTTTCATTCGTGGCACGTTGGCTGATCTTCGCGCCTCCAATTTGAACTGCAGTATTTCCATGCTCTGAATTCAGGGGCGGCCTTGCTGCTCCACTTGTCCAATCAGATCCAGCTGTGTGTTTCCCGGAAGGAGGATTACCCAGTGGCTCTTCTTTCACGGAGCCAAGCTTGTGCTTAGATGGAGAGTTGGCCCCATCCTGTTCTTCGAGAAAGCCAAGTGCCTGGGCAAGTTCGGACAATGAAGCGATATCCTCCTCTTGAGATATGGTTGACAGTGGATCCTGTCTCGGGAATCTCTTTGCGTAATCTAGTTCCAAAAGCTTCTTCTTCCGTTGTGGATCATCATACAACGACCTCGAGACCTTGCGAGGAGACCTATTAGGGACTTTCTCTCCTATACCCGGGTCGCTGCCATAGAATCGGCGTTGGTCTTTGGGAACTTCGTGTTCAGGGTCCCTAGTCGGTGCTTTGGATACCAATACTTTCGGTTTCCCATGATCCGAAGGAGTATTTACAGTTTCTTGTGAAACCCGAGAGTGTCTCGATAGCGACTTCTTTGCCCAGGCAACAGGACCCATTTGAAAACCACTTTGAGGAGGCGGTGAAGGAGAAAGAGGTTTGAGAAGAGTTCGTGGAGGCTGCGTAGCTGGGTTACACCGTTCGCTGCTAATCGGAGGCTCGCTGTGACGAGAGACTCGTTCAGCGGCCTTCCCTTTCTCAAAATCACTCATAGTCTCCTTGATAGGTATGCGAAGACTCTTCGGGGTCTGCATGGGAATACCTGTCATGAGAGAAAGGTTTGGGCCCATGAATTTAAGGCTGTCGATCGGCTGAGCATGTATAGTCGTTGACTTCACTTTTGGAGCTGAACATGGAGACCCAGGAGTAGAATGCGGTGGGGATGCCTTTCCCATAAACGCATCATCAGGTGTTGGTCGATTCTCCTTGTTTGACGAACTCGATCCATTCGATTTGTCTTTCGTATGGGAATTTTTTTTGATGAGCGCATCATCAGGCGGTGGCCTATTCTTTTTGTTTGATGAACTTGACACATTCGACTTCTCCCTCGTACGTGATAACTCAAAGTGTGTCCCGGCTTCACTCTCCTTAACATTTTCCTCAACCGTGGGTGAAAGCACGCTCACTGATTTGGCGGTAGAGAGGCGTTGCGTTGAAAATGGCCTGGATTTCGACCTTTGCTTTCTAACTTGTAGGCCATCGTTATGCCCTGGGGAGTGATTCTCATCGGGGTCCGCCACAGGGCCGCTGACGCCTGCACGGGCTTCACGTTAGTAATAAGGGAGAACCAAGTCAGTCCTTAATGAACTTACGACGTATCGGAGTTGGAGATGGACTTCTTGACACTGGTCTGTAAGGATTTGCCTCATCCCAGTCAGGCGGTTTCCGGAGAGCAAATGATTCAGATGCAGATGGTCGTAAAAATGGAGGGTTTACGCCCCTGAAACCTAGACTCTTATATCCTCCTACGACCTTCAATGCGCTGAGATTTTTCATATGTCGGACTACTTCCCTCCAGTGAGTGATGAGCATCTCGGCAATACTGTTGGCAACCTTGATCTTGTCCACATAGGTATTGAATGAATTTCCCTCGTCCCCGCTTTTAGTCTTCTTTTTCCTCTCCTTTCTTGACTTCGGAGGACTGATTGGAAGTAATATGAGACCGCCATGAGGGTTTGCGATGCGCATGATGTAGTCCTCCAACAAGTCACCGACAAGGAGTGGTCCGAAGACGATTCCCAAAGGACCATAACCCATCAAATCTGATGTTGGTAACGGTCTGCCTCGGTCATCTTCCCTTCGAGAAGTTTCTGCTGCTCGCCCGATCATACAGAGAAGACCGAATACTGCACAAATGAGTTCGCGTCTGTACTGAGATTGCAAAGTTGAAATCGCTAAAGCAATGAGCCTTGCGCGGACTTTGCTCTGTTTTGTCCTTGTCCATTCGGGGTCACTCTGTAATTGACTCTGGATTGAAATGAAGGAATCAAAGAGGGGCAAAGAGCCTAAGATGCCTCCAGGCAGCCCGGAGATGAACTTTTTGAATGCCGAGGCCACATCGTGAACATCGCACCGGATGTGTTCGGGTAGAGTTGGACATCGAACCGTTCCTGCAATAGCCTCTCCATTGTTGTCCATTGAGCAGTAATGATTGTACAGCGCTGCCACGACATTATGAGAGCCAGGAATTCGAAAGACGCCCCTGGTGGTAGTGCCTAAGCATTTCGTCAGTAAGGGCCATACGAGAAGAAGGATATCCACGTACCATACTGGACAAGATATTGTGCTGTAGCGCGGAAGCAAGTTGGCACAGCCAGACTTCCAGCTGCATATTCCGTGGGCAAATAGAGGAGGCTCGACCCGCAAAGACGAACCAGTTCCTGCAAATCTTTGTCCTTTAGCTTATCTTTCTTCAACTTCATCCGCAGTGATAAATCGCTGATGCTACGTCTATGCTTCAGTTGTCGTTCGGGCTTGATACTTTGCGTGGACGAAGTTCGTCTTAGGATCTTTCTTGAGAACCAACTGTCCCGCTGTCCCTGATTGTTGGAATCATCCTACGCGTTCTGTCAACTCTGTCTTATTTCGTTAGGGCTTTCAACTTACATTGGTTGGGTCATCGTCGTCTTGCACCATCGGCCGTACTCCATGCTGTATCATGGTATTAGCTACATCCACTCCATGCCAGGGGCTCAAACATACCTTTCTCGCCAGCCGATTGAATTCTTGGAGGAACACAGTCCGGTCGTCAACTTCATCCTGGTCAGATAGTACATCCCCATCCGATGATGTCCATGTGTTGCTGGTCCGACCTGCGCGTCGAGATATCCCACCCGCAGAAGCCTCTGTGAGTGCTACCGAGCTTCTAAACTGGCCTGTCGAATGTGATAGACGATGGGTCCCCGTGAATGAACTGGTCCGATGCGGTACTTTTGAGTTGTTGAGAAGGCCTTCAGCGATCGTCATATCATCGTAGACAGGAGCGCGAAGATCGGATTGTGTTGCCATTGATAATTTCGTTGAGTATGAACGATGACTAAGATCATTATTGGCGGACTGCATGTTGACATTCAAGATCCATTGATACTGTAAAATTGGAGAATCTCGGTGGGGTTCGTACATCGATGCGCCAAAGAAGAGGAGGTTCTCCAACGCACTTGCGATAGAAGGAAACAGCAACAACTCATAAGCACTTTCCATTTCTGACTTACGTCTTGAAATGACGACTACTCCATTGATACTCAAAGATCAGTTCGGTAATGGTTAGTCCCAACGATATCCCGGCAGTAGGCTTCTTCCTTTTTGAACGTTCCAACTGTCATCAAACATTGAGGGTATTGACTTTTACACTCTGTGTCGGCACCCAATGTCAAAAGTTTATTCATCTGACTTGCAACAATGTTCTCCCAATCGCCCCAAAAGAAATTGCTTGCCTTGAAAAACAAATGGTATTATCGACGACGACTGAAAGAGATCTATAAACCTCGCAGCATGATATGCTCGACTCTCATTCCGTACGCCAAATCGCTATGCAACGCCTCCTTGGATATCTCGTCCCATTTCCATCCCATTTGTGCTCATTCGTCTAGTTCTCCATACAGAAGGACATACTTCAGGATATCCGAAAGTGAAATCATCCCCCTAAGACGATTCTCGTCATCAATTACAACGAGCCGATGGACTCTAGATTTCCGAATCGTATCAAAAATCGAATCTAGTCTATCTTCCTCGCTGCACGTGTAGATTCCTGCGAAATCCTCTGCTCTCTTCGACAACGCTTCTCCAACACTTGTCGTAAGTTCGTCGTAAGCACCGCCTTTGATGACCGAAATGACATCGACGGCTTCAAATACATTTAGGACCCGCCTATCCTCGTCGACAATTGGTACACTCGAGATGCTGTATTTGACCATAATATGGATGACGTCGATCACTGAGGTATCCATGTTTGCCGTCTGCAAGTCCCCGTATGTGCCGAGACTAATCTCCGAGACAGTTTTCTTCAACATCTCCGTTTCGGTGACATTGACCGCTATGAATTTTAGGAGCCGGTATTGCGTGATCACGCTGACAACCATTTCTCGACCAGTCTCATCGTCGACATCCACTAGAGGAATTCGTCGGGCTCGAGTCTTTAGCATTTGACGGCATGCTTCGTAGAGAGAGCGCATGGGGTGCACGGAGAGTGTCTCAAGCGGCAGAACACCAATTGCTTTCTCGATTTCTAGACCATGATCAGCACAACCTCCAGTCATGTATGGTAACAGTCCTGCCTCTTAAGCTACTCAGTCGGAACTGGTCTATCTGATTGAGGGCATCCGGGTTTTGCCAATAGTATTGGACAACATTGATATAATCGGAGGTTGTGAGGAGACCAGCGAAAGTCGAGGTATGCGAATCCCAGAGAGGAGCAGAAACGATGCCTAGAGATGGATGCTTTAGCAAAAAGACAACTAAAGGTCCTGGGGTATCTCACCGTTTTGGAGGAGGATGGTCAAGCTCTTCTTGACGAGAAGGTCGGTATTGAGAATGATGAGTCGGAAGGAGAGAGGAAGGACATCGTAACTGGTTCGTTTCTTGAGGAAATCCCGGATTGCTTTCTGTGAAGTTCAAGCTTTGTCAGCCTTGCGGGGTCCTGTGAGCCATGGCATCGACGGAGAGTTTGAGGCTCAGCACAGCTGCGATGCATCGAATTTCGAGGGTCAGGGTCGACTCACCAACCCGCTCAGCTGGTCCCTGTCCACCGAGCTCAACGGCTTATCCTGCATCGCGCGATTTTGGCCTCGGGGAAGAAGGAAAGTGGAAGGTTGGGCAATGCGTGACGGCTCGTGACCATGCCTAGCGATGTTTGTTGGCGATGGAGAGCGATCCACGGCATTGGGCGCCGCGGCCGCCCGAGTGCCTTCAGCCGTATCGGACATGGGCCAGGATGGCTGGTTCACATGAATGGAGATCGAGCTGTTTGAGGGAGGCTTTGGCCTGGAGGCCGTGGACACCAGGGCGAGGTCAAGATGGCAAGGCGACAGCGAAGAGAGGGCAAGCTCGAAGACGGGAGATCTTTTTTTGGAGGTTGATGGAGCGATCGACGTGGGCTAGGAAGCGGAGCCGGCACCTGCTCCAGCAGCTCCAGCAAGAATCCTATGGGCCGCCGTAGAGATAACGCGCCGAAACGATTTTCCGATCCGACAGCCTTTTCCGATCCTGTCTTCTCAAGGCTGGCAAAAGATACACATACACAATGGTTCCCACGGTGATGATGTTGGGACACTCAAATCTCGCCCTTGCCTTCACACGTCATATTTCTAGGAGTTCTTGATTTTTCAGGCTTGCTGGAGAACCGGCACAAGGCCTGTGGCAATCTGAGTGAGTTGAGGCTGCTGAAATAGGAGGTCTCACAGCGTCTGCAGGTACTTTTCTTCACTTTACATTGGGCATCGAGGCTCCAAAAAGGGGTTGGGTTTGTCGATCTTCCGAGAAGAAGGTCAACAAATTCGATGTTTCCTTAGCAAAAACGCTTGTTATCTCTTCTTCTGTACTGCTGCTATGAGGGTGATAATGGTAATGTACAGGGAAGCATTGTACATTGGAGCCTCGAGGTGTCCTCGCAGATTGAGTCCTGATGTACCTCGTGTCACATGATCGGCGTTGAAATCAAAATGCTGCCTCCGTACTGTTCTGAAGAGTCGCCGCGATTGTATCTGGGCCCCGGAAAGCTTGTCACCCCGTGTAAGACAGAGCAAACGAACCGCAAGTTAATTTGAGTGATACCAAGGTAAACGGCCTTTGGATATTAGGTGTCTTGCTACCCCCGGCCAGACCCGCCCACAAAAACGGTTCTTGGACTTGAGTGCGCAAACGCAATTTTCAATGTCCCAAACTTGGAGTCGTTCCACAGATTGTGGACTAAAGCATAAAGTTTGTCTCTTGACCCCGAAATCAGAGACATCTCGTCGGCTGATTTTATCAGAAATACAATGGAGACCGCCATGTGACGCGGGTGTTGTTTTTTGCAGAACAAGGGTTTTAGGCGAGGAGCTTGGCTTGCTGGCGGCGGACGCAGCTTCCTCCAGGTACTCCGAGCTATCAGAATCACACCTCCTTCCTATCACCGAGGCGCCTTCTTCCCTTCTTCCCTTCTTCAAACATCGTGTTGTTTTTCGTATCTTTGCAGTGCATGGACCACGCGCCTTGCCTTGTGCCACCATTTCAGACTTGACCCATCTTGCCGGGTTTACTTTGTTCAACGTTCCGCTCGCATTCCAACAAAACAATTGACCTCGAATACGATTCACCACCAGTCCTGCGGGACTGACCTCTGGAGATGGGTGCCTGTGGATCTTCGTGCTGTGGAGGTATGGATACCAGGTGCTTGGACAGGAGGCAGGGCATATTCTGATGAACCACAGGCAAATCTCGCGATGGCCTATACGAGCCAGTCCTCGCTGAGAGCGAGAGAGAAGCTGTTGCAGACCTCCTTCAATACCTAGAAAACGTATGAGCAGCTCTGCCAGGCAGAATGTATACGCAGCAGCTAAATATGTACAGCGTGGAGAAACCGACTTCTTTTCTGGCGAACCTTTACGAGCTTTGAGCACTTTAGTCTTCTCAGATAATGTCGACCTTCAACGCAGCGCAAGCCTGACTTTCGCCGAGATAACAGAGCGAGGTACGTACATGGCATGATCAAGTGGAAGGGAGGCAAGATACAGTGCTCTGAATGGGAATCTGAAGCTGGATTTGGGACTCCCTCGACGGCCTCGAGCATACATCCAAGGGCGAGCTTGTGGACTAGGGATAACATGGTTTCGATATGCAGCATGCTGATTGTTCTTTCAGATGTCCGCGAAGTTGATCGCGATACACTCGAGCCGATACTGTTCCTGTTACAAAGCCCAGATATAGAGGTTCAGCGAGCAGCCAGTGCAGCCCTTGGAAACCTTGCCGTCAACAGTAAGCATTGCTGTCCCCTACAAGGGTTCTGGGAGCATTTCCTAATGTTTTATAGCTGAAAACAAGGTCGCTATTGTGCTTCTCGGCGGGCTTACCCCTCTCATTCGACAGATGATGTCCCCAAACGTTGAAGTACAGTGCAACGCGGTAGGCTGCATTACAAATCTTGCAACCCACGAGGACAATAAAGCAAAGATAGCAAGGTCTGGAGCGTTGGGGCCTCTTACTCGTTTGGCAAAATCGAAAGACATGAGAGTTCAGAGGAACGCAACGGGAGCTCTCCTGAACATGACCCATTCAGGTATGGATCTAATATCCTACGACACACCGGTAACTGACAAGAACAGATGAAAATCGGCAGCAACTCGTAAATGCGGGTGCCATACCAGTACTCGTCCAACTACTTTCTTCCTCCGACGTTGACGTTCAATATTACTGCACTACTGCTTTGAGCAATATTGCTGTCGATGCAAACAACCGAAAGAAGTTGGCACAGAATGAGAATAGACTGATTCAGTCTTTGGTCAATTTAATGGACTCATCTTCGCCGAAAGTTCAATGCCAGGCTGCTCTGGCTTTACGAAACCTTGCTTCCGACGAGAAATACCAACTCGAAATCGTTCGGGCGCGAGGTCTACCTCCTCTTCTTCGACTTTTGCAATCCTCATACCTGCCTTTGATTCTTTCTGCAGTAGCTTGTATTCGGAACATCTCCATCCACCCTCTTAACGAATCACCTATTATCGATGCAGGATTCTTAAAGCCACTGGTGGATCTGTTAGGATCTACAGACAATGAGGAGATCCAATGCCACGCGATATCTACGCTTCGAAACCTTGCAGCAAGCTCTGATCGCAACAAAGCTCTCGTTTTGGAAGCTGGAGCTGTTCAGAAATGCAAGCAATTAGTTCTCGATGTTCCCTTGAGCGTACAATCAGAAATGACTGCCGCAATTGCCGTATTAGCTCTCAGCGATGAGCTCAAGACTCACCTCCTGAATTTGGGAGTTTTCGACGTTCTAATCCCTCTTACAGACTCTCAGAGCATCGAAGTCCAAGGCAATAGTGCAGCAGCCCTTGGGAATCTCTCTTCAAAAGGTATGATCCAGGTGTTTCCTTGCCCTAGTCATATGCACTAACATAGATTGATAGTTGGCGATTATTCAATCTTCATTCAAGACTGGACAGAGCCTAATGGAGGCATTCATGGGTATCTGAAACGGTTCCTTGCCAGTGGAGATGCTACCTTCCAGCACATTGCGATCTGGACGCTGCTTCAGCTTTTAGAGTCCGAAGATAAGAAGCTTATCAGCTTAATTGGAAAGTCGGAGGAGATAGTGCAGATGATCAAGACGATCGCGGATACGCAAATCGAGTCTGACGATGAGGGTGAAGAGGATGGCGAGGGAGAAGTCGTGCAGCTTGCCCAGCGTTCTTTGCAACTTCTGGGGCAGAACAAGCCATCTCACATTGAGGGTTAAATCAAGTGAGCGTTATAGATCTTTGTTTTGTATTGCATCTTCGGATCGGAAGGCGAGGTGTTAGGCGCATTTAATCAGGGAATATCTTTTTGGGAGCGAGCATTGGTGGAGCCGAGGACTGAGCGAAGCTTTCCCTTGAACGACGAGGAGTCGGCGGCAAATTCGAATTGCCACGCTCTCACCCATTTCATTCAGACGTTCAACTCGAACTTGTTTTCATACTGGACTTTCCGTTTTATCCCATGTAATTAGATAGGAAGCTTATGATATCCACACCTTTCACACGGGAGTTACATTCTTCAAACTTCGGATGAAAGCGATCTGACAATGTAAATCACGAGCCGACAAGCTGCCCTCCAACGCCTTGCTCCTTGAAATGCTCCCATTCAGCCCCTACGAATTTTCTACAGGTTGCAGCCCATTTTCTATCCACCTTCTCTCACTCCAAGGCAAGACTTTCGCAATAACCTTGCCTTTAATTAACCCCAGTGGCATAGGCCCAAAATGTCTCGAGTCTCTGGACCACGGTAGATTATCACCAATGACCCAACAATGGCCCTCCGGTACCTAGTCCCATATTAACCCAGTTCTAAAGTTTACCAGAATTTCAATCATCTCTTACCTGGATCATTGATTCCGTAGTCCCCGGAGTATCCCTCATAACATAATCCCCCTGCAGTCCAAGAACTCTCTTGATCACGCTCTCCCCCGGCTCGACCACCGAGTCAAACGACACCACATCCCCAACCTTGACCTCCCTCCCTCGTCGATAGTATCTTGAGATAATGACGGAATCGCCGGTGACTTCGAAAGTGGGCAGCATAGAGGGGCCTTGTAGGGGAGCTATTGCGTAGCCATATTTCCAGAAGACGTGGGCCAGGAGGATGGTCTTCAGGGCTGCAATGGAGAGGCGCAGAGGATGCCCTGCGTAACGCTCTTTGGCATATTTAAAGGGGAGGAGAAAGCGTGTGAGAAGGGGCATGGCATGTTGATTTTCGAGGACGTTGTTGTTGTTTGAAGTCACGAGATGGGCTTGGATGTCAGAGGGCGGAGAGGAACATTTTTACGCGAGAGATTTCGAAGCTTCAGCCGTCTTCAAAGCTCACTTGTCGATTCTCCGGCAAGGGACAGCAACAATGAAGAGCACCAGATGCGCATTCAGCACAGCTACAGCTCTGCACAGGGTTTTCATTGCCCCAATTGAACTTGTTCAACCGGGACAATCACAGCTTCAATTTACGCCGCGAACTATTTCTTCCACCTCAACGTCAGCTCTACGCTGTAGCATCAGAGCTCCCAGACTCCTCGTCTCACAGCAGCAAAAGTGCTACGCCTCCTCAGCAGCAGTCAGAAGCCGTCTCCCCCGCGACGACGAAATAAAAGCCTGGTCCATATCCCTCGTGGGCGAAGACGGCAAACTCCAAGATCCGCAACCAACCCTCGACGTCCTCGACTCCATCGACCGCAAGAAAGACACGCTCGTAGTCGTTGTTCCCGGCGAGCCTGGCGTCCCCCCAATATGCAAGATCATGAACAAGGAAGCTGTGCGTGCCGCCGAGAAGGCGAAGTTGAAGGGTGCGAGGTCAGCGGTTACGGAGAAGACGATTGAGTTAAATTGGGCAATTGATGCGAATGATTTGAGCCATAGGATGACGAAGATGAAGGGGTTTTTGATGAAGGGGAATAGGGTTGAGATTGTGCTTGGGGCGAAGAGGAAGGGGAAGAAAGCCACGGTAGAGGAGGCGGAGGCTTTGATTGCGAGGGTGAAGGCCGCAGTGGCGGAGGTTGAGGGGACGAGGGCGAGTAAGCCAGCGGATGGGAAGTTATTGGGGGTGTATACGCTTCAGTTTGAGGGGACGCTAAAGAAGGGGAAGAAGGACAATGTGGTCGAAACTGCGGAAGAGGAAAGGGAGATTGCTCCAGCCTGAGAAAGGTTGGACAAATTGTTGGAGATGCAGCTACATTACTGTATGGGAGAGCCATTAGGGCCGTTCTTACTCGAATGTCAAATATTGTCTGTCATGGCTTATGTTGGGGCTCAAAAGTGATCTGTAGTTGGATATTAGATACATGAAGACCTAGTAATGAATCAGGAAGTTTGCAAGCTTGAAAACACTCTGCACCTTTACAAAAATATACCACATATTAAACCAATCTTATGTTCTATTCTGAACAACATCCGGGAAGGTCTTTTCTTTCCAAAACTGTTTCCCCTTGTGGATCGCATTGCACGTGCTTTTCTGTTCTTGCAGGGATTCTGCAGGAGTCGCGCCAAAAACCTCACCTTGCTGCAGCCTCACTCCAAACGTCCAACTCGAGTCGCATCAGCCAGTCGTCACCATTGTGGAGAGTCAGAAGCTCTAAATTACCTAGGATGTCTATCTACTTCAACACATATTCCTTCCAAATCTTCGATCTCGAGAAATCCTAGATTTAGGCTCGTGAGTCACTTCTCGTCAGGCGCAAACCCCCACATCGCGCTTCTGTTGGAGTACAACAAATTTCATACAACCACAATTACAATTTACAACTGCCTGCGGAGCAATATTTTGTAATAACAGGTCCTTTACAAAGCCACAGTTCATAAAATCCGTACTTCGGTACTGCGAACGACAGTATGCCCTCGTCAGACCCTCCCACAGCGGAGCCCGCGCCCCAACAAGCTCCTGCCCCAGCGCAAGGGAAAGGAAATACGGTGAAGCAACCAAAAGGGAAAGAACCCGCGGCAACTACAGATGGACCAAAGCTTTCAGGTGCGGAATTAAAGAAGCGAGCAAAAGAAGAGAAAGCTGCGCGGCGAGCAGAAGCATTGCTCGCAAAGGGAGCCGCTGCGCCTGTCGTAGCTCCAACACCAGGACAGCAACCAAAGGCGGAAGGGCAAAAGGGTGCTAAAGGACAGCGACAACACCAGAGAGGTGGCTCGACGGCAGTGGAATTGAGAAATCTGCCAGTTCGGGGAGCGCAGAAGGTTGCACCTGGTCCTATTGCCACGGAGCCGAAGAAGGAAGACAAGACAGTGGAGTTCTTTAGACATTTATACAAGACGAGGACGACGTCGATTGCTGGGGCGAGCAAGGATGTGCATCCGGTGGTTCTGGCTTTGGGGTTGCAGATGAGCAATTATACGATTTGTGGAAGTTGTGCGAGGCTTGTTGCTACATTGCAAGCTTTCAAGAGGGTTGGTTACTTTTTGTGTTCTCTTGCAACTTTAATATCTTATAACAGTCGCCGTGATGGATGCATAACTAACTTCCATAAGGTCATCGAGTCATATACTACACCACCACAGAACTCACTAAGTCGGCATCTTACATCACATGTTCTCTCACCACAAATTGAATACCTGTCATCATGTCGCCCCCTGTCAATTTCTATGGGAAATGCTATTCGATGGCTGAAGCTTGAAGTATCAAAGGTCGATGTCAGTGTTCCAGATGCGGAAGCTAAGAAGGGCCTCTGCGATGCCATCGATGTGTTCATCCGGGAAAGAGTCACGTTCGCAGACCAAGTCATTGCACGCAGTGCTGCAGATAAGATTAAGAACGGAGATGTGATCATGACTTACGCAAAAAGCAGTATTGTTCAACGGGCACTGGTCACAGCACATGAGGAGGGTAAGAAGTTCAGAGTCATAATAGTCGACTCGAGACCATTGCATGAAGGGAAGCACTTAGCAGCAGCGCTGGTGAAGATCGGGATGGATGTGAAGTATTGCCTGATCAACGGGCTTAATCACAACATCCAAGACGTTACGAAAGTGCTGTTAGGGGCTCACGCTATGATGAGCAACGGACGCCTATTTTCAAGGATAGGAACTGCGCTTGTGGCAATGGAAGCCAACGAAGCAGACAAGCCCGTGATTGTTCTTTGCGAGACGATCAAGTTTACGGAGAGGGTGGCTCTGGATTCGATCGTTCACAACGAGATTGCACCCGCGGACGAGCTGGTGATACCTGGTGGTCCACTGGAGAATTGGGGAGATATCAAGAAGCTGCAGCTTTGCAATCCGATGTACGATGTTACGCCTGCGGACTACATCCAAATGATCGTCACGGAGTCTGGGAATGTGCCGCCAACTTCGGTACCTGTGCTACATAGATTAGGGAATGAGAGCCAGGGTTAGAGAGGAGTGATGGCAAAGGAGGAGATGGCATAAATAGCATGGCTGGAGGATTGCATGGGATAGCAGCTGCTTGCTGTAAGATAGTGTAAAGATGGTCTGTCCTAGAAATCAGACAGAACTGGCCTCGCAACATATCCACCAAAGGATCTTCTTGATGTGATTTTGGTCTTGTTTTCTCTTCTAGAACAGACGTCCGGATCAAGCCATCGTGACTTTGTACAAATGCCCTCCCATCAATTGCCCTCTAACCTTCTATTCCTCCGCCTCAGCAGCCTCCCTCTCAGCCCTCCTCGCCCTCTTCTCCAACAGACTCGCTCTCCTCGCCCCTAGAATCTTCTGCTGTCTTTGGTCCACGCCCTGAACCCAGTATCCGAAGCTTGCTCCCACGCCGCCGAACACAGGGTATGCCCACAGTGATTCCTTATTGAAGAAGGGCCGCATTTCGAGTCCGAGTTGCCATACGCGGACTGCGAGGCCTTCGGGAGCTTCCTGTTAGCTGAGGTCTTGTAACGAGGGAGTGGGAGGAGGGGAAGGAGGAATACATACCGAAGCCGCCCCAGAACAGGACTTTGTGCACCATTGCGATCTCTCCTTCCAGATTTCCGACTTTTATGGACTATTCAGACGTTGTTTGATAGAGACAGAACCGTCGTGGACCGTGAAGGGCTGACGTCGTCCACAATTGACCTCACTACGTCTGCAATGAGGTTGCTTGAAGCTCATCCACGCTAGCACAACCTTAAATTTCGAACACGTGATACGTATCTTTCACACCGCGACGTAAATTCCAGCATTCATTGGACATAACCAAGGCGCAATGAACCCAATCACAACATTTCACACTTGAGCACAGACGGGGGACCCATCGACAGGACCGGGAAATGGCGGCGGCGATGGCATACGGCAAAGATGCTGCGACTGGCGCCGTGCCTGGGCAGCCGGCGAGGAAGAAGCTGAAGACGAGTGATCTGCCCCTTGCCAGCGCGACAAGGGCGGCGATTGAAGGGCTGGCGCATACGTTTAAGAAGAAGGGTGGCTACGACAGCTTGAGAAAGCAGGTGTGGGAGGATTTGGAGGGCAGTGTGAGCTCGGCACTTTTCTTGGAGAAAGGGGGTTGAAACTGATGTGATCACCAGGACTTCGAATCGGAATTCACGCAGTCCCTGCTCACTGTTGCGGATGAAGAGCTCGAGAAGAACACGGGGACACTTTTGAAACTCGATCGTGGGAAGGCTACGCTCCTGATTGAAGGTGCCGTTGATCGAGCTGGTGTGTATCAGAAAGCGGAGCAGAGGATTGATAGTTTGATCGATGCGCACATTGAGGAGATTGAGACGGGGATTAGGGCTTTGAGGAGAGAGGATATTGGGGAAGAGGTTGCGAAGGCGGAAGAACTCAAGGGAAGCAAGACAGATGAACAGTATGCGGAAGATGCCAGAGGGAAGAGAGAGGCCAGGGAGGCGGTGAGGCAGGAGGCTAGAGACAGAGAAAAGGCGATCGCGGACGAGAAGAAGAGGGTAGAGAGGGCGAAGAGGCGGGAGGAAGAGAAGAGGATTGAGGCCGAGCAGGAGAAGCGGAGAGCAGAGAGAGATGCTAGGAGGAAAGCTGAGAGGGAGCGGGAGGAGGAGAAGGAACGAGAGTTGAGAGACCGCGAACGCGAACGGGATAGGGAGCGAGACCGTGGTCGAGACAGAGACAGGGAGAGGGACCGGGACCGGGACCGGGACCGCGATGATCGACACCGACGGTACGATGATGGCCCAAGTCGCAGAGATTCCACGAGGGATTCGACTCGGGATGATACCAAGGACTCAACCTCAAAGACTGAGCCAGAGTTATCCAAGGATGAGATTGAGCGGCTTGAACAAGAAGCTCTCAATGACCTGTTGAAGGAAGGCAAGCGTATCACCCAACGATCAAGACATCAATTGGAGCCCGATATTGACGAGACTCTTGCTCCGCCACCCCGAAAGGCTGGGCCATCTTCCGCTATCCAGCCAATATCTCGGGATTCGCCCAGCAAGCCAGATGCCAACAAGCCTACTATTCCAACCAAGCCCAAAGCAGACGATTCTGGTTTCAAGACACCACTTGCACCTGCCAAACATGCCGATGAAGAGAAATTGGAGAGAAGCGAGAGGCGACGAAGCAGGAGCCGTGAACGAGGCTCGAGCCACAGTCGCCATCATAGCAAGGACCGAGAATCACTGCGATCCCGGAGAGATAGTCGAGAACGAGACAGAGCCAAGGATAGGGACGCTCGTCGAAGAGAGAGTCGAGACCGCGATGATCGGCGGCGTCATGATTCTCGGGATCGAGATTATAAGCGTCGTAGGGATAGCAGAGAACGGGATGACAGGCGTCGGCGCTCAAGCAAAGACCGGTCTCGTTCCCGTTCTCGAGATAGACGGAGAACAAGCTATCGCTCGCGCAGCCGCAGTCGAGAGAGGCGAGACCGTGCCCGTAGTCGCGATCGGGTACGTGCTCCAAGTCCTCCTCCCAGAGACTCCGAGCTCGAATCATGGAAGTTAGCTGAAGCCAAGAAGCGTGAACAGGAAGCCAAAGCCTATCTCGCGGCCCAGAAAGAGGCGAGGGAGAAGGGTCTCCCGATTCCTGGATGGACAGATCGAAAGCCGGAGGAGAGTTCGAGACGAAAGGACGATGAACGAATCAGTAGTCCTACTTCAGCCAGAAAACGAGATGGGTCTCGTGATAGAGATAGAGATCGTGAGAGAACTTCCCGGGCGAGAAGCAGATCAAGAACTCCGACAGGTAGGCGTGGCAGTCGTATCGAGAGGTCTACAAGTCCTATCAACATCGATCGCTACGTACCTGGTGCTTCGGGCAGCAGAAGCAGTCGCAGGGAAAGCACGACCATTAGAAGTCCAACCCGCAAGCGGGACAGGAGCCGCAGCAGAAACCGGGATCGGGATCGAGATAGAGATAAGGACCGAGAGTCTCGACGTTCTCGGGATGAGGAGAAGCCTCGTCGTAGGAGTCGGTCTCGCAGCCGGAGTCGTAGGAGGGATAGGGAGAGGACGAAGGCTCGGAGTAGAAGTCGAAGTCCGTATGTGAGACGGGAGAGAGATTCGAGGAGAGAGCGCAGTAGAAGTCGGGATAGGGATAGGGATAGAGAGAGGAGGCGCGAGAGGAGTAGGAGCCGAGAGAGGGACCGGGATAGGAAGAGGAGTCGGAGCCGGGGCAGTAGACGGGAGTCTAGGAGGGAATGAGTGAGGAATGACGACTCTTCTTGGACTTGTACGATTACGATACATCTGAGCTGTTGGCCAAGAGCAAGTTCGTCTTTAAGCAATGATAATGACGAAATCGTTGATGGCCTTTACCAAGTGAGCGTGCCGATTCGAGGCATCCCTTGCAGATATTTTAGCTTCTTCGGTTGATTCTCACTTCCTACTTGCACGAAAAGGCATATTTCTAGACAGAATTTCACTTCTGAGTCTTGTTTGATTGAATTATGAATTGAACATTAAGGCTTGTGTTCTATCATGCAATGCTGATGCTGTTAACCATCTCAAAGGTTCCCTTCCCTATGCATCGCCTCCTAGCCCGAACTCTCTCTCTATGTACTCTGAGGATGCCTTGCTTCCATAGCAGTCCCCAATCCTCTTTCCAATGCATAGCACTGTACTGCTATCCTATTAGCCATCCAAAACCCAGTTGCCCCCAATTCTAGTGTCATCCAATCAGCCAAGTCCTGAATCCAACCCCCATCATGGCCCCTCCAAATCAAGCCACCCCTTCCTTCGCGTCGTCCTCCTCAACTCCTCTCCGTACTGCGCCTGTCCACTCCTGACCATCATTCCAGCAATCAATCCCACCACACAAAGCGTAAAAACGCCCATGATCATTACTTTCCTTGCAACCCCTCCCCTCCCTCTCGTCGTGCTCGCAGTTTCAAACTTCTTCTCTGGTGCCTCGCCTTCCCAAATCTGCTTTCCGAATTTGGAAATAGAAGCATAAAACACCAGGATGCCGTCGTAGCCGACACTGTAGTAGATTAGCCCAACCACAGCGATCGTATACCCCAGTGCTTGGATCCGCATTATCACCGTCCCCCAAAGCAAGACCGAGGCAAGCACAAGGAGAATATTCTTCAGCACGCCGCAGAGAGTCATTACTAATCCGCTCGTCTTGCCGATCAAGAAGACCGAGAATGCGTTGAGCAGGAATGCGAGGATGGCGTTTAAGAAGAGGGTGAAAAGGCCAACGTGGGAGATTGATGAGAGGTGGAAGGAGGGGAATTCCGTGGCTAAGGCGACCAGGAAGTTCATTACTGTGCACACGGGCGCGAAGTAGTAGAGCGAGACGAGCGGGTCCATGTTCTGTCCTTCGGATGAGAGCAGCATCTGGATCAAAACCACGCGCATGGCTTCGGCAAAGACCCCGCCGGCTTGGAAGAAGAAGCCGAGCCAGACGAACTTAATCTCGCCATATGAGGCGAGGGCCACGCCGAAGACGATGAAGAGGACATTGAGGAGGACGCGTAGTTTGGGGGAGGCAACGCCGAACGCCCACGAGGTTAGGAGGACGGCTACGGGGGCGCTGGCCTGGATGGTTGTTAGCTGGATTCAACTGAAATATAAGCGGGTAGAAAGGGTTACCTTGAGCATTTGAATGAATGCTACGCTGAGATAGAGGTAGCTTTGGTTGCTGCAGACCAAGCTAGCGCTGAAGAGAACTCCGATTGGGACAATGGCCCGAAGGTAGATTCGGGGAGTCATTCTAACTGTTTTTCTGCCATCGAGGGCAGTGGAAGTCCTTGCCAGGATCTGGGTCACCACAGTTGAAAAGAATAGATGCCAACATGTCAGGATTGCAGCTGTGCCACATCAGTTTTCCATCCTGAAGAGCTGCATGTTAGAACATACGGAAGTCTAAGTATTGTCAGCTTTTTCCCGGTTGAGATGAGATAGATGAGATGCCTGCTTACGAAATTCAAGATCGTCCAGCAAGTACTTGTTGAAAAGAATGGCAACAGAGCTCAAGACTATCCAACAGCTGTGGTGGTTGTCAGCTGAAGGTTCCTGAAACGGAACAAACTTAAATTAGGAAACACATACGAGATGTAAACCCAAATGATGACTGGTATGGCGGGTTCCTGCAGTTTCGGCTTTTCATTCTCCACGGTTGGCAACATCTTGGCTTTCAATGTGACTACTCCGAAGATGCCGTCAGTGGATTGATAGTTGCCTGCTGACGGCCAGCTTGTCGAGGCAGCCGAGGATGTTTCCAAGCTGAGGCGGGGCCTTTGCAAAAGGAGTCAAAGTCATGAAATAAGGCGCTCGCACGGTGCAGTAGTAGGTCTTTGAGCCATCGTCCAAACCGTGCGTGCGACTTTAGCCTTCAGTCTAGACTTCATACAATTACTGCAAGAGGATTGCCCGGCACGGGGAAAAGTTATTGCGAATACAGTAAGCTTTTCCTAGTGCGTCCGTATTAGTCTTAGCGAGCCGGTGCCGAGCAGGGGTTTTGGCATATGCCTTCAACCTTAAGCTTTAGCTTAAGTTGAAGGGTTTTAGTAGGTGCGTAGAGAAAACGAAAAACACTGCGAGTTAAATCACATGACATCTAGCTTCTAATTCGCTACTTTTCTGATGTGGGTCTATTCCGCTATTCTAATTAGTCGGCTCATTTTGGTAAGGAATACTAAAAAGAAAATCAAAAATCAAAAATCAAAAAAGCTTTAGGAAACTAGTATTATTATAAGTATAAGATCTAGGGCTTAGAATATATAATTAAATTATCTTTATTTTAATAATTTTAAAGCTTAAAGAGAGAAGGGGATCTTAAGAGAGCCTTAGAGTAAGGAGGAAAATTCGCTTAAGCCTTAGGTATGAATTTCGCTTAATTTTCGGCCTAAGGCTCAACTATTAGCCTAAGGCTCAACTATTAGCCTAAGGCTTAATTATTAACCTAATATAAGTTACTTATTAATATAACTAATTTCCTAGAGGTTATATAAATATATTATATAACCTAAAGTAATTAAGATTACTTTTATATAAGTAATAAGATATAAGAAACGAGATATATTAAATACTAGTACTAATTAAGCTTAATACTAGGATTCTATAAAGGATCTTATAAAAGCTTAGTACTACTCGCTTAACTTACTAGATTAGTAGCTTCTTACTCTAGATAATAATAATTGACTTTTTATAACTTACTTATATTTCTTATAAACTTAATACTTAGTATATTTAGGAATTATATATTAATACCCTAATACTATAATCCTTACTTATTAGAAAATAATAACTTCACTAACTTATATAACTAGTATTTCGCGCCTATATAATAGTATTACATATTACTAGTAAATTAATACTAATTAGTTAGTACTTATAAATTAGGAAGGATTAAGTTATACTTACTTAAGATTTAGTTTTTTAGGAATAAAGCTATTATTTAAGTTAAAGAAGGGAAATACTATTAATTACTTTACTTATAATTTAGTTCTATAAGGAGGAAAGATACTATTTCTTACTAATTAATAAATAATTAGTTATTTAATTATTTTTCGACTTTCTTTTATATTAAAATCGTCTTTTTATAATTACTTAAACTCTTAGAAACTCTAATTTTTAGAACCTCTTTTCCGGAAATCGAGATATTTTACTTCTAAATTTCTTAATTTTCTAATAACTACCTCTTATAACTACTTTTACGAATTACCCCTTATAAATTACCCTCTTTATAAATTATCTCTTTACGAATTATTATACTTTAGACTAGGCACGAGCTTAGGGAAATACTACTAGTATAGTAGATAATATCTTCTCTAGATTTATTAAGTTAAATCCTATTCTTTCTTCTATATCTAATAATAACTAAGATAACTATAGAGAAATAGTATAGAAATAAAGACCTAGAATTACTATATTTAAGGCTATAAATAAGGACTTATCCGAATTCGTAAATACTAAACTATATCTCTATTACCTCTATAAGATAATTAGTAATAACTTATAAGAGCTATTTAGATATAACTTTAAGGACTTTACTTCTTAAGCTAATTTTAATAGACTCGATTTCATAGAACTCTAATATCTATATAAAGTCCTTTAATATAATAAAGTATATATATAATAAAATAAGAGTATTATTATAATAGCTTATACCTTATTAGTTATTATAAAAGAGAAAGAACTATTTATATAAATATAAGAGGATATACTTAAAGTAGAAGTAAACCTTATAAAGAGACTAATTTAATTAGCTTTTATTACTTATATAAAAAATAGATACTTATAACTTTAATTTATTATACTTCTACTTTCTCTTTCTTTAATTATTTCTCTAATTCCTCTATTACTTCTACTATTATAATATCTTATACCTCTACTAGATTATATAAGTATAATACTTATAAATACCCTAAGAGTAATAAATATAAGTATATTACTATTCTTACTAGTAAACCTACTAGTATTTCTACTACTACTCTTATTACTTTTACTAGACCTAATTATTACTTAATTTAGTTTAATTACTAGACTTATTAAAGAAGTAGCTAAGATTTATATAAAGGAATAAAAGTATAATAGTTCTAATAATAGCTTTAACTATAAACTCGTTATCTTCTATAATATTTATTAATATATAAAACTCTTATAAAGAGTATATATAAGAGGCTTTCTTATTATACTAAAGGAACTAGTTTAAAACTGCTTCTATAATAACCTATTATCTTATTACTTATTTAATAATACTTATATAAGTATCTATAACTACTTTAAGAGACTTAGATACTATTATATAAACCTAGATAAATAAAATATTATTAATCTAACTACTATAATTACTAAATACTCTAAAAAGACTATATTTAAGGCTATTTAGATACTAATTAACGAGCTTTATAAACTATAATATAGCCTTATACTTGCTTTATAAAGTACTAAATTCCTATATAATAAGGTTATTACTACTTATTAAAGTATTTAAACTTATAAATATACTATTTTAGACCCTCCTCTAGATCTCGCTTAGTTTATTAATAAGCTCTAGTTATTAATTACTATATATAAGAGAGAATAATAAACTAATTCTAGTATTTTCTTTACTAATTAATAATACTACTTAAATAGCTAGAACTACTAGTTTAGTAATTATTAATACTTAAGCCGAAATTACAAAAATTAAGATAATAATAATTATAAGCCTTATAACTATAACTATATTTATTATTATAATAACTATTTAGATATTATAAAGTTATACTTTATATATAAGAAGCTAAACTACTATTCTTAGAAGTACTTACTAGAGGAACGAGAGGCTAAGAAGGCTTAATTTAAAGCTAGAAACCTTAGTTAATTTACTAATAAGGCATAAACCTCTTAAACCTTTAATAAATACTTTAATAATACTTATTTATAGTATATAACTAAAGGCGAGAGAGAACTTAATAATAAGAGTAATAAGGATGAATTAGGTAATACTTTTAAAGCTCTTCTAGTAAATATAGATAATAAAGATAAAGAGGATTAATTTACTAATTCCTACTTTACTTTTTTTAAGAGTCTCTTTACTACTTTAAATATATAAGCTCTTAATATATAAACTCCTAAACTACTAATAACTATAGTAAATAACCTTATAAATAACTTTATAAAGCTCTTATTTATATATTAACTAATAAGCGAAAATCATGCCCTAGAGCTAGACCTAGAGCTTAATAGAATACTTATAAAAGATGTCTAAACCTTTATAATAAGAGGTATATAATAATATTTCACTTATTTACTTAATTATATCTTATATCTTATATCTTATATCTTATATCTTATATCTTATATCCTATATCCTATATCCTATATATCCTAAATCCTATACTACTACGTGACACGGTTACTTAGCTAAGGGAATCTAGATAAAGTATACCTAGGGAAATTTAGGAAACTAAGCCTTATATAGACTAGTATATTATAAGGTATATATATATATTCCTATAACCTCTTATATTCTAGTCTTCTCTTCTTTAGCTTTAAATCGTCTTTATAAGGGACCTTTTATCTTACTTTCTAAGCCTTAAATACTATACTTATAATAAAGTATATCTAGATATAATACTTAATACTTTTATAGAGTTATAATTAATATTAGAATAACTAAGTTTTTAACTATTAGTCTTAATTAATTTAAGGCTCTATAGTATACTAATAATAGCCTTATTCTCGACGAGAGTACTAAGGGTTAAGTTATAGTCTACTTTAGTATTAGATCCTCTTCTTTTATTAGATCTATAATAATAGAAATACTAATTAAGTAAGTATAATTCTATATTATACTTATAAATACTCTATTTTTCTTTAGCTTAACTAATATAGATAAGCTATAAGTCTACTTTAATAACCTCACTAATTATATTATTACTTTTATTAGATATTATATATTTATTATATAATGTTTTAGTTATTATTTCTTACTTTATAATACTATATTATAAAGCTTTATTTCTAAGTTCTTTGCCTATAATCCTTACTTCTTTATAGAGGTTAAATTATAATAACTATATTACTAATTTAGTTATTTATTAATTAATAAGCTCTAGAATATCTTAGAATAAGCTAGCTATAATATTAATATAAAAGCCCTAGAATACCTTACGAAATATAATAAATACTATTAAAAGAATAGAGTATCCCCTAAATAATTTAGATTTAACTTAAGAGATAATATAAGCTTTAATTTCTCGATTATTATTAATATCTTCTATATTTCTAGGAAGCTTATACTTTATATAGTTAATAAAGATACTAAATACTATAAGGGCTATTAGCTCTAGAATATTAGTATTATATATACCTAGGACGCCCTAAAGCTATACTAGATTAATACTTATTTAGATCCTCTTAATTAAATTATTATAAATACTAGAAAGTATTTTATAAGTAAAGAGTTCACTTAACTTATAAATATTATAAGAACTAAGGTAAAAATCGTCTCTATAGAAGTATACTACTCTATAGGAATTATTAAGTACTATTATAACTTAATTTAATATATTTACTTAATTATTATAACTAAAGTTAAGGGAATTATAAAAGAAATAGTATTATAGATAACCTTTAAGGCTCTAAATAATACTATAAGTATTAGTAGTATAGTTCTTACTCTCTTAGTTTATAATATACTACCTTAATTAACTAAATATAACCTAGTATTACCTCTAGTCTCTTAGTAATTAGTAGCTCTTAAGAAAGTAATAATAGAGATTTAGAACTTATAAGCTAAGTATTAAGTTAAAGATACCCTAAATACATGAAATAAACCCTTTATAACTAATATCTATAACCTTATACTAAATTTGAATATTCTAATATAATATAAGGGGAATACTAGCTAGAAGAATAATTAAGAGGGATTATATAAGCTTATAACTATAGATAGAGAGTTATATATACTAGCTTTACCTTATAGTAATACTACTTTCTATTTAACCTCTATAAAGCTATTCTATAAAAGAGATATAAAGATTAATAATAAACCTAAATATAATCTTAAACTCTATAATCCTAAGCCCTATAATAAAAGTAAAAGTAATATAAGTATAATTCCTCTTACTACTTTAGTTATTTTATTAAAGTATAATAGAGGACGACCTTATAAGTACTCTAATATAATAGTATTCCAATAAAATAATAATAATAGCTTATATAATAATTCTTATTAAACTAAAGTTACTAGTGTCTCAGAAAAAGGGTATATTTAAGGTTAGTTTAAGATCTTAAGTACTAGAAAGAATATATATCTTTAATTCCTGCTTTATTAATAAAATTAAGAATAAGGATATAGAAAAGGAGTATAAGAAGTCGAGACTAGTCATTTAAGCCTATAATAATAGTAAGAAATATATAATATTAATATAATTACTAATTATTTAATATATTAGCTAGAGAGTTATCCTCTATATTATTACTATAATTATAGAGACCTTAAGACTATTATCGGTTCACTAGTAACACGTAGCACCGTCACATAGTCGTGGAATACTAATTACGTAGGTTAGTGAAGTAGTTATTTGTTATAGTATAAAAGCTATAATGTATAATTATTGTAATATATTAAAGATAATGAGAGCTGAAGGCTCGGATGTTCGGTAAACTAGTGAGTGTAAAGTCACGTGTAATTCCACTATGTGACAGTGCCCCCTCAAAAGAAAGAGATCACGTGGCCCTCCACGTGCTACATATAGACCACGTTTCGCAAAACTCAGGAAATCGAACAATTTCCACCTGAAAAGCTCAAAAACGCACGTTTTTACCCTTTCTACCTAAAAACCATATATTTCCACCTATCCCACTCCTTCCTACTAATCGGGCGGTTCTGCCACGTCCTTATCCAGTATCCCTAAAGCCTACCAAGCTAGCTAGCCTAAGGCTACTAACTAAGGTATCCCAATAGCACCACATATATGTATTCGGTATACAGGGAGTGTAGGAGAGGGGGAGAGGGGTCGTCTGCACGTGTAGGAGACGGTAGGAGGAGGGTAGTCGAGGCTATATAGAGTGTACAGGGATATTATATTGGACGGAAGGGGGCTCGTCGACAGGAGAGCAGTCGATGCCGCAGGAGTTCGATTTATCGGCAGGAGGTTCAATTACAGGAGAGCTAGGCGATGGAAGCTCTTTAGGAGGAGTCGATAAAGGCTCTGCAGGAGCCGGAGTCAATGGCGTCACCAATTGACGGCTATTGCAAAGGTAGTCGTCAAGAGACTATTGGACGGTATCCACGATCTCTTGAATCAGACATTCATCTAAGACGAATCGAGGACGAGGAGAAGGGGCTATTGCAACATTTGCGTAAGCCATATTGCGATTTAACGGTCGTTTATATAGTGCGGAAGCGTCGGGTGGTTCGACTAGCTTAATTAAGAGGTCGATCGGGATTAGGACTACTGGATAGGCTATAACGGGCTTATAGAGCAGGTTAACGATAAAAAAGACTATGACGGGTCTTAATTAACTCGATTTAATAGTATTACTACCACTATTATAGTATAAAAGCTATAATGTATAATTGTTGTAATATATTAAAGATAATGAGAGCTAAAGGCTTAGATGTTCGGTAAACTAGTGAGTGTAAAGTCACGTGTAATTCCACTATATGACATTATTTTTGTAAGTAAGGATTATAGTATCGAGGTTCTAATATATAATCCCTAAATACGCTAAGCCTAATTAGTGCTAGTATCTGGCATGTCCCGTTTCCCGTATATCCTATATCCCATGTCCCATTTCCTATATATAGGAAGCGAGGTCATGTGAATAAGTTATATGATCTCCGGGAAACCATACTAATAACTATATTTACGGGATATATTATAAGTTTATATTTAATTATTAACTTTACTAAACTATAATTTCTATATTAACTTACCTCTTAAGCTTATAAAAGAGTTAGATCTAGAAGATAATTTAGTATTAAAAGTCATAAAACTACTTTATAGAATACTAGAAACTAGAAACTACTAGTTTAAGACCTACTACTCTTATTATATAAATGAGCTAGCTATAAAGTAATTAATATATAACCCTTATTTCCTCTATAGTAATTATTTCTTCGGAATTATTAGTCTTTAGACTAATAATACTCTATTCCTTAGAAATAACTACTTTACTAAGGTAGAGTATCTAAAGCTCCTAGAGGCTAAATTCCTAATTAAAGAGCACGAATATCTTATAAATAACTATAACTAGTAATAGAGGTATTATATATTAAAACCTTATAATTAAGGAATAATATATTACTTAGCGAGCTTAGGGAGTATATATTATATTAACTTACTAATTAGAGGCTTTATATAACTACTTAATAGTTACTTAAGCTATTAAACTTATAGAAACTAATATTAAAGCCTTTAATAAGCGTATTTAATAATAAATCGAAAATATTACTAAAGGACTATACTTTATTAAACTAGATAAGGAGTCTCTATACCTAATTATCTTTATAGATACTTCCTTTATAAGTACTCGAGACTTCTCTACTTAAATTAAATATATCCTAGTCCTAGTAAATAACTCTAGATATACTAATATTATTTATTAGTTATCTATAAAGTATAAGAGAGTTACTAGAAGTATTCTAGCCTCTAAACTATATAGTATAGCTTATAGTTTTAATATATATAGTTTAGTTAAGGCTATAATTAATAGAATACTTAAAATAGAAGTCTTACTAGTTATTTATATAAATTCGAAATCCCTTTATAAATACCTAGTTAAGCTAGGAACTATATAAGAAAGCGATTTATAATTAATATAATATATGTCACATAGTGGAATTGCACGTGACCTTACACTCACTAGTTTACCGAATATCCGAGCCTTTAGCTCTCTTTATCTTCAATATATTACAATAATCATATATTACAGCTTCTATATTGTAACAGTGGTAGCAATACTATCAATTTGAGCTATTTAAGACCCGTCATAGTCTTATTTATCGTCAACCTGCTCTATAAGCCCGTCATAGCCTGTCTAGCAGTCCTGATCGACCTCTTGATTAAGTCAGTCGAACACCAGAATCACCAGAATTATCAGAACCATCGAAACTATCAACACTATCGATACGATACCCCCTAAAGCTTCCGCTACACCTAAAGGGAAGGCCCCCGAGCGCCAACTAACAGTTTCTCCTGCTCCAGAAGACGAAATAGGCCCTACAGATAACCAGCTATCCCTAGCGGAGACTGAAACCCAGACCCCACGACACATGGACAATGGATTTAGCCCCCAGCAATTAAACACCGTCCAGTCGATGATCAATTCGTCGATTACGAGGTCCCTTGAGCTTAATCTATTGCCCATGATCCAATCGGCATTAGAGGACATTCTGAATCGACGTGGGAGTATATCTCCTACCCCCGCTCCAGCTAACGAACACCAACAGCTACGTCGACAGGCTCCCTTACCTCCATTCCACGAATACCCCCTTCGCGAGCGTCGAATTGAGCCTAAACTCGAATCTGTGGGCTTATTCGATCCCCCTCTCCATACATACCTACCTGAGCCAACCACATATGAGGGTAAATACCCGGTATACCACGACGTCTTTAGCTTCGTCGACGCTCTACGCTTGAGCGGAGAGGACGTCTGTGCAAATGGATGGTGGAAACGCTGTCTACGTGGCTCAGCCTTAATCTGGTGGACCACAGAGCTATCTGACGTGCAGAAGCGTCTCCTGGTAGACGAGGTATCTCTGGATACTATATGCCAAGCTCTTATTGATCGATTTAAGATGCCAGCTTCTAGCGCTCTTAATCAGATTAATAGTACCCACTTTGCATACCAGTAAATAAGGAATGGTACACATATAGCAGAGCACCTAGCAACCTGCTTCCGTCTAGCCCGCCATGCTGATTATACCTCCGAATATCATATCGTTTTGACCGCATGGAATACGCTTGATCCACAGATTAAGCTAGCTCTTGATACTCCATCAACTGCTTCAACAAAGGCTCAATTGATTAGTAAGGCAAATGAGAAGTGGCCAGCGGTTCACGAGCTTGCTACACGGTGGAAAGGGCCTGGATTTACACCTCCTTCATCGAAACCTCCTCCGATATCGAGCCCTAAACCTCCTATATCGAACCATAAGCCCTCCGGCTATGTTAATCGACTCTATGCTCCCGCACCAAAGCAGATCGAGAACAAGGCATATATGGCTGGTGTTGCAGGGGATAGGGCATACCTCACTAGAGAGGGCCAATGGGCCTACCTTCAGTATGAGGGCGATCCGGCCAATCAGGAAGCAGAGGTGGAAGGAGTGGAATAGGTGGAATAGGTGGAATATATAGGAATATAGGTGGAAAAGGTGGAAGTGTGCGTTTTTGAGCTTTTCAGGTGGAATTCGCTCGATTTTCCTAGTTTTACAGAAACTTGGTCTGTGCGTAGCACGTGGAGGGCCACGTGATCTCCTTTTTGAGGGGGCACTGTCACATGGTGGAATTGCACGTGACCTTACACTCACTAGTTTACCGAACATCCGAGCCTTTAGCTCTCTTTATCTTCAATATATTACAATAATTGTATATTACAGCTTATATACTATAACAATATACTTCTATTAAGCTTATAAATAATAAGAGATTATAGAAGTTAAGTAGATTAAGAGAGAATTGAATCCTATTAATTCAATAATGAAATTAAAGCCCTCGAATACCCTTAAGTATTTAATTAATATAAATACTATATAGTTAAATATTAAGGAGTAAGTTAAATACGAATAAGGATATATAGAATAAAAGGAATAAGTATATAGAATAAGAGGAATAGGTATATAAAGGGATATAAGTATATAAGAGGGTATATTAAGTATTTAGAGATAATTTAGTACTAGGCTAGATTAGGAAATTTGTATATAAATAAGGGATACTATTTTTCGTATATATTTTAGGTAATTACTAATATTAGTATAACTAGTTTCCCGGAGGTTATATAATCTATATTATATAACTTAGTTTCTTATATATAAGATATAAGATATATAAGAAATAGGATATACTAGATACTAGTACTAATTAGTTTTAGTATATTTAGTAATTATATATTAATACCTTAATACTATAATCCTTATTTACTAGAATAGAATAACTTCACTAACTTATATAATTAGTATTCTATACTTATATAATAGTACTATATATTACTAGTGAACTAATAATTATATTAATATAATATTTTCTTTATTTCTAATCTAATTATAAGTTTATATTTATATTATTAAGCTTTCTTTTTTATTAAATGAGTTTTAGAAATAATATTTATATAAAAGCCTTTAATTATTATTATATTATAAAGAATTAAGTCTTATATATATAATTTCTTAAGTCTATTTATAATATTTTTAATTATATAAGTATTATATCTAATAATTAAAAGACTAGTTATATTTACTTTTATATACTTATTAATTTTCCTTATTATTTAAAGTCTATTATAATTAATATTAATCTAACCTAATAAATAAGAATCCTTCTAGAGGTTGAAGGTAGCTTGTGCGTGGCCTGCCATGCACGCTGTATTCGGTAGGGTGTGCCTTTTTCACATGACAAGTCTAGTCCGAACTGAATACTATGAGACTCAAAAATCTACGTTTACCCAACATATTTCTATGTTGTGACAATGGACTCGTGGTTTGACACGAACGATAGGTACCACCTGCCCTGGTTGCGAAAACTTATGTCACATGATAAAATCTCATCACGTGAATCGTGAAGGTGCAAATTTGACGTCCCTGATCTGGAGATCAAACGAGAGAAGTGTCGGAAATCTCGTCCCTAATCTTGGGCTTGAAGGACGGGACATTAAATTCATTTCAGAACAATAGCAAGTGAGATTGGCTTGGAGAAGACAGTTGACATCCTTGTCGGACGGAAGATGCGAAAGTGACAAAAAAAGGGGTAGATTTTCTCGTCGTCAAGCATAGTGTCATTGACAACTCCTCTCGGGTATCTACCTAGTTATACATATACAAAGAACTATCAATCATTTCACATCAAAAACACATCTATCATCTTACAACGCTCTCCCTCTCCCTCCACCCTTCGTTCAAACCATCTCGCTAAGACCCTCCAGCAGTAATACACGCATTCTTCTGGTTCTGACAATCAGAGAGATTGAATCCCGTTGCCTTGCCGCCGTTGAAAGCATTGGCGCAGGCGTTGAACTGGATGTCGCAACTCCGTTGCACGGCGGCGGACTTGTTGACGAAGGTGTTGCCGTTGACCTTGAAAGGTCTCGTAGAATCACCGGAGTCTGTGACAGGTGGGGCTGCGCCACCGAGGGCTGAGGAGCCGGAAGCGAGGGCCGTGGTGTTGCCCGCGGGTTGGGTTTGAACGGGAGTATCGACGAAGATGGTACTGGTTGTCAGGGTGCAGAGTGAGCTACTGGCTTGCGGGTTGTCGATAGCTGGGGCACTGGTCAAAATGACTGCAGGGCTTCCCGTGCTACTAGCTTTCGCGTTGTCGATAGCTGGGGCACTGGTTAAAATAGCTGCAGGGCTTCCCGTGCTGGTGTAACTTGTGCTGATCGTGGTCTCGCTGAGGATGGAGCCAGTGACAATAGCTGTGGGAGGCACCGTGACAGTAGCTGTGATTGTTACAGGAGCGACACTGGAAGATTGGGATGAGGCAGCAGAGCCGCAAGCCTCCTTTTGGCTAGTGCATTTTTCGAAGGAGAAGCCTGGTCCTTCGATCGCGGTACAGGTGGTGAACTGTTCCTCGCAAGCAGCTCCACAGGCGATGGTGATGTCTTCGAAGAGTTGCTCAAGGACGAAGAATTGGTTGCCCTTCTTGGAGACGGAGGGTGGGAGGCCTCCGAGAGCGAAGGTGAACTCAAAGAATGACTCGACGACTGTGACCTTCTTGACAACGGTGGTGGAGATGACTTGAGCGGCTGAATTAGTCTTGGTGCCTTTGCCGCCATTACCTGCATTGCCCTTGACAACACCCTTTCCACCTCCGCGTATGGTAGTCTTTGCGGCTGTCGTAGAGTTACCGGCGTTTCCACCTTTTCCGCCTTTGCCTCCCTTTCCTCCCGCCGCGGAGGTTGTGATGGCAGCCTCGAAAGTCGATGCTGTGGTGACGGCATTTCCGCCATTACCTGCACTGCCCTTGACACCACCCTTTCCGCCTTTCCCTCCCTTTCCACCCGTCGCGGAAGTTGTGCCGGTAGCCTCAGGTATTGACGTGGTACCGGCGTTTCCACCCTTTCCGCCCTTCCCTCCATTTCCTCCCGCATTGGTTGCAGTTGCACTAGCAGTGCTGGCTTGGCTGGCTTGGCCAACATTAACATTTGGGCCGAGGGCAACAGCCGAGGCAGCGAGGGCGGCAGCAGCAAGACCTTTGCTGCCGTCATTTGCAGCGATGTTCTTGGTGGTTCCGGTACCGATGACAGTGAATTTGGTGCAATCATCGGGACTTCCACGTTGAGCAACGGGCATAAGGACGGGCTGGTGGTTGGACGAGGATGTCATCGTGCAGACACGGTAGTTCCCAGCAGGGAGACCGCCAGTAACAACAGCGGTAAGCCCACCTTGCCCGTCTCCAGCGTCGTTGACGCCCTTGAAAAACGCGAACTGGGTGGCATCCAGTGGTTGTTTGGGGTTCAAGTTGGGACCCAAGTCTTGAACGGTCACGTGCGTGTGTCCAACGACCTTGCCTCCTGAGAGAGCTTGAGGGGCAGCATAGTAGGTTGCAACGGCGTTGGTGAAAGAGCCAGCGACAAGGTTCTGAGTCTGAACAGTGATATTGAACGTGACGTCAGACTCAATGGTTTTCGATCCACTCAACGGGAACGTAATGATACTGGAGACCATTTGAGACTTGGCTGGAATATCACCCATGGCTGAAGATGTTAGAATGCACTGACCCTGGGTAGCAAGAACTTACGGATTCCATTGCAGGAGCCAGTGGTGAACTGGAGGCCATTGGTCAAAGTCTTTCCAGCGCAGTGGTTAATGAAATTGTTTCTCGAGGTCAAGGATTTAGCTTGTGTAGCCCCATCAGACCCAATCTCAAGTGAGCCGTCGTTGAATGAGCCACTTTGGATGGCATTGGCAGCTAGAGTCGTAGCAGTGGCATCACCGCCACCACCCGCAGCCCGCTGATGCACGAGAGCATGGAGATGTCTAGCTTCATGAAGCGAACGGGCCTCAATGAGGCCAGCCGATGCGAGCAGAACCAGGAGAGAGGGGGTGAACATGTTGATTGGAGCTTTGGTGTTATTCTGTAGAAAGTATAATGTAATCTAAAGTGTTCAAGTGGTCCGGCCTGTTTAAAATTGTGCAGGAGAACCAAAAAAAAGAGCGACGCAGTCGATGTGAAGTGAATGAATGAATGAACGTATAAATCAACCAAATGAACGTGATAGAACAACACCAAAGAATGTAGGTCGAAAAGATCGATAGAGAGGGATATACTTTCCGGGAACACACACCTCTTATAATTTCCGCACCAAAGTGGCCCATAGCAGATGGGAAATGAGCAAAGGCACCCTTCGGCGTCAAGTTCTCACGACGGAGGCGTTTTCCAAACATTGGAGAACGAACTAGGTCGACGATGCTGACCTGCGCCTCAGCCTCGCTGCTTCAAGTTCAGAAAACGGGTAGTTTCAGTTTCAACGACCAGGTTGCGGGAACACCGAAGATTGGTAAACTCGTAGCGAGGAGGGAGCTCGTCCCACGAAAAGAGATGTGGAATCATGCGTCAGGTGGATTAGATTAAAGGCAGATAATGGGAGCACGGCCGTTTGGGCGACGGGCTGCGACAAGATCAGTAGCTGATTATGCAAAAGATCAGACAAAACACGAGGGGAGATGATCTGATACAGAGTTGCCCAGGGGTCAGTGTTCGCTTAACGGCGCCAGCCGGACCTGCAGTGGTATTGGCTCTGTTGGGACGAAACGCCAAAGCGCCCCCTCCTTGCCTGGCGATAGAGCTACCTCCCAGCCGCATTGAACACTGCCACGTCCGATGTGCTTGCCATTGTACCAGGAGACCATGCGCATTGTGCTCGCAAACATCATATAAGTGTCGATGGAGACGACATCTTCGCATGACGCTGAAGAGTGGAAAGTGCTGATGCTCCTCTATGTGTTCAGACGGGTTGGTCTCTCGGGGTCGCAGCGCTTATCTGATTTCCCTTCACCAGGTGCCCAGTTTCAGCGGCTCCCTTCAGGCGACGTAGGCGAGGACTCGAGACAGTTTGGAGTTTGCAGTTCGTGCAGGGTTTGATCAGATGAAAGAAACCCCTCTGTTGTGGAGAACTTGTCCTGCTTACGAGGGGCGCATCCCGTTCCAATGACTGGTGGGAAGGAGGACGATTCGAGACGTGGAGTTTCGTGCATCTTCGCCGGCAAGGATGTGAGGTGCTGTCTCGAGTGGTGCCGAGGACCACAAAGCTTGACTGTGCGAAACAAACTGCATGCTTGCTGCGAGATGCTTGAGCTGATCTGAGGAGAAGCAAATTCAAGCAATTGTGAATCATGATTCACAGGGAGGACCCGGAGCTGGGTTTACAAGGAGGATGTTTTGCGTTTTCCTGAATCTTACCTTCTCGGCGATAAAGCTTAAAGTTAGAATTCATGCACGTGATGAGACCTGTCGAAAAAAACCTTAGCGCGACTTCCTGCCTTCGAGAAAGATCAACGTCAAGTTGTCAAGAAACCCATTCAGTCACCACCATCTTGGACCCGCGCATCTCAAGCTGCATCCGACGTCTCCACCCCGTTGAGGTCCATCTAGCACACACAGCTTGTCGACAAATTGCGCCACTGGTGAGCGACAGGAGGGTGAGGGCGAGGTCTTCCGAACGGGCACATTCTAGAGGATGGATCATACACGAGACCCATGCCCCTGGGTGGCATTGAACGATTTTGGAGGAGCTTTCTGTATGGGGGTATGTTGGTTTCCTTTTCCCCACTCCCTTGTGTTTCAAGTCTCGAGACTCGGGGTCTGGTGCCTCGGCCCTTGCATCCCTTGCGATTGCCAACCCACGCTGACATTTCTTTCCACATAGGCGATAGGAGGTGCAGTATGGCACGGCGTGAAAGGTTTTCGAAACTCACCGTATGGCGAACGACGGATCGGTGCCCTCACAGCTATCAAGGCGCGAGCACCTGTATTGGGTGGTAACTTTGGTGTCTGGGGAGGGCTGTTTTCAACATTTGATTGTGCAGTGAAGGGGGCCAGGAAGAAGGAAGACCCATATAATGCCAGTATGTGATGCCCATTAGTAGATGGTAGTCTGCGACGGAGTAGCTCGTGCTGACAGATGGGTAGTTATTGCAGGATTTTTCACGGGAGGAGCGTTGGCCATTAGAGGAGGATACAAAGCTGCAAGGAACTCAGCGATAGGATGCGCATGTTTACTGGCTGTCATTGAGGGTGTTGGAATTGGATTCCAAAGGATGATGGCAGAGAATACGCGACTAGAAGTATGGTCCCAGTTCCCTGTTGAGACTTTCACTAATCTCTTCCCAAGGTACCACAACCTCCTCCTCCCCCACCATCAGAAACCGGAGGTACAGGCTTCCCAGCACTTGCTCACTGAACGATTACTCCGGAACCGAAACCTTCTGTCATCCGTCACAAATGACGCATATCACTCTACTCTTTCGTCCTCGGTCAAGAGAGGCTGGGACTGTTGTATTTTTGTTTGGGCTACGTCCTGCCTCTCTTATTATGTTGCATAGCAGGGTGGTGTATATGTAGAATAAGCTCAGCGCGGCACTGCTGAGTTGACGAATCCAAGTAATTCACGATCCAGCATGTTATCCTGGTGGGGCGCAATATTTTCGAGGTCTAGAAGTCTGGGCGTCTTAGCAAATAAGACGGTATATCTTGGTACATTGGAGTCCAGTGGCCGTACGCAAGGCTTGAGAGCTGAAGTACATGCATGATACGTGAAAACATCTCTTTATCAATACCAAGTAGTCCTTGATCCTGCTGATTTGGGGGAGTGATCATGGTTTACCTCGTCAGCTCCTTGCGTCCCGAAAACTCAAGGCGATGAGATGGCCCCGGGAGCAGAGAGTGAATCACACAAATCAGATTTTGTTGCATGTCGCTTCAATGTTCCAAAAGTGCTGGAACATTGAGATTGTCGGATCGATGGAGATCCACTCACCTTCGACAACTCGCCCTGAAAGTGAATCATCGTCCTCTGGAGCTCTTTTATTGCACATCGCATAATCTACCAACTTTTCTGGTACACTGAGATGTCCACTCAACTTCGACCTTTTCATGTCAGACGGAAAGTGCCTTGATTTCATCTGATTTCTTGGAATTGGAGAACTGCCCGCCATACTCTATTGCAGGCTTTTCTCCGATCTTAGGATGAAAGGTGACTTTCATCCAGCCATTAATCTCAATAATGAATCTAATTCAAAATTTTCTTGAGCAACATTGAACGTTCGAAGGTGCTTGGTACATCGAGCGAGTCCAAAAGGTACTGAGTTGAACACATCGTCCCCTTACGTATTTTCCTTTTAAATATCCGTCGCTGTAGAGAAAACCTTGTTTGATATAAAGCCAGTACTTCGACCGAACAAGTAAACTGGGTCCAAGCAGGGGCCACAATGCGCTCCCGGGCAATGACTATTTTGAGCAATCCAATGCTAAATTCATTCCAAATCATATCATCTGTTTCCCGATCACTGATCACGACATTAGAAGGGTCGGAATCCCAAAGCCCGCATGGTTGTTGGAGCATCAAGTGGGGTTCAGTAATCACCAATGCCTAATCCTTCCCCGCTCTGAGGATCCCTGTCTAGGAAGGACCTCTTCGATTACAAATCCAACCTTTACGGGCGTTGCACAACAAATCCAATCCAAGTTGACATCGATCTCATAAGTGTGAGGCCACTACACCCATTTTGCCCATCTTCAGATCTTATCAAAGAATCACATAAATTCCTGCTTCCTGCTTAATTTCACCCTTCGGAACCTTCAACGCACCTCAATTCATACAAGACACATCCACTTCCCTTACAGTTCGCCTTTCCCCCTCCACGACCCCTCCAACCTTCGCGATGGTACAAAACAAATCTCTCGTCCTGGCAAAGAACCCAGTTGACCTCCCAGTCCCTGGCTCCGACTTAATCATCACCTCTTCCGAATTCGACCTCAATCAGCCCCTTCCCCCCGGCGGCCTCATCGTAAAAACAAACTACCTCTCCTTCGACCCCTACCAGCGAGGCCGCATGCGCCCAGGAACTGGCCTCTACGCAACCGGCTACCCGCTCAACCAACCCGTCACCAACAACGCCATCTCGACCGTCATCTTGTCCTCCAACCCACGCTTCAAAGCCGGCGACGTCATCCTTGGAAACGCAGAATTCTCGGAGTATCAAATCATCCCGAAAGAAAGAGCGGATCTTGAGCAAGCACCTGGTGGCGGGAATGCTGGAGTTAGTCTGTTGAAGAATCCGCTAGGCTTGGACCCGAAACTATTTTTGGGCGCGCTGGGAATGAGCGGGTTGACGGCTTACTCGAGTCTGTATGAGATTGGGAAGCCGAGAAGAGGAGAGGTTATCTTTATCTCTGCTGCTAGTGGCGCTGTTGGGCAAATCGTTGGGCAATTGGCGAAGAGGGAGGGGCTGAAGGTTGTCGGGAGTGTGGGGAGTGATGAGAAATTGAAGTTCATTACGCAAGAGCTCGTTTTCGATGCGGGGTTTAATTACAAGAAGGAGGACCCGGTCGAGGCGTTGAAGAGGATTTTGGGGGAGCTCGGGGAGCAGGGACTGAATATTTATTATGATAATGTGGGCGGTGAGCAGTTGGATGCTGCGCTTTTCGCTTTGAGCACGGGTGGGAGAGTCGGTAAGTACTTACTACCTGAAGTAATACAGACGAGTTGCTAATATAGAGCAGTATCTTGTGGCAGCGTCTCGCAAACCAGCAAAAAACCAGGCGAGACTCACGGCATCCAGAACATGCCGCTGGTTGTTGGCAAGAGATTGACGATCAGAGGTTTTCTGGTGTTTGATGCTGATATGGGAGTGAAATATAATGAGGAGCATCAGAAGAATATGCAGAAGTGGATTAAGGATGGAGAGATCAAGATTAAGATGACGGTTACGGATGGAATTGATCGTGCTGCTGAGGGGCTGGTGGGGATGTTGAAGGGGGAGAATTTTGGGAAGGCGGTATTAAAGATTGCCGATCTTTGATGGAATGCTTCTGGAGAAGCGTATTGCTATATCCAGGCGTTGATATCGGATATCGCAAACATGTAAGTCGTCAGTTTACTCAAATGCCTACCTGAAGTTGGTGAGAGATTAACCAGCCGAAAATCCGGCAAGCTGGTAGACTCCAAGTGATAATTCAACTACCTTTGCATTCCAACACGGTTTTTTCTCACAGCACCCTTCTACCATTTCGTATCACCCCTTTTGCAAAAAAGATAAAGTTTCAACGTTGGGGGGACCTGCATGGATAATCCGGGGGCTCACGCTAGCAAGGGTCTCGACGGGCCGGTTCTTATCTCCACAACGGCGTCTTATTTTTGGCGTCCTCCTTGACGACATCTAGCCAAAAATTCTCATCGGCTCTATTTTCTGCTTTGCAATGCCTTTCAAATTCAAACATGGAGAGGATTTGTATCAACTCGATAGTTGCTCTCAGTTGAGCAGACTTTGAGAATCCTCTTATCGGCAAGTCCGCCATACAGCCATATAAGTCATCCGATGCCTCTACCAACTGTACAGACGAGGGCCGACGGCCCGATGATGCCTGTCTCTCGACAGTCAACGAGGAGGAGGTATTCATTCAACTCTTTGGAGGGACAAAGGGGCACCTTGCGGACCACGAAAGAGACTCTTCATGGCGACCTCAGCATCCGGGATCGAATCCATCACTTCACTCTGGCATGGTTCACATGTACAATGTCAACAGGAGGAATTGCTCTGCTTCTTTCCCAAACACCTCACCGATTTCGTGGACTCCAAGTTATCGGCGACATTGTGCTCATCCTCGACATCGTCCTTTTCCTCCTCTTTTGTTCCTTGTTGGCCGCTCGCTTCACAATGTTCCCGCAGACCATGAGAAGCTGCCTCACACACCCAACGGAATCACTATTCATTCCCACCGTCTGGATCTCAATCGTCAATATTTTCTCAAATATCCAACAATACGGTGTCCCTCACACTGGCTACTGGCTCGTCGTCACGCTTCGAGTTCTATTTTGGCTCTATGCAGCCCTCACTCTCTGCATAGCAATCGGCCAATACTACTTCCTCTTTACCGGCAAGCCTCTCACAGTACAAAGCATGACACCTCAATGGATCCTTCCCATCTTCCCCATCATGCTCTGCGGCACCCTGGCATCTCTAATCTCGCCCTCCCAACCATCATCCCAAGCCCTACCTATCCTCATAGCAGGGATCTCATTTCAAGGTCTGGGAATGCTCATAGCAGTATTCATGTACGGTCCCTACATCTCCCGATTAATGACAGCTGGCCTCCCCAACCCAAACACACGCCCCGGGATGTTTATTGCCGTTGGGCCACCCTCTTTCACCGGCCTCGCCCTGCTGGGAATCTCGAACGACTTGGGAAGAATATACCCTTCCTACACCAGCATCTCAGGAGTCTCCGATCCAGCTATTATTCCGGACGTGTTCCGCATCCTTGCCGTCGCAGTGGCTGTCTTCCTCTGGGCTACAGCTTTCTGGTTTTTCTCTATCAGTCTGGTCAGTACGCTTGCCGGAGCACTGGGGAAGCAAGGCATGAGTTTTCATCTTGTGTGGTGGTCTTTTGGTAAGCTACATTCTCATCTCATCTTGTTGTTTGCTTTTATTACCTCTGAGAGCTCAGATACCGGGAGCTCTACAGAAGCCTGCCTACGTATTTGTGTTGGAGCTCGGCTCCTCAGCTCTGAACTCTCCCTTGAAGTTCAGGAAAGCCTGTACTAATTCGATAGTTTTTCCTAACGTTGGTTTCACAATTGTCACGATTGAATTGGGATCAGCACTTATGAGTGAGGGCGTTCTATGGCTGGGGAGTGTGATGACTGTGTTGCTTGTGGTGATGTGGCTCTTTGTTGGGGGTATGCATATAAGAGCGGTGTTGAAGGGGGATATTTTGTGGCCTGGGAAGGATGAGGATCACGACCAGTGAGGTGAGAATGGTGGAAGGTGGCTGGATAAGGCTGGGTCGTTGACCACCAGCTGGAGGCTGCGGCAGGGCTTGACAACGCATGCATATGTGTAGCCTTACTTCAGAGTCACATGGCAACGCGTACTAAAGTGCGACGCGTCTCATTTTCTGCTCTTCCTCCGCAACGAGTCTGTACCAAAAAGTGATCAATCCATCTGCATAGTATTATCCCAGATTTTATCCACGAGAACATGGAGCCAGAATCGCCATTTCGCCTCCTCTTCCGCACATGGTCCAGTTCATCAGCCGGCGCAAATTCGCGTCGAGGCTTTCTATCCGGCGATCAAAATCGGAGAGAAATTGGTCTCTTTGAGAAGGCCAAAATCTTCGAGAACCACAGCGACTTGCACAACAGGATCCCTACATGCTTCATCTCAACCACAGAGGACCCAATACGTGCCTTGAAATACGCCATCGATCTGGCAGTCCAAGGGGCTAGCGGTATTCATATTGCCATCATCCGCAGCAACGAATACCGCTGCGGTAAAGAAGTTGAAGCTGAAGTTTCAAGCGTTCTTTTTGATATCAACGAATCCCTTTACAAAACCGAATTCCTCTTCCTCTTCGAAATCGCACCCGCCGATATCATCCACGTCGTATCGCTTGAGACTCTAGAGGGAAACGGGCTGCTGAACAAACTCAAAGCCCTTCATCCCACGACCTGGGTGGACGAGGAGTTGCCTCGAATTTCGGCAATACGCAGGCAGATCCACGAAAACAATGAGGGTGCTTGGCGGAACGCAAACGAGAAGACTTGGCCAGAGCGTTCGGGCCGTTATGTAGCTGCTATAGCGAAGTGTTTTGGTGCCGGTGCTCCACACCGCGCCATTGCGTCGCTCATATGGGAGCATGGGACACATTTCACGCCGGCGAATGATGAGTATGACGGGTTGGACTTGCGTGTAAGGAATGCTATACAGAAATCTCTGGACAAGAACGCTCGTTCGTGCTGGTGTGATGAGTGGTGCGGCGAATTGGCCAACATGGAGATCTGAGGATGAAGAATACAAGGAGGGGTTTCATGATAGTAAAATTTTAGTCTCTAAGGTCAAATATCATTATGTCTAGATTTTCGAAGTTCGACTCTTAGATTTCGCTATACAATTGTCAGCAGTCGCTCTGTAATCACAACAAAGGCAAAGTCGTGCTATGAAGATAACTCACCTTCCAACTCCCTCTTCTTAACCTCAAACCTTCTATACGGAGCCCCATCAATGAATCTCTCGGCCAGAGCATCCATGCTATTCCACACAGCAATCAACCTCCCATCCCTCAACGGCGCATTCTGCAACCTCTTCATCTCCATCATACTCTTCCCATCATTGACCCTTAACTGCTCCTCCAAATACTCCCTTACCTGTTTCTGAAAATCCTCACCCTTCGACTCAAAGACTCGGTTTACCATTCCAAATTGCTCGAGCTCTTGAGCACTCAATTTCCTCCCAAACATCAAGAACTCATTCGTCCGATGCACACCCATGGACTGCGAAAAGTTGATCGCAGATCCGTTTTCAGGCACGAGTCCGAGGGCGGAAAATGGCACTTGCAGGTATGCGGAAGAGGAGGCTAGGACTATGTCGGAAACACCTGGAAACCAGGCTGCGCCTCCCCCGACCCCCGGACCGTTAAGAGCAAGAACGAAGACTTTCTTGTGGTCGATTATGGAGCGGAGCATTTCGGATGCTGACATGGACCGTCAGCGAAGAATTTAAAATGTGAGACGAAATGGAGGAATGACCTACCTGGCGCAAACATCGTCAAATAAGCAATCTTCTTTTCTGCTTTCGAGGCATAGTTCTTAGAGCTGTCGAGGCCAGATCCTGGGGTTTCACGTGATCAGTTCTCCCTCCGCCTTGTTGTGAACCCAGATAAGGGGTTGAAGACGAACCTCTCACGTCAGCACCAGCAGAGAAGAATCTCCCTTCGCCAGTTAGGACGGTGAAAACTGTATCAGGGTGCTCGTTCAGTTCTCGGATTGCAGAGATGGTTTCTTGCATCAGTTTGCCGCCGAATGCGTTGAGGCTTTTGGGGCGGTTGAACTAGAGGCTCTATGAGTGATGGAGCATGGAATGGGGCTGTGAAGGCGGGTACTTTAATCACCCCAATTTGGCCGGTGACTTCTAGGATTATGTCTTGGTATTTAGAAGGCATGTTGACTGTTGACTATTCACTCAAATCTCTTAGAGCAAGGCGGGGAAGCGGATTCAATGAAGCTGGAAAAAGATCTAATTCTTGACAAAGGAGGCTTCAGAGAAGAGGCCAACTTCAAACAATTAAGAATTCGAAGTTGAAATGGACTTTGGTTTGTACATTTATCCATGGGAAGTGTTGGACGTGCAGCAAGACCTCTAACCTCTTTCGTCTTATTACGTGAGCCCGTTCGAACAGGCCCTCAGCCGAACCCCTGCGGGGAAACCTCTGCATGAGCCGAGGGACGACCGGTAAGCAGCGCACCTGGTTAACCTGTGTGCTCCACCAGGTGAGTTACAGGGGTGCAAACGACAAGAACATCACCAAAATGCCCGATTATCGTATGCCAGAGCTATCTGGAGCTGTAATGGGTCTTCAAGAGCCTCCATGGCGTCCAAATGGCACCAACAATCAAGAAATCATCCATAGGTCCCGAACCCACACGTCTCCGTCAAATCGCGCTGGTAGCTCATGATTTGGAGAAAGCGAGACATCTTTTGGTAGAACTTCCCCTCTGTCTTTATCAGCAATGGAAGCTAAGAGGGATAGACAAAGATACTCGGCACAGAGGTAATCTACGAAGACCCCCTCGTCGCACAATGGGGGCTTCATAACTTCCTGGGTACTGCTCCTTCCCGGCCTCACCACATCCCCACTTCAAACACAACTCATTAGCTAACATATTGCTGTCTGAAGTCCCTCTAGGCGGCGACATCCTCGAAGTCGTCTCCCCGCTCTCCTCCTCCCAATCCACCTCAACTCCCGCATCTCGCCACCTCTCAAAGCGAGGCGAAGGAGGCTACATGATAATAATGCAGTCCGCCTCCGCCATTGCCCGCCGCGAATACCTGAAGTCGCACAATCTCGCAAAAGTTATATTCGAGCATAGAACAGAAGAGGGCGTGTGTATACAATACCATCCCAAGGGTATCAAGGGCGGCGTAATACCTGAGCTTGATTCGCACTTTTCCAAGGATGGAGGTGGAAGGGTGCCAGATGGGATGAAAGAGAGATTTGCGCCTTGGCACGCTTGTGGCCCGCTCAGCGTGTTTGAGAAATATGGGGCGGCTATGAAGCGACATTCTCAACTGCACCTTATGGCTGTCACTCTTCGGCTTGCGCCAGGGGATACCGATGTTGAGGGTGCTGTGAGGCAGTGGGAGGGCTTGTTTGGGGTGGGCAAGTTGGAGAGGGAGGGGAGCAGAGAAGTGGCCTTTACAAATTCAATAATGGGGTTTTGCGAGGGGAGAGATGGTGAAGAGGAAGGGTTGAGAGATGTGGTTATTGGTGTTGAGGGAAACGAGAAGTTCCAGGGGATTTTGAAGAGAGCGAGAGAAGAGGGTTTGCAGGTTGAGGAGGATCTTGGAGTTGCTGGGGATTTTCAAATGTTGGGAGTGAGGTGGGTGATTATTTTGATGGACGAAGGCAGGGTGAGGAGTCGGTTATAGGATGAATTTGAGCTTGATCGAGTCTCCGAGGTCTGGCAGATTCGTACGCTTTTAGAACATTGAGATCTTCAGAATCAAGGGTACCACTTCGCCCCATTGAGCTCTTCTCTCCCAGCCAAAGCAGTATCAGCTGACACAATATAGCATTGTCCTTGTCTCATTCTTACCTCTCTTCGTCTCGCGACCCCATCATAACCCAGTCTCACTACAAACCCAAGCCTACCCAGTCCAAACAGGGGGTCCCGGAGGCACGTAATTCGTCGGATTCTTCACCGGAGCATTAATATTGTACTTAATCCCCGGATCAGCATTCTTGCACGCGCCGAAGAAAGACACAAGCGGGCCCGGCGTTCCTGCTCCACTGCCCGTAACTGTAATCTGGGCACAAGATACATAGAATTGCGCTCCGTTTAATTGGTTTGCTAGGTGCATAGCGGTGTGCTCGGCACGCAAGAGGTATTCGCCTGATGGAGTTGCGACCGGGATTTTGGAGGGGATTTCTGGGCAGCTAGTGGAGGTGGTTAGCCTGAGAATTGTCAGTGAAGTGAAGGGGATGTACTGTATGATGGCCAGCTCAATGCATTATTTGAGACGGTTGGCTTTTCCTCGTATATTTTAAACCACACTTGCCCGCTCCCACCCCAAGTCGCAGCCGTCTTTCCTGCAGGGACTTTGGCCATGTATGCCAGCGCAGGGCCAGAGTAGAAGATTGCCTGGTCTGCCTGGAAGCCTGTCATTGAACCCGCGGCGATGGTTGTCGTCCCCTTTGCGAAGTTCTTGTTATTGCATCTGATGTCTGTAGAGGAACGTCAAAAAGAGAGCCATGGCCGGTGTATCCCGTCCATTGCCAGACGTCTTCCCATTCTTTAGTACCGATGATATTTGGGAATGCGTAGTGTGGTTCTGGAGCTGGGGCTCCTTGGGCGACCACTGCCAATGTAAGAACACAAATGAGGATCTTCATAATTGATATACAGAGGAGGGCGAAAGACAGCCGGGAACAAGAGGGAGAGACACAGAGGGGGGTGGGGGGAGACCAAAAGAGAAATAAAAACCTCACAATGCTTCTTATACAATCCTTCACGGCCAAAAATCGTTCCACCCCAATACCACTAGCAGGCAACCTATCTGGCTGACCAGATGACCTCAAATCAAGAGTCAAACAAGCTGTTCGCAATATATGTAATCTAGCTAAACGAGAGAGTACGAGGGACATCAAATTTGGCCAGATTGCCGAACCCGGGTAGCCGCATCTTTGAGAGTAACAGAAACGAATTTGTGTGCTTATTCAGGCTAGATAAGGTTGATTCAATGGCCTTCGTAGGGGCTAAAATTGCAGTGCTTGCCAGCGGCTCTTGCACGTTCAGGCTAGATAAGGTTGATTCAATGGGGCTAAAATTGCAGTGCTGAAGAAGTGGCGTTCCGTAAAGTGTGATGCAGGCCAATGGTGGGAATTTTGGTGTTCCTGTCCGAGCGCCTCTACTTTGGGTTAGTGGTAGGTGGCCCCCAATCGACACCCCTAATCCCGGGTGGGGGAGCGCCGTTTACTTTTTCCCCCTCTTTGAGATAGATGACTTCACCGCCTAAAATTTGACGATTGGCGAGGCCTAACTTTTCTGAACTGCTCTACGAAGGCGCGCGACGATGAAATCCGTCCGCTGACTAAGCGAGATGATGCTGCTATCATTCCAGCCCCTGTAAATTTAGCGATCAGCACACTATAAAGCCCTGTATTTATAGCGTGCACATCTGCTATAAGCACTGTAAGTAATAGCGATGCGCACTACTCGCTTAATCAGCGGACGGATTTCATCGTCGCGCGCCTTCGTATACACCACCGTCAACCACCTCCACAATGCCGAAACGGAAACGCTCCACATATGATGATGGCGACCGCGTACAGAATATGCGGATGCAAGATGCGCAGGACGCCCTAACAAAAGCTCGAAAGCAGCTTCACCGGGCGCTCAAAACCGCGAAAGGCTTCGAACGCCAAAAGCTTGGAAAGCGCCTCAAGCTCGCAACGACCAATGGAGAAAGCGAGGCAATTGCGAGAATCAATCGGGAGATTGAAGCATTGAAAGGACTTGACCTAGGGAACTTGACGAGTGCGCATCTGCAGAAGTCGCTGTTGAAGATTAAGGCCTTCGCTGAGAGCGAAACTCTACCGAATGAATTGAAGATGGAGCTACCGAAGCCTGAAGGGGACGAGGCAATGCTCACAGCATTGAGGAATGTTACGAGCGGGATGTACAGTATGAAGCCAGTCAAGGATGCAATGGATCAGAATATCAACGGGATGTATATTGCGATGGGAATACAGGCACCTGCGAAGAAAGAGAAGGGTGCGAAGAAGGGGGAGGTCAAGGGCGTATTGAAGAAGGGAGGATTGAGTGCATCAGCAATAGTGGGTGATGTGGATATCGATCAGAAAGAAGAATCTAGGAGTGGAGATGACGGGCTTCCTTGGGAAGGCTTTGACTCTCGTGAGGACGACGAGGATAAAAATGAGGAAAAGGGGGGAGTCGAAGACGAGTCAATGGATGAAGAGGAGCTCGCTCGATATGATGCCTTGCTTGGTGGTTCATCGGATGAGGAGAGCTTCGACGAAGAAAGGTACACACGCAACCGCCCGCCTCAAACAGCTAAACGTGTGTCTCTCTCGCTTTCGCCAACACCCTCTGCATCTCCTACACCGTCACAATCGGCATCGCCATCCTTGTCCTCTTCTCCAGAGCCAGAACAGACGAAAACTTCCAAACCATCCAAGGCCAAAGGCGTTCTAACCACAAAACCAGGCCTTTCAACATTCCTCCCCACTCTGATCGGCGGATATTGGTCTGGGTCCGAGTCGTCTGCATCAGACATTGAAGATGCCGCCCCTATCAAGAAAAATAGACCTGGTCAAACGGCACGGCGGGCAATATGGGAGAAGAAGTATGGAGAGAAGGCGAATCATATCAAGACTGGCAAAGGTCCAGTTGGGAGAGGGAAGGATGATGGCTGGGATGCGAAAAGAGGTGCTAAAGAATCTTCTAGTGGGCGAGGTAGTTTCAGTGGGAGGGGCGGCAGAGGTGGGAGGGAAGGTGGACGAACGAGGAGTTATGATCAAGCAACTGGTGAAAATGCCATTGCAGTAGAGCCGAAAAAAAGGGGAATGGGAAGGAAGGATGATGTTGGTGTCTTGCATCCCAGCTGGCAGGCAGCTAAGAAGGCGAAGGAAGCCAAGAAGACGGCTACATTTCAAGGGAAGAAGGTCACTTTTGACTGAGTTGCTGTTTTGGTATACCCATGGAGTTTACTGCAACAAGCCATCAAATTTCAAAACAGTTTTTTCGAGGCATCTCTTTTATATTGTTCCGCCAGGCTCGTCAGTGCGACGATCATTCGTGCTTTCTACTTTGCTTCCGCCAAAGCCATGAACGTCCCTTCCTTCTTTATCTGGGCTCTGGCTCCCATTTATCTGCTTTCCGGACTTTCACGTTCTTCCCACCTTCAAACCATCATCAACCATCAACAGTCATCCAATTCTTCCAGATATCACATCGTTTCATTATTCCACTCACTACTGCACATCAAAACTTCCTTTCAGAACTCATACAAGTTCATTCGATCTGGCTCATCCCACTGATTGCCAGAGCAAATCGGTCAAGAATCGCTTCGAAAGATAGCCGTCCAACACAACACCATACCCAGACCTGCCAATTCCAGCTCCATCCCAGGACCCGATCCTCAGCCCTCTCCCACCACGCCTGACCACACACACGATTTTCGTCTACGTAAATCTACAACTTGCAAAGGAAAAGAACTGCTCGGGGTTCCAATGATAGAGGATATAATGCACGTTTCAAGCGCAAGCCCGGACTGGCAAACAGTTCAATCACGCCGACGCCAACGAAATTTTCCCTCGGAGATAATTAGTTGCCCAATGCCGGAAGGTGGACTAAATACTCCAAGCGCAAGTACGGAGGCAGGACAGGGAATGGTTCAAGTACTCGTAGGGGCAGACGGTGGCGTCTCGGGCTTGAACGAGGATGATTTTTTCCCACAGACAGTTCAGGGTCCAAGAAGGGAGGCAGAATTGGCTTTGTCTAGAGCGACCACCAAGGAAATATGGCGCACAGTTCGACTAAGCGGACCGAGAGATGGTTCTATCCTAGGTTTGAGAGAGTGGGAGAATAAGAAGGTGCTTGTGCGGGAAGTGATTTGGCACAAATTTGCAAGGAGAATCGACTCTTCGCATGAACGCACTTGGAACGAATGGCTCAAGGAGTGGAAACTTTACCTCAAGCAAGAGAATCAAAAGGCATGGCAAGGGCAGAGAAGACTCGACAGGGACTCGCGATGGCAGGCAATGCGGAATAGAGTGGTGTTCGTGCCTGAGGGCGGTTGCTTGTACTGTGCCGATGATAAGTGTAATGGATGCTCAGGTTGTTGAGCAATACAACTCTAAGGTGGTAACGCAGCAGTTGGAATTGGCAATCCGGTGATTTGAAAGGGAGGGGGGGGGTCTCGGATTATTGTAGCTAACAGCGCGTCAACAGCGAGTTGTGTCAGCCGAATGCACAAGCCGAGCAATTGATAGTATTGTACCTTCATCTACCCTCTTTGAACGCTTTTAATCCCCCTTGGCTTCAAAAAACCCCATAGCAGCCCTACAAAGCAAAGCAAATGCACAGCCAAGTGAAGCATCGGCCCTCCAAGCCCCTTTCCGTATTCCCCGCTTCCTTCCGCAATCCTGCTCCCAGCTCTCACCAAAGGCGCCAGGTGATAAACCGACAAAGCTCCAGCCACATTCCTACTCGTCCCATCGATCGGACGAAGAGCAAATATCAATGCGATAAGAGTTGAGACGAAAAGTAGCACGGCATACTGTTTGATGATTGGGTGAGCTTGTGGTGCTGGCGATGAGAGCTGCTCAGAAGGATTGAGGAAGAAGTTCATGGAGGCTGGGAGCTCGATAAGGAAGTGCAGCCAGAAGGGGAGAGTTAGTAGAAGACGTGGCATGGTGAGCTAGTGTTGTGAGGTGAGGCGAGGTGAGATGTGGGAGGTGAAGTGAAGAGGACGTTGTGTTCGGAGCGAACCAACCAATGAACCTTGGAGATGCTTGCCCAAATTCCTCATTGCATTTCGCTAAGCGAGATCTTTGAAAACCTCCCCCTCGTCTTTGAAAATCGCAATAAAACTCCCTAGAATTTTAGAATCACTAAAACACAAAGGAAAGATACTTGAGCTGCTTCTCTTTCGCCTAGAGCTTAGTTTAAAGTATTTGGACGTGGTCGCATTGTGAGGCGCAATTTTTGAAAGTGTGAGATTTTGGGTTCCTCAACCCACCAAAAATGGACGATTATCAAAACTGTGCGCCTTCGCACACTTCACTCAACTCCAACAATAATGGCTCTATCTTCATCACATCAAACCCGGCGGGCAACCAGAGATGACGCTAGATGGGTAGTCGATCTTTCATCTCGTGTTCAAGCAGACCTGACGTCCAAAGGAAGCGCCCAAGTCATCGGTCCGTTGGCGCTCCAGTCTGTTGAAAGCTCCATCCAGAATGGGCATGGTTTTATTTTCGGAGTTCTGCAGCACGATAGGCTCATAGATATAGCCACTGGGTTGATCGATGGATATTCGAACAATTACGCACTCAGTGGAGAAGAGATGAAAGAGATGCTTGGAGAGAAATGGGTTCTGCATGCTGTGATGATCGAGCCCGACTCCCAAGGAGCTGGCTCAGGAAAAATCTTCTTGAGAGAGGTGCTCGAGAAGATGGGCCAGGAGAGTGAAGGGGTTGTTCTGCTGGATTGCTTTGCGGGCAACAAGAAGCTGAGAGCCTTCTATGAAAGCGTGGGATTTGTGCTATTGCGAGAGGTGCCAGAGGAAGATTACCTGGTTGCTGTCTTCACTTACAAGTTGAGACGAAACAACTGAGCCGAAGCCTCTTGCTCGATCCAACCACAATCGGCCGAAAAGAACGTTAAGAATGTGACTTTCGTTCCAAATAAATCAGCAATAACTCTTTTGGGCTCTCACGTGCCAAAAGTAGAAGTCATGACGCAAGTTCCCCTGGCTGACAGGGCTTGCCTGGCAAGATCTAACCAGGACCCGGTTAGTCTAAACATATCGTGCAGCAAAAGATCCCTGCAATCGAGGATCAGCCAAGAGCGAGTTACATCTCTCTCGAATCGACCTCGTGGAGGACGACATTCGAAGTCGCTGCCCGTTATTTTTGTTGAGGATTTGGAAGGGATCTGTTTGGCATGATGGAATAATTGGGATCCGCCGCCAAAGCAGCAAACGTCATCCCACTTTATATGACATCGAACCTGGGATACTTCTCTCCTTTCATTGGCTCTGTTCCTGGCTCCCCTCAGTGCTTGTGTAATCGACCTTCCACACTCGCTCGCCTTCACAGCGGCTCCCCAAGGTTGATCTCTCTCGAAAGTTCAGGAACTTGGTCTTCACGTCGCGGATCCCCTTGCATTGCACCGCCCCACGAGACCTCGGCATCGCAAACCCCCATCTGCCTGGTATTATCACCAACTGTTATGGTCACCGCTTCACACACCTCAGACACAGTCTGTCGCTCCCCGTACAGCTCCAAAATACCCAATTGAACTTCAACTCCCAACACAGAACCGCCGCCATGTCTCCGTCCAGAGATACGCAGAATGCGACAAGCAATCAGTTTGGGGACCTCAATCTCTCAATCACTGGCCTGGGGACAGAATACCCTCCGCATCAGCTTGATCCTGCATGTCTGAACACTCTTGTGTCGCGTCACTACCCCAACAGCCCAGCGTTTGTGCCCCAATCTCCCCCGCTTCCAGAACAACTCTAACGCCATTTCCAGAATGGGCAAAATCCTGACGATCAACCAATATACGGGAATCGACTCGCGCTCAGCAATTGGGACAGTCGACCACCCGCTGGCGAATATGGACCGCGCGCCCACAATCGCCGAACTATGCAGCGTATTCCTGAAAGACGGCGTTGCACTCGCAGTTACCGCCGCTCGAAAAGCGCTCCACGAAGCCCAGCTCTCCCCTCTCGATATCACACATGTAGTTTCGACGACTTGTACGAATAGTGCGAATCCGGGCTTTGACCATTACGTCTGCAAGCAATTAGGGATGACACAGCCGGTAGAGAAGGTTCTGCTGCACGGAATTGGATGCAGCGGCGGTCTTGCGAGTTTGAGGACGGCGGCGAATCTGGCGCTCGGAAGCAGTTTTCGTGGCAGGAAAGCAAGAGTGCTGGTCGTGGCGTTGGAAATAAGTAGTTTGCTGGTGAGGAGCGAATTAGACAGTGTAAACGAGTTGCAGCAGACGAGGATCGGTGTAACGTTGTTCAGCGACTGCGCGAGCGCGTTGGTTTTGAGTAACAACGTTGGAGATAAGGGTGCGGAGCCGGTTTATGACTTGCTCGGCTGGGACCATAGGATTATTCCTGATACGGAAGAAGATCTGGGTTTTGACGTGGATCCCCTCGGTATGCGTCTCTTGGAAAGTTGAAATCACCGCTGACGAGCCACATAGGTTGGAAAGTCGTCCTTTCGCCTCGAGTCCCGAAACTTGCAGGCTCCGTTGTGGCGCCTACTTTCAGTGACCTTCTTTCTACATTACCAAACCTGCCTCTAGACTACCAAAATGCTGCAGATTTCGATTGGGCGCTGCATCCAGGCGGAGCGACCATTCTTTCTGGTGTTGAGAAGGCGATGAACATTTCTCCGGAGCATATGCGAGCTTCGTACGATACGTACATTAATCATGGGAATTCCTCCTCGGCGACAATTATCTCCGTGATGGACAGGTTACGACAAAAAGATATGGATGAGTTGGCGCCTGGTGGGAAGGTCAAAGATTTCATCGTGGGATGTGCTTTTGGACCTGGGATTGCTATCGAGATGTGCATGCTGAAAAGGAATATGAACCACGCGAGGAGAACTCTGGTCACCACCGGAGTTGTTACGCCACCAGAGACCGAGAGCGAAGGAAGCAGGAGTGACGGCGAGGGCGAGGATTTAGAGACCGAGGTCAAGGACTTAAAGACGCAAGGAGAAGAGCTTGGTGAGAAATTGAACGCAGTGCATCCTGAGATTCCAGAGCAAGGCGACAGTTTGAGCGAGGCGTTGAACGGCGTTGAGCTAGATTAATAGGAGATATCAAGGCGGCCGTCTATGGAGTCGGTTGGGATCTGGATTTGGAGATCTTCAGGGAACAGATGGAAGCGGACACGATATGCCGGACCATGTCAGAAGCTATGCATTAGACATATTAACGACAGTCGAGACGAGATGTTGGGAACTCACGGCGTTCTAGACAGGAGGGAGGGAGTTGATGGAATTTGAATCCAGCGGTTAGCGTCGTATCCACTGCGCAATAGACCAAAGAATATGCATAGCAAAACTCCACATAATATCACTCACTCTTTTGCACTCCAGAAGCACAGTCGTCCTGTGCCTTTATTTCGAATCTCTGGACAAGCATGGCTTCGGAATCTTTGCCTTCGAATTTACTGAAAGGCTACCCGATACAAAGATTAAAGATGCCTAAGTATCCAGCCAAGTGGAACCGAGGTGAGCTCTGCCACGGGAGACTTACACTCTTATCTGTCAAGATATGTTCTGTTTGATTTTTAATATTTACCTTGTCAGGGACCATTTTCTGTTCTGATCATACTTGACATGCATTCTTCTAAAGTCAAAGGCGCAATGTCATATCACTTTAGTTTGACCAGCTCGAGTACTCTCCAAGTCCATTCAATATTGCTCTGATCATAGTTCGTAGGCATAAAGTCACATTATCACCTCACAAAGTCATGTTCAAATAAAATCTTGGGGTATCGTTATCTCATTTCTGTCCGTATCTATGTAATCATCTAAAGGTCTTCGTCAAGAATCGAACCGCCAGAATCTTTAGAGTGCTGGACTCAGTGGTCTGGAGTTATGTATGTGCAATCTCCCACCCCGTGCCTCCTCAATTCTCTCTGTTCCTTCATGCGACGAATGCTCGAGCTCGAGCCTTGCGCGCTCGATTGTAACTTCCACCAGAGGGGACGGAGCTAGTGACTTTGGCCGCTGGGGCCATAGTGACGGTCGCCGTGGTCGTTACGGTGATCATGCCGCCTGCCGCTGGAGTTGATCCAGTGCCTGAGCCGGCCTCTGGAGCGCTCGCGCTTGATGCACTAGAGGCGAGAAAATTGGGTGCCGATGCTGAAGTAGTGACTGGGATGATGGTGAGGGCTGAGGTGGGAGTGAGGGATGTGGTAGGAGGAAGGGATGAGGCCGGAGTGAGGGGTGAGGCCGGAGTCAGGGATGAGGCGGGACCTGAACCGCTGCCTGGGATTTTCAGAACATCCCCGACATTGATCTGGAATGCAGGCCCCGTCACCTGGGGGTTCGCAGCCTCCAGAGCCTCCAGGGTAATCCCCTTGCTTTGTGCAATCGCAGACATATAATCTCCGGCCACCACAGTGTAAGTGCTGCCAGTGCTGCCACCAGAACCAGAAGGAGAAGCAGGAGCAGGAGCAGCAGTTGTAGAGTTGCCGGAAACTACTGGGGGGGGACTGGCAACTGGGGCTTGCGATGTAGGTGAAGATGCCGCTGAAGAACCTTCGCCAACTGAGCCAGAGGCGGCGCCAGATGACGATGCGCCACAGTTTCCAGTGAAACCAGTGCCGGATTTGGCGGAGGTACCTGTGACATCTGGTCCTGGATCGGGGAAGACAACGTCTTGCCCTTCGACGGTCGTGCAGCCATTTCCGATATTTGCTTTGAAGATGTCAGGTCGAGAAGAAAAGGCGACCGTGCTCGCTCTTTTGGTTCCTCCTCCGATGGTGATTGACGCACAGTTCATGTAGATTTCGCGATTGCCAATTTGGTTGAACCAGGTCCATGCAAATAAGGCTGGGCCTGGAGTGGCGTCGCTCGGGATGTTGAAACTCCAGGTTGGGGTCGATGGACATCCGCCAATGAAGGAATGGATGACCTTGAAGGTTTTGCCAGAGTCGTAGGAGAGTGAAACTTGGCAAGAACCACCGCCGTGGGTAGCAGAGCCCGCGATAGTGATATTGACGGCTGCACCTTGGTTCCAAGTCACCACAGAAGCGCCGGCGGGAGTTCCCAGATCAGACTGGTAACCTTTGCAAGGAAAGGCAGCCGCTCCAGAGAGCGGAGCTGTCATCGAGTAGTCAATAGTCGCCTGGTTAGCAAAGGGATTGACCTTGCTGCGAAATGGAGGCGGGAACGACATCTCCATATGTCCACGAACCAAAGCCACGAAAGCCAGAATCGAGAGTAGCTTAATGTAAGTCATCGTAATGTAGTTGGTAATCAGTCCTGCTGAGTAGTGGAGTGTTGTATATGGTATTGTGGTGATGTGGTGATGAAGCCGTATGTGTGTCGGTGCGAAGGATCGTGTTGATGTTTCCAAGAAGAAATTACTCGTTGACTTGGGGATCTTTTTATGGGACTGGAATGTATTGTACAGAAGTCCGAAAACAATGGGTATTGTGTTGCGCCGTTAAATATATGGACAAAGAATGTATTGTTGCACCCAGCACAACTCGGAAGCTTCGTGAATAGCGCTCAAAGGAATTTCGCGTGAATAAACAATAGCGACTTGCTCGCTTTGCTGAGATATTGAAAAAAAATTCCTCGGGCGCTGTCCCGGCTTCTTAAGTCTTTCATAAAATTTTAGAACCGCGGGTCAAAGAACAATCGGGCCCCTTCTGGACAAAGAGTGACTGCACGAACAAGGGAGTATGTTCAGGAGTAGCTCCGGACGGGCCGCTGTTCTGGTGCCCAAAGGGCGAGTTCCCGCAAAGCAAAACAGAAGCGACCCTTAATCCAACAAAGTGTTTGTGGGATGATTGAAGGAGAGGTGTCGATGTGGCAAGGCGGTGCTCTTCAAAGGTGACGAGTCCGCAGCAGCGTCGGCGATGTCTATTCATTGAGATGGCCATCCGAACGTCCTTTTACCCATACTTGAAACCTTCAGACGGCCATCCCAGAATATATGAATTGATTGGCGGCGCATTGACAAGGAAACAATCGAGATGTTTATGTCGTTCAACCGTAGCCAACCGACGAACTCGAAACACGGTCCCTGAAGCGGCTACATCTCCAACAGCCCCGCATTGAAACAACCTTCTTTCGACATCTGCCGAGTGTCCTCCCCATGAAGATCCATCGATGCGGAGATGGGGGTTCATGATGGAGGCTTTGCGAATGAGTGATGCTGGATGGAGTGAATCGTTTTGTTTGTGAAGGTGAGATTAATCAAAAGCGAATCAACACCTTCTGACCGCCGGATCAGCTGACCTTCGCCTAATTTTCAACTGAATCACCCCTGACCTTTGGCGAGACTCCCCCTTACTCATCGTCTAATGACATTTCATTCGCGGGTGGCGGTACAACAAGTAACAAGTTTCCGCGCCCAGCCAAAGTTTATAAAGCTGTCAATATTCACAATTGCACATTCACATGATCAGGTGATTACGACATTACATTTTGGATATCTGAATCGTTTCAGGACGTGTTGGATTTCTCTGATTGCTAAGTGATTAAGGTACGGCCACTGTACTTTGCTTCCTCGTCGTAGACGAAAACTCAGTCCTCGAGTAGGGCATTATCTCATTCCTCTTGAGCTCGAAGAGGAATATAGCCTTCTTCAAATGCAGCCTTTCGTTCCACACTGCAAGTCTACCCAATGGGTGTTGTAGTAGGAGTAAACAACACCCAACTATTCACCGAACACTCCTCCTCGAACTTAGCAGCTGTCGATTGAAAAAGAAGAGGCTGGCGTTCCTGTAATGATAAACTCTTGTTTACTCGTCTTTCGCAACTTCATCCGCAGAACATTCAACAGAGGTTCAATGGCACCCTTCAAAACCACCACTCTCGAGCCGAACTCAACTCCCCACATATCACAGTCGTGTTATTACCACGAGAATCGACAACATGGACGACAATCACTTGCACTTTCTAAATTCAAACCCAGACTCTGAGTTCCGCCTCGACTCCTATTGCCGGTAGAGCCTCGTCAAAGGAGGGTACATGCAGAGCCGCCGTTACTTGTATCGGCTCAACATTTGGAGACTTCTATAGCCAATGCGGCTATTGTGGCTCAACATCAGCTTTTTGTGGGAAGGGGTGCAACTCTGTAGCAGGAACATGCAGCTCTGGGTTGTCCGGCTCCAGCTCAATACAAACAGGTACTTTTACGACCTCCTTGGTCTCCTCAACTTCAACTTACAACCTTGCAACATCGAACACATCAAATAGCCACCCAGCTTCCAGCAATCTTGGCCACGCACTGGCAATTGATACCACCACTTGGTCATACCCTATCACTCGGTTTCACACTGAACATTAAACTATAGTAACGTAAGGACATATATTCAAATAAAATTAACATACCTATCATCCTCCCAGATTGGATAGTAATCCTCTCCCTTTTCTTTTCCACTCTGATCCTCCCGTCTAGGAATCTTCACCAACTTAAACCCGACTCCACAACCAGGGCAATCCTTCCCACCAGCGAAGCAGCGCCGAATGCACTGCAAATGAAGTACACACCCACACGGAAGTCTCCTCACCATCACATTTCCCATCTCTGCGTGACAAGCACCACACTTCCTTTCCCTCTCCTTCCTCTCCCCACCTCCGCGTTCAACCTTTTTCAAGAAGTCCCCTTTCACACCAGCAGGGTCGTAGCCATACGTTCTTTGCAAAAGCGGTACGTCAAACGCCGTATCGACCTCCCACGTCTCCCTCATCCCCGCCTCCCAGTCTGCAAGCGCTCCTTCGTACGCCTCTTGTCGCGCAAGAAGCATCTCGTTCAACCAATAGACGCCTCGCTCGAAGATCTCTGCTTCAGAGAGCGGGGACCAAGGTGTTGCGAATTCCGAGTTATTGGGGCCCCAGGAGCCGGTTTGACGCGAGTTAGTGCAGGCGGGGCATTTGGAGGTGAGGAGGTGGATGTAGCGGTGCAGGTCACGACATTTGGGGTAGGGTTGGGGAAAGGGCTGATGAGGAGCAGGAGAGGTCGAGGGGGTGAGTTGGCGGGGCTGGAGCAATGCTCCCAGACGGGAGAGGTACTTGTTGTTGTTGAGTTTGTGGTATGCGCATGCGGGATGGTGGTCTCCTTCTGTTGTTGTGTGGCCGCATTGCTCGAAATAGCTTACTTGAACCCCACAGCATTGGTAGTGGTGCCTGACGAAACATTGGGGTGCCATGACTGTGCAAATAGCTGACTTTGCCTCAATGAAGAGTAGATGAGGGAAGTGGTGTCGAATCAAAGGATTTGAGAAGGTTTTGTAGAGCGTACTTCGAGTCCTCTTCGACTTAAATGTGCAATACAATACAATTGTGGGAGAACAATCCCACCCTTTGCCTTTGTATTCATCAAAGGGGTTGCAATGCTATTTTAAGAAGGTGATAACAATGCTATGTTCCAAAGACAATTCCATCAAAGAACAGCGACCTGATAGCTACGCTACCACCACAATCATAAAAAATGGCCAATCATCGCTTAAGGCTACGACTTGCAGCGAAAAGGGAGTTCGTGTCAGATCCAGGTAGCTTCTCTTGCTTAAAGTCCGTCATGCAGTGAATAGAAACCAGCCCCTTTTTCGTTGCAAGTCGGAGCTTAACCGAGGTCTCCCTATTCCCTTTCTGGGACCACTAGCTGCCTATTCCTTCCTTTGGGGAAAGGGGGGAAGCCTCTTGAACCCTCGCTTAAAAGTGCGAGTTGCAACGAAAGGGGGAAGGTTTGAGCTAGTTCGAGGGAGAGGAGCACGCTTAGATTGAGATGTGCAACGAAAACAAACACTCCCCGCTGCCGTTGCATATCAGAAATTAAGCAAGACCATGTGCAGCCCCATAGGGAAGTCGGGAATTGTAAAGAAAGGTTGCGGCTTTCTCGAGAAGTGCAAGATGTAATAAGGAGAAATGTGCGCTCGAGGAGCCCACTTAAGCTGCGAGATAGAGAACATGAGACGGTGGAGTGGGGACCTGCAAAAGATGGCGAGAGCTCAGGAGAATCGGTTTGAATATCGACATTAGATATCAAGGTGATCTTTCCAAGGTTGTATCCAACTCGGAACAATTTCACTTCACAACATGGACTCGAATACCCTTAGATTCGGGAACGGTCAAAGGCGTAATCCCATCCCCAATAATAACCCAATCCTTATCCGTCGTCTCAAACAGCTCAAAAGCCCCCAGATCACCCTCACTATGAACATCTTTACTCCCATACCGCCTAAATATTGTAGATAATGCAAGATAAAGCTCAGCATAAGCGAGATTTATGCCAATACACTGCCGAGATCCTCGAGAAAATGCAATAAGGTATTTGTCTAGACGTGGATTTTCAATCCATCGTTCCGGAAGGAAGGATGTTGGTGAAGGAAAGATGCTGGCATCGTAGTGTACTAACGTGCTAGTCATACCGACTGGTGTTCCACGGGGAATCGTCCATGTTTTCTTGCCGTCGTTAAAGATGAGGTCTTCATCAGGAGCGATACGTTGGAGACGTGAGCTGACACCGCAGGAAAGACGGAGTCCTTCTTGGATACATGCAGTTAGATAGGGGAGTTGTTCAAGTGCTGAAAGCGGCAGAGATTTTGAGGGGTCTGGAATTGCCGATACCAACTCTGCTTTCAACTTCTTGAGTACTTTAGGGACGGTCAGGAGGTGGTATGTCACGACGGAAAGTGCCCATGCTGTTGTCAGGGTACCGGCAATAACTGTGACCTGACCGTCTTGCCATAGACGCGTAGAAGTCTTCTCTTCCGGGGGAAGCTTGCTATTCAAAATTTCGTGGAAGATTGTGTCATGTGAGACCTTTAGATGGCCGTCATATGTTGTTGTCTGAATGCTGTCGATTTGCTTGAAGATATCCTAGAATCGTAAAATCAGCGTAGACGACTCAGTAAGTACAGGAACAAAGTACCTTTTGGAGTTTGACATATGATGCCATGTCGGAATTCAACTTGATCGTTACCCAGTCTGGCAGAGTTTGCATGAGTGGAAGCACCCAGGTGAGCTGCTTTGTCATGTGTCCCATTGTGCTCCCAACAATTGACGCATCGTGGAACGAAGGATCAAAATCTGGGGCTTCAATCCGGTGATCACATCGTGCAAAGGCATATTCCATTACAACGTCTGGCAGAGAGGAGTTAGTGATGTATGTCAAGAGCGGGGATCGCAACTACCATTTGTAAAGGCGGCATAGCCAAGAGAGACAACCATTGGTTCACCAGACTTTTGGAAATCTGCAAAGCGTCCCAAGAACTTCTCCAGCCTCTCTTCTATCATGGGTTGCAGTCTCCGGACGCTTGCCATCGAGAAGAACGGATTCAGAGCCGTTCTTCTCATCCGATGTTTCTCATGGGACGCAGTCGCGAACGTGCTCTCTGGGATGCCGAATTGGTTAGTGAACCAGTTCCACTTGTCACGTCTTTTTCCCCCGCCCGCATATATCTCATCATAATATCCTGGTGTCTCGATATGAAGCTCGTAGGGGTTGATTCGGACAATAGGACCATATTTCTCGTGCATCCGTTTGATCTGGAAGGTGTATTGCCCGCGACACACCACGTCGTAATAGAATTCGTACCTGCAACAAATCAATTGCTAATTCGGAAGCCTTGCAATGGAGATTCCATACCATAGGGTCAGAGCTGCGAGTTTGGGGCCGGGGAACTTAGCAACGGGACTGAAGTATAGACGATATATGGCGCCGGCGATAAGATACACTACCAAGGCCGAGCCTGTCGCTGAGAGATATGGATACGGGCCGAGGAAACCCATTGCGAGATGTGTAGCACCTGCCTCCAGTCCCAAAGGTCTCAGATACGCCGCTTTGTACAACGCTGAGGGCCGAAGGTCGCAACATTCTGTCGGCGATGGGCCGTAGTGGCGCAGTATTGGCGCGAAGAGCTGCTGGGTAATGAGGAGAGTGCTTAGCCAGGAACCACTTCTAGTGCAGTGCGAACGTCAACTCCGCCATTCATCAGCATTTTCTTGATCAACAACTCACGTCAAACTTGCATTAACTCGTTGGTGGCGCACCCCTAATCCTCCCTCCAGCACCATTGATAAGGATGGCGGGCGAGGAAGGCACCAATACCCAGTCTGTCGGGTCACCGCGAAGTGCGCCCACAGCACCAGAAGAACCCAGCACGCCAGCGACGACCCTTGAGCAAGGCCAGGGCAACGTCATTGAGGCAGATGTGCGTTCAGCATGTCACGATTTCCAGGGAAAAATCCTAATCCTAGGAGTAGACCAGGAACGATGCAGACAGCGCCCTTGGGAGTGACATGTCATCATTGAGCGCCTCTTTGGCGTCTAGCATTTATAATTACACTTGAGTGGCTTCCTCAAAGATACTGGGAAATCTCTGCTAACCATCAATTAGGTATGAGGTATGCCATACTTCCAATAATTTCTACACTTACAGAATCGAACTGAGCAAACCCACAGAATGGAAGACGATATCATGCATACAGAGAGGGAGAATATTTATTTGTGAGCACCTAACGACGATTCCTCGAGTCCTGCAAGTGACACATCGTCCAGCCAAACGATGAATCCGAGCAAAATCGACTCGACATGGTACTTTTATATCCTCCTTTTTTGAATGTATAAGCTCATCTCATATAGCTTCACCATATTTTCAAACTTGTTCTGGGAGGAAATCTCTTCAAAGCACCCATCAACGAGCCGTTACAACGGGTCCTCGACTTCGGAACTGGGACAGGAATTTGGGCAATCGATCTGGCAGATGAGAACCCAGCAACACAAGTACAAGGCACCGATCTCAGTCCCATCCAACCAATATGGGTTCCGCCGAACCTAAAGTTCGTTGTTGACGATTGCGAATCCAGCTGGCCCGAGGAGGACCACTCAATCTATGACTTTGTTCATGGCCGCAGCATGTCTGGCAGTATTGCCAACTGGTCTGCTCTTTTCACTGAAGCCCTCCAGGCTTTGAAACCTGGTGGTTGGCTCGAGATGCAGGAATTTGATGTCTGGTTTAGATCCGAAGAGGGTGAGTTGCCAGCGGATTCAAAGATAGCGGAGTGGCAAAGCTATTTGGACCAGGCGAGTTTGATGTTTGGTAAACGGCTCAATGTCGCCAATGAGTTTAAGGAAAAGATGATTGAGGTGGGTTTCGAGGATGTGAGAGATGATATTATCAAAGTACGTTTGTTCTGCGGGCTGAGAGTTTTATATTTGCTGATGAATGGGCAAGGTCCCAATTGGAGCCTGGCCAAAGGATCTTAGATTGAAAGAGCAAGGAAGATGGCTGCAAGCGCAGATGCTGGACTCCATTGAACCCATCAGTCTTGGATATTGTTCTAGGATTTTGAAGTGGAGCGACGCTAAGACTCAAGTCTTTATGGCTGGAGTTCGGAATGAGTTTTTGAACCACAAAACGCATCTCTTCGTCTATTGTCATTTTATACATGGAAGAAGGCCAGGTGCGCAAAGAGACGAGTCTTACTATTCACACGAAGCTCAACAGGAAATAGAATAGTCTTTGCTCTAACCGGAGTTGGGAGAGTGCTCGGCGCAATAAAAAGAATAGTTTGCATATCTTTTCAAACCTATCTCAGTACATTACAAGATAGAGAAGCACAAGTCCCAACCCCACACCTCTGCCCTCGTCTCACTCCATGAATCTAATCTGAGCCCCAACCAAACACGTTACACTCGCTTGCAAAACCGGCTTCCCTACACGAGCCAGGGGTATGAATCTCACTAGCCAAAAATAGGTTAGTACAGTACTGGGATTCTGGGAATACCGCGTCAATCATCGAAAACCTTTGTCCCTACTATGGCTCTACTTAGCCCTTCCAACGTCAAGTCCCAGCAATGGCAAGCGGCAGTAAGATGTGAGTGGTTTGCGACGACGGTAAATGCCATAACTAATATACCATAGTGGTTTGCAGATTTATACCCTCACAAAACCACCCATACCGCTGTCCATCTATGAGCCTCTCGATATCGAAATCTATGAGATCCGAATACTGACTATCCTACCTGGCCAACCCGGATCTGTTGTGGAATGTACCCTCAGAAAGACATCTTTGATCGACTCTGTCAAATACGTTGCCCTCTCGTATTGCTGGGGTGATGAGTCGATCACAACGGAGATTCTGGTGAACAATATTGTGACTTCTGTCACAAGTAACCTTGCGGATGCCTTAGAACATATGCGCGACCAAAACATCACACGGATATGGGCAGATGCTTTGTGCATTAATCAGGCAGATCGGCAAGAGAAAAGCCTGCAGATCCGAAATATGGGCCAGGTGTTTTCCGCTGCGGAGAAGTGCTTTGCTTGGATTGGCAATGAAGGACATGATAACGCCCATGCTGCTATGTCCTTCCTTCAAAAGCTATCGCAGCCAGAGAGCGTTAGACAATTGGAAGGCGTCTTGCACTCTCTTCCTGTTTCCAACTCTATTCTTTCAATGCAGGCAATCTCAGATACTCCCAGCAACGCCCCACGGAAAGAGACCGGTTACCAACCCCATTCGCTCGAATTCCACTTCCATGCCCTTGTGGACCTTTTTCGCCGGCCATATTGGAAAAGGCGTTGGGTAATCCAAGAAATAATCGTCGCAACTCGGGTCCAAGTTGTTTGCGGTTCAGTAGCCATAGACTTACAGGCCCTAAACGACACAATCAAGCTCTGTCAAAATTCTTCTTACTGGCAACTAGAAGCTGAAGCCGAGTCTTATCACTTCCGCAATATCCTCGACCTGCGCCATTCCTATCACACGTCGAAAAAGCCTTCACTTTGCCGGGCTATTGCAATAACTAATGGGTCAATATCCTCGGACCCTCGCGACAAGGTATTCGCATTACTTGGGCTTTGTCATGACGGTGCTGAGCTCGTCCCAATGCCCAATTATCGTCAAACGGTCGAGGTTATAGTAAGGGATATTTCGCGGAGCATCATTATGAAGAGCAAATGTTTGGATTTGATATTAATAAATGGGGTTACCAACGAAATTCCTACAGGGCCACTTCCCTCCTGGGCGCCAAACTGGCTTTCGCCCGATTTGCCGAAACATGCTCATACTCTTGCCGAGAAAGACACCAGAGCAGGAGACCCGGTTATACACAAAAGTCTGCTGGGGGATGGCAATGCTCTCCATGTTCAAGGAGTTATAGTCGGTACTATCGTGAATGTAGCGTCACATTTAGAACTGCTAGGTCAGCATCCCTTGCAAGCTACCCCCTCACGCCCGTCGGTTCCGCGGTATTACTATAATAATTTCGATTTTCTACCAGCCCTTCTCTTAATTTCCGCGGATGGTTTCAGTTATGTTGGGGGTCTTAAGCGCTTCAAGCGGTATTTATTGCACTGGACCTATATCTACAACAAAATTAGATACGAAGAAATGTCCCCAGCATGCTGGGACAATGTAATGAGACAGAATCTCGATGAGTGGGTAGAGGTCAATGCGATTATTCCAATTCCTATCAGAAACTTGCGAGATTGGCTCCTTGGAGAAAGGTTCTCCGGTTGTCTGGTGCGTGCGATATCATTCTTTGGCTCTTTCGGGTCAATTTTCGCTTCCAAGGTACCCTGGGGGATTCTCTTCTCGGGTGCACTTATCGGCTATGCTGAAGAGTCTGGATGGAGGGTGCCTCGCATCTTTGGGCCGCAAGTTCGTACCATTGTCTTCTCACTTGCTTTGGTACTCAGCTTCATGACGGTGACAAGGGGTAACATCCAGGAAGTAGAGGGGCAAATGCTGTCGGGGTTTGAAAACATCGTCAAGCATTCCAAGAGGCTTATTCTTTCCGACAAAGGCTTTATTGGCGTAGCATGTCGTGGAGCAAGAACTGGCGATAAGATTTGCTTTCTGACAGGTTGCACGAAACCAGTAATTCTTCGTAGCACCAGTGGAGGGGACGCTCTCGAGTATCAAGTCGTGGGCGAAGCTTTCATCTACCTATCGAATGGGGATCAATGGAGGTATAGACGATTCTTAGATTCTTCCTGGCGTACAGAAGGGGATGATAGTGTAACCATGAAAGTGGATAAGGAGCTGGACCGGGCTGCTTTAGAGACACGAGCTAGAGATTCGAGCAAAACTTACGACTTAGAAATCGGGATCTGCTGATGGAAGAGCATCGGGAGACAGGCTTGCTGCGGGATTTTGAACTGATATGATGATTAGATTTAATTTAATATTGCTCCGGAAAGGAGCTTGAACTTTCGCCGGACGGTTTCTCCAAAGTTCTCTTAATTTAAATAGGTTAAGTTAAAAAAAAATTTGTTCTACGAGAAGAAGAAATTTAACCATGCCACATGCGCGGGCCCGGCATCAGCGACTTGACAGAAAGTCTGTGTGTGGGTGTGCAAAATGTGAAGCCAGTTTTGCAAGCTACCTTAGACCGAGGCCTTCCGCCACCATTTAGAGGAGTTTTTGTAGTCCCGAAATAATGAAGGTTTGAGCGTATTGCTTTGATCGAGCGTTCACTACACTCAGTAACGTCAGCCATTTGACGAGTCTTGAGCTTCTTATCAACTATCATATCATGTATCAGGTCATGCTGGGTGGAAGCGAGGTTCGGGGCCATGACGATGAAGACGATGCACTATAGTGCGAGTGTGATGAAGAGACTAAATCTCGAACGTATTTGAAGTTTATAAAAAGAACACCTTGACACGGCCTCGTTCAAGTGACAGATCGAGTGCTATGCGCTTAACTATATTTGGTTAGATCAGGCTGGGGACCCTGGTCAAGAGCAAGGCAAAAGTTCCAGAGCTGCACACGAAGGGGAAGGCGGTTTTGCATGGTGTCAGCCACACCCGCCACAAGCGCTGGTAACAACGCCACTACCCCGCCATCCCACCTTTCCCTTCATATTTTCATCAACTCGACATCACTTCACATTTCGTCTGCCTCTTCTTCCCTTTCGACCCGTTACTCATATATGTAACACAGAAGCCATCAATCATCTAATCTCCGAAAGAAAGAAAGAAAAAACACGAGCTCCTAGTCCCCCAACCCAACTTACTCCTGAAGTTCTCACCCCACTTCTCCGATGTACGACCCCAAGCCAGGCGACCGGCTATCAAGCCTCGACACGCCGTCAATGATAGTTGACCTCGACATCATGGAAGAAAACATCCGCAAGCTATTCCTCCTCCTGCAACCAACAGGCGTCTCCATCCGTCCCCACCTCAAAACTACTAAAAGCCCCATCCTCGCCAAGAAGCTGATCGCGGCCGGCGCCAAAGGAGGATGTGTCGCCAAACTCAGCGAGGCGGAAGTCATGTGTGCTGAAGGCGTCGACGATATCCTCATCACCTGTGAGATTGTAGGCCCTGCCAAGGTTGCGAGGCTCGTGGAGCTGTTTCAAAAATATCCTAAGATCCAGACTGTCGTTGATAGTAAAGAAGGAGCTAGTGCTATTGATGCTGCGTTGAAAGCCTCGGGTATTGAGACCCCAATTCAAGTTCTGATTGATCTTGACGTTGGCTTGCACCGTACGGGTGTTGCTCCCGAGGCCGCTCTGCCTCTCGCGCAGCATATTGCAAAATTGGGTCATTTGAAGCTGATTGGCGTCCAAGGGTATGAAGGACATCTGCAGCATGTCCACAACCGCGAACAAAGAGAAAAGGAGTGCCGAGCATCGATGGTGCTCCTCAGCGCAACAGCGACATTACTCCGGGAGGAAGGCTTCGATATCCAAGTCGTGACTACGGGCGGAACTGGCACGGCAGAATTCTGCGCCACAGTTCCTGGAATCACGGAAGTCCAGCCCGGGTCATTCATCTTCATGGATTCAGACTATCGCAACGCGGTCGGCACCTACTTCTCCCATTCCCTGACCATCCTCTCCACCGTCATATCCAAATCCGGGACTGAACGGAGAGTGACGATCGATGCAGGTTTAAAGAGCCTCACAACTGATAGCGGGAACGCTGAACCAAAGGATATGCCGGGTGTTATTTATACGCCCATGGGCGATGAACATGGCTGGCTCACCTGGGGGATAGAACTTGAGGATTTCCCGCTCGGCGCGAGGGTGGAGATGATTCCGAGTCATATCGATCCGACGGTTAACTTACACGATTTTTATTACGCGCATCGAAAGGGGGTGATTGAGGAGATTTGGCCGGTGGCCACAAGGGGGAAGGTTCAATAAGAGGTTTCTTGAGAGAGGTGGAGAGGCTGTAGATATCCTGGGAGCTAGGCTTTTGTTCTTTTATTGTATTTTGAGGGGGAGAGGGGCAAAGTTGGCTCTTGTGGATGCTCAGGACGTTCGCGGCAATGAGGAGCTGAGTCGAATTTAGATTAAGATGATGGTCATTCAAGTGAGTGTAGTAGCTAAAAGCTTCCGGAGCAGAGCAAATACATCCATTCCTTCTTTCCCACCATTTTAAATCAATGTTTGCTCCTTCCATCGGCTTCCTCCCCCAATCTACACAACTCCCCTGCCCCACGACCTCCCTAAAAGCTTTATCTTATTTCTACCTCCCCTCTTACAATTTCACTCCAACCTCTCTCCCTTCAGTCACGGCCAAGACACCCCTAATGTTCAATCTTGCAATTCAAATCATGAATTGCAAGCCCCCGGACAGAAATCAGGTAGTCGGTTACATGACCCAGTGAGGCAAATTACAGATACCTCACTGTTAGTCTAGTAATGAGAGACTTGGGCGAAGGTGGGGCGACTGACCTGGGGTAGGAGTTGGTAATGCTACTGCGTATGTTGAGAGAGCCAGGAGCGAGGTTGAGACTTTGACGAGGTGAGAGAGATGCATAGTGAAGGAGTTATGCGTTTTGCTGGTGATGGTGGTGGCGATAATAGAGAGAAGATCTTTATGATGTGGTTTTAAGACCGGACTTTGAAAACGACGTTGAGAGTTGTGGTTGACAGCATCTAGGTACGGAGCTATAATCTATATATATATCTTTCGTGGAAGGGAATTCATTCTTCACTTGAGAAGAATTCCGTAATTAGATTCTCTTCAAACCTCGTGATTGGTTCTAGATAGAGGCATTGAGGTTCGGTATCTCAGCCTCGCGGAGGAGTCTCCATCTGGTCTTGGACGCCAGTATCCGTTTCCTTGATGCGCCACCCCTCAATTTAAGCTCTAGATGCGCAATTCGATTAGGTGGATAATTGAGAAGTGGGAGGTAGGGGATTAAGGTGGAGTTGGGTTGACTTTTGAGGGCGGTTTTGGGAGGAGTTAGCACACACGCGGCTGAAGTGTGAAAGCAAAGCGTGATGGCAGATTGAAACGTAATAATCTGAGTTGGAAACATTCTGAATTGATGAAGGGATGGAGGCGACAGGCTCGATTAGGAAGCAGATAACAACGAGGGCTACGGGAACTCGAACGTGGCGAATGAGAAGAATACTTCAATTACACGCCTGAAGTTTCGACCTGAGCACCCGGCAAACCCTTTCCTAAAATAACTGCATACTTCACGGAAGAATAACACGGGATGGGCGAGGGATTTCATTCAGCACTAATGTCTCCTTTATAGTGTGCAGATATTTTGAATTCACTCTGGACTTCGAGGATAATCTCAATGTACAGGTTTGTAACATTGGACCGATCTCTAACAAAATAACAGGATTTGAGAAAATCTATTATACGATTTAAAAAGTCTGGCGAAAGGAAACAATATCCCGTCTGAGATAAACCCCACTTCGGTTTAGCATCTCACTGAACAAGCGACCTCGGGACATTGAATATGGTATGTAATAAACAGAACTATTTCGATTCACTTCCCGGCTAAGGATCAGATGAAATTTAATAACCGTGACTGATGTGTCCTTCGGACGAAAGCCTAATATTAATTCCCTCTCAATGTCCTACATTAACTTCGGACAACAAGTGTAGATGTGGAACAAAGTTTCGGAAGTGAAAAGGGTGGATTTACCTTCAACTTTTACGGAACAAGGACAATCAATCTCATTGTACCGGAAAGTTTCGTAAATTGAGTACAGATGTGCAACAAATACCTGCATACCAGATTCACTCCTACCGTACGGACAAGCATACCTGAAAGGCTTCCGTTATAGGATTCCGGCGCATGCGCCTTCAGCCATTTTCGTTGTAACCTTCTTTGAAGAAACATGGGCTCTCTTTGATCTTGGCTCAGAAGCATTTGTTCTCTGGGCATAGGGGAGGTTCCGGGAACCACTTCCCGTCTCATAGGGCCACATGCTTTATCTCGTGGAAGGTGGCTCCGGCCATCCCCAGGAGTGATATTTTCGAAGAAACGTGGGTTCCCCCGCCCCCGCCCCCCTCCATTATCGGGAAAAGCTTTCTTTCCAAGCATGGAGGGGTCCCCGAGACTATCTCCCTTCTCCAGGAGCCAAATGCTTGATCTCGTGGAGAGTGGCTCCCACCCACTCTTCCTAGCGACATTCTCCGAAGATTCCAAGCAGCGGGGAAACCCCTTTATTCTCGGCTTTGCAAGAACTAACCTTGGGAAGGAGGAACTCTCGGGACTACTGCCCGAACGGCTTAATAAGGGCCGTGAGGGGAAATGAAACACGGGATGAAGGGCTTTGGTCAACACAGCTCCGGAACGAGCCAAGCGGGTGGTTGGTCGGCTCATTGAAGACCTAAAGGACACCTATATCATCACTCATGTTGAGAATGCTGCAAGTGCGTCCTGTCTCTTGTTGCAAGCATGGTGCTTGCCGTCCACCGGATGTGAGGTCTCAGGTTGGTGAAGCTAATTCTCAAATCATGAGTAGGGCTAGAGGACGTAAAGTCGATGTGTGAAAGGAACCATCCAGATATTTTGGTATCCCACCCTTGAATTCCGCCTCAGATATCACTAAGTGCGGGTTTGATCGGCTGCACCAGTGAGTTCGTTAAAACTAACTTACTGACTATATTCTTCAAAGTTTGCTGCATCAATGTGGACCCAGAAAGAGAGTGATGAGATCCAAAGAATAGCGAAGGAAACGGTGCCTGGCATCAAGGCGATGGCCATTCCTCAGGGCCTCCAGGCTGAGAAGGGGCCCGACGGTGTCGTTGAGTTCTTGAAAGAGAGGTGGACAAGCTTGACTGAAGAATAGAGTATATGATTATTCGGAAGGCATATTTTGTGTCGGTAACCTTAGTCTTCCTGTTTGATCAAGAAGGGAGTCTATTGTGAGTGTGAGTTATGTGTGGGAAGGGACGGTCTTCCAGCCCCACCTTGAGGAAGGCACAGTTGCCTCCTCAACCTCCCAATTGAGCCTTTCGTCTCTGGAACAATTGCCTTAATATTTTCTGGTTCTCGGAGAATACTCACATCCTGTCCCCCCCTGTGTCACATTGAATATCACGCGGTGGACTTTCGGAACTCCCCTAGCCCAACAAGGCTGATGTCTCTCATTCGCCCAGACACGAACTACGCAAACGCCAAAGCAATGAGACGGCACAGCTCTGCCCAGTTCCAGTGGAACTGTTCCAGACATTTCACCAGCAATGCAACTTCCTGATTGGCCACTTCTCGCTTCAGCTGAGACACTCTGGCGGTTTTGCTGACGCGGCGAAGTCATCCTCGGCCTGAAGATCCTCCATCGTTTATCAGTCCACGATACCCACAACTGACCTCAGATAAAAGCGTTTGTGGTGGCCTTGAATATCATCTCGTGATTACACAAGCGGTCTCACAATCTTCAATCGCATCTCATTCTTCCATATCTCAGAAGAAGCCCTCAAGATGAGTCGAGCGCGATACGAACCTGTAAGACTCCCAATTGCTGCTGCCTAATCCCCTCCTGAGCACCGTTTGCACGAAAATCACCTTGATGGGATCGCTCAGAACTAGTCTGACGCGAATTATCACAGGTTCCCCAGCGCGAAGAAGTGATCATCCTGGACAGCATCCAAAACTCCCCCTACTACAACTACAACTCCGCTGTCCCGAACTCCGTCTCCTCAGCCTCTTCCGTGCACACACCATCCTTAATCGCACCTTCAGTGCCATCTTCTCCTCCTCCGTCTTTCCACACACACTCCTCACCCGGCACGCCGAGACCTATACCTAGCAACCACACAGGCCGAAGTTCGGGACCGAGTTATGCGGAGCTATGGGGCGTTGCCCCCAGCACAGTGGGCGGAGAGACTGAGATGACGATGGGAACGAGCAATGATGCACTTGCGACAATCGCGGGCCTAAAGCAGAGAATTGAGTGGTTGGAAGAGAGCGTGGGGCGATTACTGGTACCTCCCCGCATTGTCCCGTTCTTCTCTCATCTACCTAGCACTTCCTAACATCAAATCTTCAATCAGATCGAGAAGGAGCAAAATCCCGGTGGGGAGGAAACCGGGTTTGGCGGGGAGAGGAAGGCAAGAGACAACTGCTGCATGGTCTTCACAGACGCTTCGCCCGATCTCGAAAGAGCACTCACACAAGGCCGGGGCAATAATTGCTGTGTGGCGTTCCGCTCTACGAAGTCGGATGATCATCGCGAGCAACAGAAGATCCGAAGAATTGTCGTTTTTACCTTCCTTGCGGTGATGCTGCTGTTCTTTGGAGCGATATTCATCAGTTCGTTTCCAAACCAGAAAAGCCCCTTCAAGGCGGATGATAATACGGCTGAGGCGACGGGGCTGAAGCTTGACTGATTGATTAATGGGAAAGATTTGGTTCGGAGGGCGTTACGATATAGCTGTGGTTCAGCTGCGGAGTTGGGGAAATATAAGGCGTTTGGATATGATGATTTTGAATTGGATTTTCTTTGCTAAGATCTGTCTTTTGAACGGAGTTTGAGAGTATAGGGGAGCTAATGTAAGATGTACGAATACAGGCGGTCAGTTGTGCCCAGATGTTAGTGAAGCCTTTTCGGCCCTTCAAGCTATGTGATAGCAAATAATAGCGAACTAGTTCCCAGTCAAATGACTTCGTCCCCACTCACATTTTTGACATCCCTGATCTCTTCGACTTCAGAAGTCCAGCACTCACGATCCGCTTGGTCCAATTAATCTCCTCCCAATCCGTTGTCCTGATGTTGATGATATGCAACATCCATCCCGTGGCACTCTTGCTATCCTTCTTCAATCTCCCCAAGCATCGAGTCAATCTTCCCTCATCAGCACCGAGAAACACCTTGCACTCACTCTCCACCAAGCCCGTTGTCTTGTAATTAGCCAGAACTCCGTTGGGAAATGGTGGGCGGTCATGCCAGAGATCTGCGAATTGGAAGTGCTGTTTGGTAGTACCAGGTTCACGAGAAGAGAAGGTCACGCGAGCAAATAGCTCGACTACTGCGTCCTGTTTCAATGCCTCACATCGCGCCCCTTCTTTGAACATTTCACCGATGCGGAAGCAAACACGAAGGAAAGTCTGTGCAGATACACCGGTGACTGGAGAACGATCACGGGTCAAGGTTGGGAAGTCCGGTCGTGCGAATGGTAGGAGAGGCTTATATTCATGCCTATCGTCCAAGATCCACATGATTAAGGCCAAGTCCGTTTGAGTTACCGATGCTGGAGTTGTGGCACTGTCCGATGGGTGAGCGCGTGCTTGCAAGCCAAGAGAAGATAGTTCGCGTCCTTCCGTTCCGGCCACGATGGTATTTTGCAGTGGCCCAGGAAAGTGGCCAGAGGCCACTTGCACTCCGCCTTCTTCCTCAACATGATCGGAGCGAAGGAAATCCCAGTCTTCTTCTTCGCCCAGTGGAAGCGACTCGATATCTAAGCGGCGAGCTGGACATTCAGGCGTATTAGTAATATCAGTGTGCACCTCTTGTAAAGAAGTTACGGTGGGCCGAATTTTTAGAGGAGAGAATTGAAGAGAGCTATCGTATACTTCTCCCGTCCCAGTATCATCTCCAAAAGCATATTGCAAACTTCCAGGAGCTTGGAATTTCTCTATAATTCCAGTCGTCATAAGTCCTGGCATGTTGAACACTTCTTCATCGGCTTTATCCATTGGGTACTCGTCATCTGGCTCCGAGCGCAGAATTTGTGGTGACGGAAGAAGATGGCTTTCAGCCGCCGGCTCAAGAATGGTCTCAAGAGTCAATCCGATTGGCTTGCCGGATGCAAACATATTCTGAGCAGGTGCAGACGCGAGTGACATTGGTTGACCCTACAGTGATGTTCCAACTTTCTCTCTTTCGTTCCCCTTCAAGTTGATTTGAGTGCCCGGAATAATAGCGTCAGGCATCATCTGGAGGAGGTCACTATCATCTAGGCCATCATCGAATTCGTCTGACTCGTAATCCTTCAAGACTTCCCTGGGAGTAGTTTCGGTATCGTCAATGCCAGACCGCTCCACCTGAACTTCTGTCACTCGGCCCCTCAGTTGAGGATGATTGGATGAAAGGAGAACCGGAGGGAGTTCACCGCAGTCTGCTCTGGCTGCGGGAAAGCTCTCTTGCGCTGCAGCCTCTTCTTCGACTTCCACCTCACCAATATCGTAGGCTTGCTCAAGTTCCATTGCATCCTCTGAGAATATATAAGCAATTGGAGACCGGTTTTGCGTCGACAGAATCTCAGCTTCGCATCTCCCAAAGACTCGCTGATCGCATTGATCGATTTCAACGGAATCTAGGATTCTGGCCTCGCTTGAGGTCGGTTCAAAGCTATTGGCAACATGCTGAGTAGGCTCAGTAAGCGAAGCCGAAGTATCTGGAAAACTTTCAGATGGAATAGGAGCAGACTGCGGTGATGTGTAATAGAGATGGATTCTGCCACTTGCTTGAGGCTGTTGCTGAACTTGAAATTCATCTACTTCTCGGTTGATGGGAGCTGCTTGGATGCTTGTTCTGACATTCCAAAACGCATCTGCGAAGAAGTCACCATGGCGGTGGTTCAGGAGCATTTCAGGAGCTGGGAGGTGGGCCATTTCTGCGTCCTGCACTTCAGCATCCTTGAATATATCATCATTCTTCGTCTCTGAAGGGCTGAAAGGAGGGTCGCGCAACGGTGAGCCAAAACTTGGAAATGGGCCATAATCACTTGAAGAATGACCAGTTTCTGGTGCTGCAAGCTGCAGTTCAGTGTCCTGGACCAGTTTCGGTTCATCTACACGTTGTACTGAGAGGTTAGCTGGCGTTTCTGAGCCTGCGGATGGTTTGTATCGAAAAGCAGCTAGCGTATCTAACGTTGTTTTCGCAATTTTGACGGCGTCCTCAGTAGTTGTCCAGCCTCGATGAGTACTGACAGGTTTCGAGCTTGGGATATTGTCCTCAAATCCCTTCTCCTCGGCCACGGAGGGCTTTGCAATTGTGGGGTTCTTGAAAGGTTTCATCTTCTTCGCCTTGCTCTGCGACGTCCGTCTCTTGGCCTTTTTGCGCGAATCGGGAGGAGTAGTCAATTGGGTGTTTGGTCCATTATCAGGCTCTGCAAGGTCTTGCTGGGTATCTGTCCTATTATCGCAGGACTCTGAGATCATCTTTGACGGCGCTTTTGTCGATTTGGATCGCTTTGGAGCCGCCTTTCGTCTCTTCGGAACAGGGTCACCTAAGGACTGGAGGTCCTCCTCGTCATTGAACTCCCACACAGCGCATAACGAGACAGCACGGCCTTTCTTTGCTTGAGAAGCGCCCCGCTTCGTTCCTTTAGGGGCCGTCGCTTCAGAGTGAACATCGTCGTGCAAATCGTAAAGAGCATCGCTATCAAGTGCTGTTGACATCAAGGTCTTCGAGGGACTGACGAATTGGGGTTGTGCATTGTTGTAATTGATGGGAGTAAAGGATGATATGAAGTTACGGTTTCTGGTGTTTCCAGCTGTTAGCATTGCATACCACATTCATGTCCATCCAGGACAACTACTTGCGTTGTTGATTGTTCAAGGAATGCCGCGTCAGCCTGCCTCATCTCCTCCCTATCCCAGCCCTGATACGACACCATCTTGCTCTCTCATGCCCAGCCTCGCACCCAATCGGCAACGACACTCTAACGGGGTAAATTGATGTATTGGTAACCGCAGAAGACAACGGATTGAGTGAGCTTTGAAGCAGGTGATGTTTGGAAGATAGGATGCACAGGCCACGAACCAGGCTGAAGTGTGGAGCGGCCGCTAGCTTCAGCGCTGAGGTCAAGTGCCGTAAGCCCGGCAATCGACACATAGTTGATCATGCTCCCTCTCCTTCCTCTTGCTTCACCGGCATCTCGAGAGCTTCTCGTTCTCGCATCCACAGTCAAATCTGTCCGAGAACTCAAATCCGGCTCTGCGAGTATCCAAGGGGGAACCCACGTCCTACACCAGGACCTTCAAGCTAACCACTCTCTTATCGATAGCTGGCTGAGTACCAAGCCGCACCCTCGAGGCGTCCACGTCAACAAAATCTAGACAGTGCTAGGTTTTAAAGGTACCCGATATAAAGTTGGATCCCGTTCCACTTGGTGGGCCTCCTCGATAGGGTCTCTTAACGCCATTGCAACTGCAACCCGTACGCTCTCGGGACTTTGTCATCAAGCGTGCAGGCAAGCCGAAGTCACGGGACTATTGTGATCAGAGATTTGAGATTTTGAGTGTTGACTTGACAAGTCGGTCGTGAAGCGAGTCTCAGCAAATATGTTTTCTTCGGTAAGTCCTTGAGAATCGAATAGGACCTCTTTCTCATGTATTCACTCCAACAAGTCGGCCGCTTTCGGCACGTTAATGATTGCCCAAGTGGGACGTCCTCAGCTTCCTTTTTGTCCACCAGGAGGTATTCCTTTCATCGAAGAAAAGCCCCAAGTGGTAACTCTCAACTGGTGCTCAACATGGACAAAGCAGCTCTACCAATCAAGAAGTTCAAGAAGCTGATGTCCGAGTCCATTCGCCAGAAGAAACCCTACTCCGCCGTCACCGTTGCTGTCGAGCAACTCACAAGTGAGCGGTTTGAGGAAGATGACTTGAGTGGGATCCCGGATCTTGTGGAGGCTATCAAGCTTCAAGCCACTGGTCCCGCAGAAGCTGCCCGGGCTATTCGAAAGAAGCTAAAGTATGGCAACGTTCACCGCCAACTTCGTGCTCTCACCCTTCTCGATGGTTTGATCCAGAATGCTGGCTCTCGGTTTCAACGTACATTTGCCGACGAAATGCTTCTCGAGCGCTTGCGTGTCTGTGGTACTGCTGACCTTTCCGACCCTTTGGTGAGGGACAAGTGCAAGGTGTTGTTCAGGCAATGGGCCGTAGAATATAAAAACGTCCGCGGACTCGAGCAGATTGCCGGCCTGTACAAGGTGAGCTGTACTCCTGTTCTTGAGACTGAATTGCACTGATACCGTCCTAGGAACTTCCTCGTCGGAAGCAAGTTGTTACTCAAGACAAGTCTAAAGTTCTTCGCGAAACAGAGCAGAATCCCTTCGAGGATGATGAGGAAGAAACTCCCCCTCCAGCACCAGCCCCAGTTGCATCGCATTCTCGATCAACTTCTCTCGCTACAGGTCAGAGCGCATCACCAAGAAGCTCCACTCCTTCATTCTTCTCCAGCTCAACTAAGTCTAAAAAAGACAAGAAGAAAAAGAAAGGCAAGGCTTTCAATCTGGAAGAAGAGAAGGAAGCGATGAAGAGCACCATCGCTGAAGCTTCTGTGGCATCGACCAATCTCCTGAACGCCCTGAAACTGATCAATCGCGAGAAAGAGCAGATCTCAGAGAACAAGAGCGCAGTTCACCACTTCGAGATCTGCAAACTACTGCGTCGAAAAATCTTGCGCTATGTGGGTTGATAAGAGTGCGGTCAGAGCTCTTGCTAACATTGACAGATCCAACACGTTGAAGCGGAGCAATGGCTTGGAGCACTTCTTCACGCCAATGATGAGCTGGTCACGGCTCTCATGACCTTTGAGCAGCTGGATAGGTCCATTGACGCTGATAGCGACTCCGACGATGAGCTTGCCGAACAGCAGCATATCTACAAGGGTTTGTAGCAACTAGCCATTCAGCATTGAGCAATGTTGACGGTGAATACTAGTCATGTCTGAGAAAGGCAAGGAACATGATACTACACAACAGCTTGCTGGTTTGCATATCAGCGGCAAGGGTCCGAGCCCAGAGGCACGGCCTCCACCTCCCCCCAGACCAGTCGTTCAACCACTAGAGGAGGATGAGGATGAAGACGACTTTGAAGAAGAAGACGAGAATGATCCGTTCGCTGACCGCAATGCCGTTACTACCCCGAAAGTTGAAAGATCTGAACCTGTCTGGTAGGTCGTATTCTTTGTTTTCAGATGGCGATGCTAATCAGGGCGGCAATTCAGGAGAATTGTTTGAGTTTCTCTTTGATCCATGAGCCACGGAGCATGGTGTGTGAAGCGCGGGTTTGGAAGCACAAATGGCTTCAGTGGATTGAGATGAGACCGCAAAGGCACGAGAATGACTGCGGGCGAAATGAATCATGTCTCTTCCTTATCAGCATCATCTCGTGCCAAGCAAGCAGCCTCAACGGACGGCTCCAGCGAGTCTATTTTGAACAGTGTTTTCATTGTTCCAAATTTGCTAATCACGATAAATGTTTAAAGATTGGTTAGCAGATGCGATTGAGTAGTCTTTCAAATCCAAACTGGTTATTTATATTAGCGGTGCTGTTCCGTGTCAGCACACAAGACATTCGTCACCTAAGCTTAAAGTATTATTTTTGGTTTGTAAGAATTACTCAACTGTTATCTATAAAATTGTGGCATCTGTACCCGTAATTGCTTTAACGGGCTTAGTCGGCACTAGAGATCTTCCTCCACATCTTCTTTGCGCAGTTGACGGTTACCTTCTCCCATTTCATCCCCCTCAGCATCTAAAATTGCATTCTCATCTGCAGGACGCCATATCGGGTCATTCCGATGGAATGTAAAACCTGATGCAAAATTTGAACCCTCGGTTTGCGCCTCTGCAACTCTTTCATGCGTCGACCACATTTGGTCATCCGGATCGAAATTAAAAGCTGATCCCTCAGGTTGCGCCAGTGATGAAGTCAGGGATTTCTGCCATAAGAGCCTCATTTTATCTTGCCTTTGAAATTCTTCCTCTGCGATTGCACTTTGAGAATGCAGTTCTTCATATTCCCATTTCCAGACGGTTGGTCTACTTGGAGGTTCAGTCTCAATCACATCATTCAACCTGCTACTATAGAAGTCTGCTTGTTCGTTGAGATGAATGAACCGAAAGAGATCGATCATGGTAAAGCTGCCCTCAGCAGGAATAGGTTCAAGTTGTTTTTCCATACTGGCATCTTTGGGATAACTCTCTTTTTGCCATTTCTCCTCTTTCGCCTTGCGAAACAGACGCGTGAGGGAGTCTCGGTCAGCAGTATCGACGAAATTGATAATCCCAACAAGAGCTTTAATCCACTGTACAATACGTTCCGGTTCTAGCGTGCCTTCATGTTGTCGGAATTCAATGGTTCGGGGATGCAAGTTGTTGAATGGATTACCCTGGTTCTCGAGGAAAAGGGAAAGATTCAAGGCATTGTACCGCATTCCCTTGTCATATAGGGGCCAGCGCACAGCAATCAATAGCTCCAGCAGAGAATTCTTCTTCAATAGCTCCACCACACCTTGCATTATCGTTGGCAGTTGTCCATATTCGTTCCACCACTCTTTAACGAATGTTGAATGCCTGCGTAAGGAATTACAGAACTGATCGTTAAGCTGTCGATGGGTCGGGTGAAGAGCGTCAATTTGCGGCTCAAAGGCAAACAAGAATGCAAACAAGTTCTGCAGGGTCTGAAGTCGAAACGTGGTATTTACGCCTGCTGATACGTGGACATGAAGACCTGCGGACTCGCCAACGTCAGTGAGATATGTCTTCGAGATAATCTTACAGACATCCTCAACGGCCTTTAAATTCTCTGAATTGAATGCCAAGGCTGGTGATTTTACCTCAATCGAAGACCATAGGTATTTCGTGTTATGCGGGCCCCTAACACTATCGTCGGTATCGATCTGCCAGTTGGCCACATCAAGCTGGGCTGGATTGTCCCTATTGCCCGGGAATCCTGCAGCATGTAAAGTCTGCGCTATATCGCGTTGCACTGCGGGCGTCACCATAAGTCTCATCAATTCTCCGTTGTATAGGTTGCGATCCGCAAGTTCCGTTGTTGAATCAATGGGTGACAAACCTTCTTCGGAAATGAACCTATCGATTTCGTTCTGGTACGGCTCGAATCGTAGTTTTCGAGACTCGGTTGGATCTGGCAGAGCTACACTGCGAGGGTACACGAAGGCAACTGTGAACTCTAACTCCACGCCGAAGGTCCAAGGAAGAGCCATCTTGAAAGTGAAGTGTTGTGAGCGTGCGGTCGATGTTTGGATGTTTTATCTCGAGATGGGGTGATGCTTATACACAACGGCATTGTGGAGTGCTAGAATTGTATTGGTTGCAAAGGCATTGTTCGGGGCTCTTTGTTCGTGCTCCAGACACATGAAAGGATGGGCCGTTGCTTGTTCCAAATGTCATGCCCATTGTCAACGGCTTAAAAGTTGTGAGAACTTCATCCAAAAGACCCAGGCCCTCGTGATTGGGTCCCTCGAGCGAAGGAAATATTCCACGAACTGCGGATGCATTTTCTGTTTCGATGTTTTCACATCAGCATGAGTGTTCAGGAGTAATTGCTTTTCATAAGAGAATCTTGTATTGTAATTCTTGGCTTCCCTGACTATTGGAGATGGATGGGGTTTTGATGCTACTCAGTGCTCACTTCAAGGCCCTTGGGTCGATTGTCTCATCCTTCTCCTTCATGCTCGCAAACTTTAGCTGAGTTGTACGAGATTTGGAAACTTTGGAGCTTTTCCTAGCCTTTCTTGTAATTCTGCTCTCTAATCTTCCCTTCCCAATGCTGTAGCAACTCCGCTCTCTTCTCTTCCGTGTTCTCAACAGGCCATCCGTGACCCGAGAGTCGGATCACGGTTACGCTCAACGGGTCAGCCGAAGATGTCTAATTTCGGGTGGCAATTAGCATACTTCCCTGAGAAGGTGGTGTAGAGCGCTTCCACGTTCGAGCATAGCTCATGTTTGCGGTGTTGGCTGAGAAGAGACTCTTCTTTGTCTGTGGCTGGGAGTTGAGATGTTGCTGTGCAGACAGTCCACGCCGTGGGTGGGGATTTCCCTGCCCCAGAAGCTGCAGCCCGAGAAGAGGTAGAGTCTTAGGGAGCATGGAGTGTTGTCTGTTGGGGTCATATTCGGAGACGTGTTCGGATATTTGGACTTCTTAATAGTGGGTAGGTTACTTTTTTGATTGATGAGACATCAGAAACTTAATTGGATATTGTGGAGTATGGTAAGAATACATTGTGCATCGGTTTTAGGATGATGCAAGTCGAAGCATTGTTCTAAAGGAACTTAGAAAAAATCTCACTTTTTGTTGACTTTATTATAAAGCGGTTTGTTTGAACAAACGAGCAAGCGCCAGCAGCGCGTTCCCTCGCATCAGAGTACAGCTGTGTTCCGTCGGGCCCAACTCACAATGTGTTCAAATTACTTCACTTTCTCGGAATATAGTTTCACTATTTCGATTGCATTTTTGATAAATTGTTGGCACATAAATTATTAATCATTTGCTACTCATTTCTACTTGATTCTGGTGCCCCTAGGATAGCACGAATCCCTAAGTTGCTAGATGGTGGCACATTGGCCAACTCTTCAAATCCGGATTCATCTGTGCAGCAAGAACTCATCGCCTTTTCACTTTCCGCTTCGTTAATCTCCTTGTAGTTGTAATGAGCAGTCAACGGACACGAAGGCACCTCAAGAACCTTGATTCTTCCCTTGCACCTTGGGCATTCATGTTCCTCGGGTGGAACGCTGCTCAACCACCTTCTCAAGTGCGATGCATTGTGGATGGCGTAGTTACAAGATAATCTCTTCGACTCGGGTCCACCACGACATCCACAAACGCAGCAGATCGCCAGATCCTCGCAGGATTTCTTAGAAAGTAGCTCGCAGTAACGCTCCCTGTAATCATAAACAAGTGCTCGGTCGTCGAAGTGGAGATCGTTAACATCTTACATCCTCTTCAACCCGCATATTGCATTGTTTTGCTTCGAAATTAGCTAATGCATTCTGCTCTTCTCTGAACACGTTTTTGAAGAACTCATGCTTTGTGACTTCCCATATCCAGGTACCCAGGCGGTCTTGTCGCGTGCCCTCTTTTCTTCTACCTTGTTCGGAGTCAACAGTACATGCTGTTCGGCTTTGGCATCTATGTGGATCGCCTTGTAGATGCGTGTGCCTTGTCTTCCCGGTGAGAATGGATGCGTCTTGTATTTATCGCATTCTTCTGGTATTCTCGTATAATGCGGTTGTACGAAGTGACAAATTTTCTTTATGCCATGGTGGAGCTCATTATGCTTCAGTTCTTCGAACTTACAGCCGCAATATTCGTAGAGAGTGTGGAACTCGACGCAGGCATCGAATCGCTCCATTTGGACCAGTGGCCACGAGTGAGACATCTCGATAAGGCCATTGATAATTCAATTCCTGTTTAATAAGTGGCAACAAGAGTCGAGTTTTGTTGAAGAAGTGTGACGTGATTCGGGCTTTGCTTGTGGAGGGGTCGCGGTCCAGTACACTTCCAAAATTCCTGATGTATCTATGACACCCTCACTGATATTGTGCCCGTATATCTCTCGACTATTCTAAGCATCAAAGAATGGTCGGAACACAGCCTTTCTCTTGGAGTTTTGTGCTTGCTGAGAGGTTTTTTTATTATTCTACTAGACAGATTTGAGCAGTGTCAGTCTGGCTTTGTGAAGCTCAACTAGAAATTCATTCTGTCTATCCCAATGATGTTGAGCGACAAGATGTTGTAGAGAAAGAAATGTATTTTGTTGGTCAGCTCGGTTATGGTAGAAGCTGAAGGGTGGTGGCCTTCTGCGAACACCTCATACATACACTTCAAACTATACAACCTAGGAGAGTGTCGAACGGTATCCCAATCTGTGCGTGGCTGCGACTTGAGATGGTTTAAATATGACTACCTCTAGGCTTGTGATTTTCTATCGTTCAAACTCACGAGCGAGGATGCAAGGGGAATTGATTGAGTCGAGCTGCCGAGTGCTCGGAGGGGCAGCAATCTCATGATCTCAACTTACGGTGATACATGCACAAGATGTAAATAAGTTACGATATTACATTAATGAGTATCTAAGTCGCCCCAGGAGGAGCTGGGGCTTCAATTCGCAATCTACTCAAAGGTGGTCGGTAAGTCCTGGCTTCTGGCAGGACTTACCGCCTCCTTTTCAGGCTCACGGTAGGCCACTGTCTCTTCAGCATTTCCTGAAGACCGTTCCTCGTGTCCCACAACCGCAGATGCAATACATAACTTCTTTCTCTCCCGCTGCTCCTCCTCGAGCTGCATCTTTTGGTCCCTGGTATGCTCAATCTGAAGATACCATCCCAGAACGATTACATCGATTGCCTCTTAGGGCATGGCAACAGGATTGGTTTCCTTCTCGACCGCTTCCTTATAGCCAAACCAGCCTCTAACAGTGGTTACTGTTTTCGTCAAAGTTGTTTCCGCATAAGATTGACAGGCCTTGCAGTTCTCGTCTTTCATGCGAACGTAATGTTTCATTTCATAGCAACGGCTTGGCAGTTCAGGCAGTATCTTCTCGGCAATCCAACCCACATGTGGAATAGGGCAAGGCGCCTCGTGGCACTCAAGGAAAGAGACATGACCACACTTGGCATGAAGAAGGCGGAAGTGGAGACAGCGGAATGGAGTATCAGAGAAAACAGAAACAGATTGCCATGAAGATGAGGATGAGGAGCCTGAGATCGGTGGGGTGCGTGATTCAGACATTTTCGTGATCCTGAGGGAAGTCAAGGAGTTGAAGGGCGAGTGTGGATGAGGTATGGCATGGATAAGAGTATTTGACAGATCAAGCTTACTGCTCTATGGTTGTTGAGTCTTTGTTTCGAGTATCTCATGGTTGGAGAGACTTGCGGAACAAGGACAAGAGTGCTTTGTCATGCCGAGAACAACAATAAGTTTTGTAAAAGAGGTGACAAAGAACAAATGCTATACTATAGCAGAGTCTTACCATTTTATATATTCGGTTAAGAGCCTACATGCTAGAAAAATTCTATTTACAAGTGAGTGCCCTCGCTTACCTTGATGGGAATATTTCAAGATATTAGCCATGGTATCATTCCCGTTAGAAAGAAAGAATTTAAAATATTTCGAGTCCTTGTTCTGTTAACTTGGCGTTGTATATATTCATTAAGCCGGGGTTCTACGAAGGGGTTTGGTGACATCGCCTTTTGCCCAACAACAGATGAGTAATGGCTTACAGAAAGAGCCGAATCTTGTTGAGTGTGAACTTGTCGAGGGGTTCGATGTGGATTAGTTGACTTGCAGTTCTCCTATAATTTCCTGAGGTATTTATAGTATACTCAATTAGGCTATGTTCTGCCTATTCAGAGTATAAGTACATACATAATTGGAAGACAGCATCCGCTTTGCGGAAATTTCACAAAGACTGCATTGTCGGTTTTGTTGACATTGTTCTCGACGGACGGATCCGTTTTCGAATCCTCAATTGCATTCGACCCGGGGGAGGAGCGGTGTTCCTGACGGAGGAGCTAGTGTAGGGCACCCTGATTACTCAACACAACCACGGGGACGTTGAACATATCCTCTGATAGGATTTGAGGTGCGAGACTAGACTCACAGCTTTGAGGTGATACTTATTCTGCCACTTGACTCCTGTACATTGAAATAATCGCACAATTCGAGAGAAACATTAAGTGAAAACAACGAGGGATATGGAGCTTTGATCTTTTTCGTGGAGTGCAGAGATCCGAATACACCCTAGACTACGAGGACAACCTGAATGTACCAGAACTTTTGAAACATTGAGCTGATATGCAACAAACCTTTCCTTACCATATTCGCTCATGCCTAGTAAGGACGAGCAGCGGCATAACTAGCCTTCGGAAATGGTTTGATATTTGCTCCGTCTGTGGCCTATCGTGTCAAAACCATGGTGGACCAAGAGAGATTACCTGCCCAGATTACGTGATTAATGGTTACACATGTATAGTACAGTAAACCGGACACGGGGGTCATATGGTGCTGGATTCAAACCTTCACCTTGATGCTCTTGGAATCTGGTACCGATTCGGATGTGGCTCCATGCAGTGTATTAAACCCCGGAGCCAGGCCTCGTAATAGCCTTACTTGAGAAATTTATAAGTTTTTCGCGTGATAATTATAATTAATTATGATTTGATCAATGATTTGATCAGCTTAAATTTGACTTGATTTGACTTGATTAGGATTATAATTAATCATACTTAATTAGCTTTGATTATTTTTTGACACACTGGCTCCATGGCTGCGATCCACCAAGCCACCAGGAGGAGGCAGACACTCAGGTCTGCAGCTCCCTTACACCAACCAATTGAATAAATGACATTGCAAAGTTCAAACTTATTTCTCCTTGAAGGCTCCGATAAGGAAGCAATAATAGCAAGTAAGAATGCACAGTGACCTGTCAATCCCTGATGCATTGCCAGCACATTATCTCATGCCATGGAGCCTACACTCCGCTTGCGGAGTAAGCCCCTTCGGCACCTCGAACCCTCTATTTCCCCAGGGCCCTAACATCTCCATCCACCACACGCGAGACGAAATATCTCATTTGCTGCCGCCACATTTCGTAACTCAAATCTTGATGACAGTACATGCAATACGTGATCGCGTATACCATGACAAACTGCATCACGCGTTGCCGGACCTCTCGGAATCAAGGGTTATGAGACCAAAGCCGCCCCCAATGAGAAATTTAGAATTAAAGATATTGTTGATTGATTTACTTGTAAAGAGGATGATGTTTGTTGTGACGGAGAGGGCGTTGGAGATTACCCCGCTTTCCGCTTTGGGAAGTCGCTCGCGGGGTAGATCCTTATCCCCAGAAGGGCAATGGGAAGCAGAAGGGAGGGGAGGGGATATTCGGTAATTATTGAGATTGTCACCTGTGGTCTAGACGCGGTGACATCCCTCGTGTTTGACGGATCCGCAACGACTAACCAGCTCTCACTGTTCGGCTCCGAAGAACACTCGCAATGGAGAGAAGGACCTTGGAAATTATCCCCCCGTTTCTAAAGGGGTATGGGAAGATGTGTGCACTCTGACGCCGAATTCGCGGATGACAAAAACAACATCAGTCAAGGAACTCTCCTGAAAACAAACCTCATGATCGATGGATAAGCTTTCTCATCCCCTCATCAGCTAGCATGTTCCACTCCCCGAGTCAGTCGTTATGACACAGCAACAAACAAGAGCCCAGAAAACCTGCTTCAAGAAGCCGCGAACTTCGGGAAATACTGTCAGTTGTCACTCAGATACCGGCATCCGTCCAAAGGGCCTCTCGTGAGCAATCAGGAATCCGGGAATTGATGCTTTGTGTCGGCTCCCTGTATCCATCTGGACAAACATCCCTCCAAGCCCAAACTCTAAAAATAAATAAAAAAACAATGAGGGAAAAAAAGAAAAATATTCGAGCATAATTAACAGGCTTCAATTATTATTTTGACGGGAATGCGCCTCAGCGTCATCGATTCGGCCGGCCGGCCGGGTTCATCTTCATTCTCTTTCCTACTTGGGTAACCCGCGGTCGGGAGCAATTTCAACTGCCACCAACCTCTCTCCCAGCTGTCCGAGAGATGCTGACCTCACACGTCATCCGTCAGTTGCCGATTCCACTCCCGCTCTGCCAGGCAGAAAGAAAGTATATGGGGATGAGGAGCGGCACTCCCACATGACTCGGACGATCCCGCGCTGACCGTATTTCCGGCCCTTCCCCTCTGTCGATCTCCCTCCCATTCCACAACGACGGAAGGGAAACACGGAGCGTCGAAGAGCGGAACCTGCTGTGAGAGTGGGCACCCGAGGGTCTTGACTCCCGCGAACAAATGAAGTCGCGATACCAGCGATCCAGAGCTTACTTGCAGCACATGCAAATGATCCAGCCTCCGGGGGTAAAAATTCGCTCAGTCATGTGGAGTGATTGGCTGGGGTGGGATCGTGAAGAAGCGGTCAGGCTGTCCAGCCTCGCGGCGAGGGGGACCGGGCATCGGGGAATCTCGGGCAGCTCCTCCACCGCTCCCGGCTGTTTGTTCTTCCGGGTGCAGAGCGCAAAGTTTTTTCTTCCATCCGCGGGCTCCTTTGCAAGGGGATCCATACGGAGTATGCTGCTTCATGTGAGCGGGATCTAAATGGCAGAGCAGAATATTATCATGCTTATTGTGATAATATTCAAGTGACACATACCGCCACTCGTCCTCTCCTACAGTCCCTCCATGCTCACGAGCCACGCACAGCCTTCTCCCCACCCCTGGGAGGCGATTTAGCCTGTGAGGGCGTTGGGCCTTGGTGGGTACCCAATTAAGCATTTTCTGCATTTCTCTAATGAAAATTCTTACCCAGCCTTATGACACCTCCCTTCCTCGCCCTCTTCCAAAAACGTAATGAGTCCGAACGAGACTGGACTAGAGAGCGACAGTGGAGAAGAATGGAGACATACGAAGATGAAAAAGGGCCGGAAAAGATCCAGGTGCTGATTCTTTCAGCGGGGTGCGAGTTGATTCGTATCACAGCCTCGTGCTGGCGTGTGAGAAACCCACCATTGAAACAATAGCCTTGTGGCGAAGGGTGCGTCGCGGTCCTTGACAGCTTCTATTCCAGGATAGGGGGAGAAAACTCGGATTGTTTCCGACGGACTCCGCCGTCTTTGCTCAACCTGAAGGAGAAAGATTTGAAATATTAAAAACGAGAAATATATTATTATTTTTTCACAGGGCTTCCGTTTGCAGAAACATACCCGGGACTTCTGAATTCTTTACGCGCCGCTCTCCCACACACCTGGATTTAGACGGTGTGCAGCCATCCCACCACTAAAAGGGAAGAGCTCACCGCCGTTATGCAAGCGCTGTGAAGGCGGACAACCAGAACCACAACCCCATTATCAACTTTCTAATAATATTATGCATGGTCACCTTTCTTTTTTTGTGTTCGTCTGTCTGTTTGTTCTATGCGCGCACAATTCTTCATCCCATCCCTGCGCCCCCACCCCGGTATACATGCGGAACTCCGAGTCCTCCTGAACCCTACCCCACGTCCGGAGCTGACTTCAGCTTGCCAACAAAGCACCCGATCTTTATACAAGCTCCCCTTGATCTGTCGAACACAGTCATCACCTCCCCGGCCACTGCGCTCTGTCAGTCACTCGGCTAAAGACCGCATTTGTGATCCTCGCTCATCCATTGTCTATCTATGCAAGAAATAATGTGATCCTGGCTGAAGATGAGATGGATGCCCAGCCTGCGCCTTACGGGGGAAAAGCACAGGCTTGCTTCGTGCGTTCGTTCGTTCGTTCGTTCCTCAGCGGACCGTCGCGGTGGCTGCAGAGCATGGCATGGGGCATGCTGAAGATCAGCCGGCCCTTCCCCCCTGAATATCATCGCTTAATCCCTTCGCAACACCGTGCCTCAGCCCTAAATAGATTTATACGATAGAATAGGAGATTCCGTTCCTTCAAATAGCCACAACACGCACTATCGAAAACCTTCTTCGTCTGTCCCACGTCGAGTACCTACACGAGGGCCTGGTTATGAATGCTTGGGATAGATATCACGGCTTGTCGTCATCGTAAAGTGATGGGTACGAGGAAGGGGAAGTGTTGGGAATCACATGCTTTGCTTTGCTTACCTCGCCTAACCTCCCCCCCTATTCCCTCTCTCACCTGATCACCAACCGAAACAATTGAAAAATCGAACATCAATCGAGAATCAAAACATGTGATATCTTATCCCTCACCCCCTTCCCCCTTCGCTCTCTTCCCCAATCAAAGCTCCATCTACCTATAACCCCCTCCTCTTTGAAATTCACAAGCCAAAATAACACACAATGGAATCAAGGGCAAAGAAACAGTGTGGTCGCACGCCTCTCCCACGCACCAGGGTTGGTCTCCTGCTCATCTGTGAACACAACATACGCCTCTCGCCTGCAAGGAAAGGTATCACAACTGCCCACCACCGCACCCGCATCACAACTTCCCCCACTGGCCTCCCTCCCTTCCCGTAAGATTTCTGTGCCTCCCTCCACCACCGGAAGCACAGCACAGCACAACACAACACAACACAGCACATGCCCGCCTCGCCGCCTCCGCCATGCCATGTGTCCCATCTATCACGGCCTCGAATCACGGAACAGGAAGCCCCCCCCGGAACCCAGTCCCAAGCCCACCCCCCCAGAAAAAGAAAAGAAAAGAGCGAGTGAAAAAATTGCTGTATGTAGATGGGGGCCACCGGAGGCACATCCGGTAGCACTCACAACAAGAACAACAAACACGATAAAGCCCGGACTTGTTAACTTGTAAGAAAAGCGCGTGCAACCAACCCCATCGTTCGAGGCCCCGACGAAAGTTTCGGTCTGCGAGACGGAACAATTTCATGCGAAAGGGGGGGGGGGAGGGGGCGTGACCCAAAAGCCACGTAGGACACGTCCTACGCAAGGCTGGCAATCTGACAATGAATGGCTTGCTTGCGTGATGGAGAGAGAAGAGCCAAAGGTAGCACGGCAGGCAGATGGGAAACCAAGAGGCGAAAAAAGGGCAACACCAAGACGACGTCATTATTTAAAGCAAAGTAACCCTGGAATCCGCTGGTCTCACAGCTTTTCACATTCAACCGAGGTTTCAAACCGGAAGTCATTTTTTTGTGTACACATTTACTTTCATTCATCTCGTCCGCTAAAGTACTGGTCCGCTCGCTATGCGGCCATGCCATCTGATGATCCTCCATCTCATCTTACTTCGCTCGCTTGCTCGCATCGCATCGGTCACAAGCCGACCCGATGCGATCTCACTATCGTAGCACTACCATTGTACAACCGCCCGAAAACAAGCTTCGGAGGCATCGCAGCAAAAAAAAAACAAAAACAAAAAAAAGATCAAAATCCTTGGTATCTTCCGAAAACGCCCACTTGTCCCGAGTTCCATGAGCTGCCGGAGCCGTGATCAAGGCCCGGTTAATCAGCCCGGTATAAAAAAGCAAAAGAAAAAACAACAACACTTCTTTTCCCATCCAGACCTTGCCTTCCGCGCTCAGTGTTTCCCAGGAGGAAGCAGTGGCAAAGAAGAGGCAAGATCAAACGCCACTCAAATGTTTAGGCCGTTCCGCGCACGCAATGATTGTAAAACAAGAATCAAAATGAAAACAACGCTGAAAAGCAAATGCTGCTATGTGCAATAGAAATTATTCCATGCCCAATGCCAATGCTGTCCGTTCCGCACGTCTGCTTCTATACCAAGAAAGCAAAGACGATGATGCTGTGGCTGTGAAGCCGATGTGGCTTCTAGTGTACTTCATCTGTGTATGTTGAATGTACCTTTGGCCGAAACGTATATATGTTGATGAAGCTCGATGCGCAACCATTTCCCGGTCTCGAATTAAATTATGCGACTTATACGAGTTCGTTTTGTTGTGGAATTACCATCCTCTGGAATGGTATTCGCCCAAGCCCTGACCGTAGTAATCGTTCCAACTTGACTTGGCATCCTCTCCATCCATGTACACTTTTTCGGGAAACTGCTTGAGGTTTGCCACGTCGTGGGCTGTATGTCTGCGCTTGAGGACCGCGTTGGCAGTTTGCGACTTTTGTTTGCGTTCCCAGAGAAGATGCTGGCGAAGACTTACAGTAAGTTCAGAGGCAAGCATGTTTCGTCGTGTGGTTCGCGGTGAAAGAGCAAGCTGATGAGGAGTGGAGTTGGTGGTGGTTCGGATGATTGCTTGAGCTTGGGAGCGAGGAATTTCTGAGATTGGCTTGAGACCTCTCTTCATCATGAGAGGAAGATTGTCTTCGGAGTCTGGTGAGGCGGCAAGAGAAGGTCCATTCGGTGAAGATGTGCGAGAAGACCGTTGCAGGGCTGGTGTTGATCTTGAAGCTGCAGCTGCATTGGCAAGCGCATTAGCTCTGTCATTTTGATGCAGCATGGTTGTGATCAAAGATCGGCGCGAAGTAAGGTTGGGTCTCGAGTCAACGCGTTGGAAGAAGGTCTTCTCGTCGATGCTCGGGTTTCCGCTGTCCTCAACCGAATCCTCCCAGTCCGAAGAGTCGTCATCGTCGTCAATAGCACTCTCATCAACCTCGTCCTCATCGGTCTCGAAGACGTCATCGTCGAATGCTTGCTCCTCCTTGATAGTTTGGGCGGCGATCAGGTCCTCCTTAAATGATGTCTGCTTCTTCGTGGGTAGAGGTCGTTGAGCTGGGTCAGCTAACGCGCTGTGGGTCTTCATCTTCTGTGGCAGTGAGCTCTCGTCCTCATTTGACGAACCGCCAAAGCTGAACTTTGCTTGCTGCTTCTTCTTGAGTTGAGGGGCGGCGGGTTGTAAGCTGCTCTCCATCGAGTTGGTCTGCTCACTTAATGAATCCTCGCCCGAGGATGCACCAAGAGCGAACATCTGACGCTTCTTCGCTGGCTGTTGTCCGTTTGTGGAGCTGACAGCGGCAATGTCGGCGGTAGGAATAGACGAGGGAGCAGTGAGAAGAGGTATCGATCGATATGAAGAGCTGACATGTGAAGGCGAGAATCCACGGACCACGCTGGTGGTACTTCGCTCCGAGGTCACGCTCTCTGAAGACGGGGGTTGTGCCGAGTTGTCAGAAGCATCGTCCGAGGTAACGGACTTGCTCTCGATGGCTGGCGTGATAATCTGTGGCGTGGATGTTGGTTGTTGTGGAGTAGTCTTTGGTAGTGGCGCAAGAGGGGGGAGGTTGGTGAGGGAGAGTGGCTCGAGATCCTTCTTCTCCTTGATAGTTATGACCATCTTCTCCAGATCGTCTGGGGTGATGTGTCGTTCGCGACCGCGACTACGACTGTGGACAGAATCCTGGCGTTGAATCTGGGGGCGTGTGATATCGACAGGCGCTGTGGAAGCGGAGGTGTTGTCTGTATCGAATTCAAGAGCCTCTTCATCGGCTAGTGAGTCGAGACTGCCAGATAGACTGGGTACCTCTGCTGAGTACCGACCTTCTGAACTCCTCGCTGAGATGGAGATGGCAGGTGTTGTAGAGTTGGCTTCGGAGACAGGATCACAGCAGAATGTTTCCCTGTTCCATAGTCGCCAGCTCAAGTTCTCTAATCTTCGTCCTTCCTCCAATGAACCAGCGCATCTTGAGAACACTGCAAACGTCAGTCTGCGTCACGAATGGAATACCAAAGAAGTGCACTCACCTGTCCACATGCTGAAGAGGTTCTCGACGTTGCGTGTGTCGACTTTGTGGATTAGACCGACGTCCACGGTCAAGACAGGCGCATTTAATCTTGAAGGCATGGTGTCGAGTCTGCTCGATGGCACGAGCTGTGGTTACTGTGAAGACACAACTGCTGTGGGATGCTCGCGATTGAATCGCGGAGCGTCTGTGGGAAGGTGAAGAGGGGATGTAGGCGATGTTGCTGGTCGATTTCGGTTCCTGCGTGCGGTGGCAGCGATGAAGTATGGAGATCGGGTTTAATCGGATTTCGTATCGTAATCGATACCGGCGGCGAGATGCATTAGACGAATGCGCCGCAGATGATGAATCGGTAGAGGGATGCTGGAAGGATCGAGATGCGTCGATGCGGGAGAATGGAAGCACTGCTTGCGGGGAAGGGCAGTATATGTTATTCGGTGGTGTTTTGATATCAGGAGCAGCAGTCCGTCCGTTGAAGGAGGAAGGGAGGTTTTCCAGCAAGGTGGAGGTCGCGTCTGGAAGTAGTCGACGAGAGGTGGGGACTGGGCAGGAGCGGAGCGTGGGTTGGGACATGCTTTGTTTTCCAAAGGCCCGACGCTGGGGGGGGCAGAAGTGTGCGCGCTAGCACTCGGTCTTGTCCAAATGGGGCAGCAATGCTCCACCAGTGGTGGGCCGCGCTAGGCCCGAGAGGGGGCCTTTTCTGATTTCCTCATCTGGCTCGAATGTGATCGGGATTTGGCTGGCCAGGGGGGGGGGAGAGGGTTCAAGCCAGAGCATGGGGGGGACCCTGGCATCGGCGCACCCCTGGAAGATGGGGGTTGAGGGGCAGGGAGTGAAGGGTGGAAGCATGGAAGCGTTCAAGCGTGGAAAGGAAGTGAAGTGAAGTGTGGTCGGGCGTGCGCACGCTTCGTGGGCCAGCACGACGCTCTACAACGACTCCTGCCCACTACTACCACTGCCACTACCACTAGTAGCTGACAGCTCTGACTCAGGTCTGGCCAAGCACCCAGCGCTGGCCAAGCCTGTTCGCTGGAATGAGCGCGATTCAGGTGCTCATGCTCAGAAAGAGACTGCTCCCACTGATTCTTGATTGATTCTTGATGGACTGATGGACTGATGGACTAGCTAACTGACAGACAGACTGACTGACTTGTTCCGAATGGCCTCGACCGTACGGCTTCCTGCGGCGAATCGACTTCGCCTTCATAGTCTTCACGTGTGCAACTGGCTGCGTTGCCACCAGGCTCCCCTTCAGCCAGGCCAGAAGGAGCCAGCCGGAGCCTGAAGACGCTCGCGCGGCCCCGGTGGCATAGTGGGATGGCCCTGTAGCAAGTGCCTGGAGAAAGAGTCATGTGCTGCGAAAAGGGCCAGTCCCATGCCGCCGCATGAACAAAGAGTATTACAGTTTGGAATCGAAAGGCCCTACTCGAAACAGTCTTCATTTCAATTGAGTAATGGCCGCCGTCGTCGCTGTGCTCTTTCATCAATGCCCGGTGGCCAGTCGCTCCAAGGCTTGCAAGCTGGACGTTGCTGTCGGTCAGCGATTTGAAGGGACTTGGTCATGGAGTGTCATGGTCTCATAAAGTTGTGAAAGGATGTGCAAGAGCAGCTGATGCGCCGGCTTCTGGCGGTCAACAGCCCTCTTTGACGGGTAATCCGAATCTCAGATGCCCCAATCTAGACCTGGCTTCAGGCTAGAGCACAGTCTCTAGGTCCCTTCGGGGCACATTCTGCGGAAAAGGGAAGTGGGGAGTGCTTCAACAGCACAGTAGTGGCTCAATCTCGGTGGCTCCCCATGTCGCACTCCTCCACCTCTCGCATGCCAGGCGACCCGAGTCTTTGGACCGTACCCAGAATCTCAAGCCCCGGTGCATCTCCAAGAGGTCGCCCATCAACCCCCAATTCGAGCGGCCGTCCTTCCACGACAGCAACGGAAACACATCTTGCATTGCAACAACAGACTAAGCACCAAGCGGATGCATCGCGACCCAGCCGGCACACCATCATCGTGTCGGCTACATGACTGAGTCGATGCAGTTTGCGAGTTCCGCTTCTCAGGCCCGGGTTGGAGGTCCTCTCCGATGTCTCACTCCGGAGGAATCCATCAAAGTACACGCCGTTGAGCACCACCTTTTCAACGTCAAACGAGCTTCCCGAAGGTATGGATAACTCGAGGATCGGAGACATGGAGTCAAGTGTCGGAACCATTGGTGCATGAACGGCCGCCCGACCAATTCAGGACGAGAATCAGATGTCTCATTTCCTCTCGACCTTGACTTTCATTCCGGAATGGCAAACAGTGTTTCCACAGATGGTGGGGGAAGCCGGGAAGGAAGCCGTGATAATGACAAGATTGCAACTCAGTTTCCCTCGGCTCGGAATCCCCACCAGAATTTCCCCCAACCCAGAAGAGGGGAAAAGGAAAGGGGGGGTGCAACGTCGGAATCCGGTTTTCGGATGGCCCACGGAAAGAAGCAGCTTCGTCACTCTGAACTACATTCTTTGCTAGAAATCAAGAATCAAGAATCGAGCGAGTGCGAACCAAGCCCAGCTTCGTCATTGTACAACAGCCAAAGCAAAACATGGGGCTCCCGCACGTTCGAGCCACAGAAAGGGGGCAACCGCGTGCAACACGGAAGTCACAGTACAAGAAGCAACGGCTCTAGCGACTCCGGGGCGTTCGCGACACCACATGCCATCCCGCAGGGTGACACCGCGCCGTGGGATTCCCCAGATTGGCTTGCCTCCCAGAAGAGGGTGTGAGGCATCCCGACGATGTAAGTGGGTAAAACCAGATCCGTCACTTTTGATGTCAGATGCTTTGTTTCCGTTGGCCAGCATCCCGGGACTGGAGGAGGCACCCCGTCAAACGCCTCACGCCTCACACCTCACGCCTCACGCCTCAAACACCAACCTCCCCTTCCAGAAGTTTTTGCACGCTCGCCTGGAGGTCTCACCCCCACACGGATTTGGGGGCCCAGCGTCTTCAACTTCCTAAAATGCGACCCTCGTGGCCTGGTTGTTTCGTCCAGAGGTCTGCATCTCTGCGGCACGCCGGGATCATCATCTCCTTGATATTACAGCACAGGAGTGATTTTCCAACGGAAGAAGCAACTGTAAATAGCGTCGTATTGTTATTTGCGAAACGTTTTGGAGTCCTGACTCCTGACTCCTGACGGCTATGCGCCGCCAATGGCCTGGCGGGTTAATGAGTGTGGCTCACGGCGTCCAGATTCGGTGCTCAGATGTGACCACACCACCTCCCTCTCACTCATTTCTGACAAGACTGCAAACAGCACCCCCCCGGCTGGCGGAAGTCGGGGCCAGCCTTCCCCGTCCCTGGCTGCTGGCTGGCTGCCGTCGATCATTCTCACCAGAATCTGATTTGGCCTTTTGCGACGGCGTCTGCTCGCCATTTTATATAACTGGTTACATAACCTCCACATTCCCAAAACGCACACACGCGTCAAACTCTCCACGATTGACAGTTCCCCAGAAAGCGCTCAGGAATGCAGCGCACGATTTCGCAAATCTCCCTGCGTGCATGCAGCATCGACATTCCTCGCAGCGGTTCCTTTTTGCCTCGATCAGAATCTAGCAAGTTAGCAACAGAAGGAGGCCCATATCAGCATTCAGCATTCCTTCTTAAACTCGACACCGCTCCAGTCCCCCCCATACCCCCTTGATCTTCTCCAGACCCTCGCTTCCAGCTTTCCAGACCCCCCCCCCCTCTCCACCCTCCCCACGCCCACCCCCACGTCTCGAACACCACCTTTCTCCTTGCCATGTGACCGGCGCATTGGCTATCAGAGCGAGGCTCGACCCGAACCGCCCATCTCACACCTCACGCCCCCCCCCAATCGATTGGTAAACCAAAACAATCGCAACTCGCAATCATTATTCCATCACATTGCGAAAACAAAAGCAATCTCATTATCATCACCGACCCTGTACTTATCGTCATTTGCCCCTCGAGACCTGTCCTCTCACGCCATCAAGCATTCCGCGCGCCTATGTTTCCAAGGTCTCGATCCCCTTCCCTCGGCGCATTGTCGTGTCACCAGACGTACCATCGACAGGCAGCCAGAGAATTCGCCCCCATGCGAATTTTCTCATTGGTCGATCCACAGACATGTATTTTTGGATTCCTTTTCCTTTCCTTTCTCACTCCCTTTTTTCCCTCCCGTCGCCTGTTTGTGTGTTGGATAAAATAATTGGAGTGAAAGCCAGGAGGTCAGATGCGCAACACCGTGCTTGAGCCTATGCAGGAGATCTGCGAAGGGGTCTGTCTGTCTGTCTGTTTGAATTGAACAACTCATGAAACAGACCGGCCAGCGAACGGGCTCTTGAATGATGGTGGGTGCGCCTCACGTTCGACATCTATCTCGGGCTCTCAGCACTTTATCGACGAGCCCTGTGTCACAGCCCATCGGCATCGCCATCGCCGCACTGATGCCCTACTTCATTAGCTGTTGCTGAGCGGCGGCGGATCAGCGCGCCGGTCCAGCGACCTGCAAATTGTACAGCGCACAGCTCTCGATCATCTGCCCAAAGGGAACCCAAAAATTTGAATAGTAATTGTGGCCTCTACGCCCGAGACATAAGGACACGCCTTCCCCCCAGCAGGCCAGATCCTAGAATTGCAGTAAATCGATGGAGTAATGGAATAATTGGGGGTCAATTTCCTGTCGACACCGCCTATTTTGAGAACGAGGCCGAGTGAGGCCTGGAGATCGTTGTATGACAACGCATCAACCCCATCGTGTGACACTCGCGATAGGCGTTTCTCAGCCTCTCGATACGACTACCGAGCGAGCTCAGCCTGACTGCAGCTGCACCTGCTGTGGCGAAGGTCCTCCACTTTCTGCACGAAGCGCTGGAGCTGAGCGCAACTCGTGATGAGGACCGAACTGTGCATTGGTGACATTGCGCGGACGTGCGAATCGGACAATTGAACTCGAACTCTCATGATGTATGACGACGCGGTGGATGAACGATGAGTCTGCCTTGGAAACTGCTCTGCTCGTCTCTCGCACATACACGATTGTTGTTGTACTAGCGTACGCGTTATTGGAACGGGGCTATTCTCAGCACTACCGACGTTTACAGAGTCAAAGCATCGTGTGGCTGACGACTGACGATGTGCAGGTAGACGATCAGAAGGTCGTCAGCTGTGTCTGCCCTCATGGCTTCCTTTCATCCCATCCACGGAGTCACTCTCCTTCAATTACGTGAACTCCCAGGCACAACCGCCGCCCGTTGATCCAGCACCGTCATCAGACCGAATTCATAGGGCCAGAGACGAAGGATCAATTGGCAACCGCTCGCCCCGCGGGTGTGTCGAGTCTAACACAACACCGTGTCTAATTCAGGTACGGGGTACGGAGTCCCCAGCAAATTGTAATGTCATATCACAATCATAATGCGTTGGAGGAGGGGGCCATCACGAGGACATCTCTCACACTCAGCCTTGCGACGGCTCCGCCACTTGTGCGACAACACGGTGATTGGGGGCGGCTGAGGCGAAACGCTTGTTGCCTTTCACCCTCAGCGCCTAATTGTCCCCCCCCTCCAAACCCAACCAACGAAAAAAATCCAAAAAATAATACTTTTAAAATGATCCTTTTTGGGCGGAGGGGGGGGGTGATAAAAAAATGGGAATGGCCGAAAACAGAAAAAGCCACACGACGATGATCATCCATATCCGTATCGCCGAGCGCGTTACTACGTACCCCCTAAGCCCATACCAAGCCTCTGTTAAGACCGCATTTGGAGGGAACTTGGATATCATATGATGAAGAAAAAGGTTTCAAGTGTTCCTTCTCGCCTCGCGCCGGGCTTACTGTATGGCGGACGCACCCCATCTTTCTCCGCACGTGAAAGGGGGGGGGGGGGCCGGGGGGGATGGGGGCAGAGGAAAAGTGCGGAGAAGCTCGGCGGGCGAGCGCCCTCGGAACGAGGTTAAACGATTAACCTTTGTTTTACGCGGGTTCAAGTTTCGTTCTCGTGCTGCAAACTCAGAAACCTCGGGACGAAAAAGGCCCCACGGAAGTCTGGAGAAAACTAACTCGAGCTACGAAATATCCTCTAGCTCCCGCGGCCGGCGCACGGCGACGCAAGAGAACGGGGAGAGAGAAAAAGCTAATCTGACATCCCATCTTGCGTCGCCCAGATAGATTATCGCGCATGAGGGCAGCAACGCCCAGCCCGCGATCTTCAATCGTCAGGTGGTGGAAATTCCGCTGGTGGGGAAGGTAGGCAGCGAACGGCAGTTAGAGCGACGAGGAAAAGGTCGCAGGCCCCATCCATCCATCCATCCATGGAGATGTCAAAGCAACGCTTGCTCATCTCACGAGTCACGATGCAAAGGCCATCGATCGATGATCAGGTTACCCAAAACGGGGGTCGGGATCATGTGACGCGTCGCTCATGCGCATGAGATTTCCGCATCACGGTGCACAGACAGACAGTCACATTTCCGTTCCCAGCTGGGAGGAATGGAAGGAAGCGAAAGAAAAAAGTCTCCATGATCCACGTGCATGCATGCATGCATTGGTGCAGTACAGTACAGTACGGAAGGGGGTTGTAAGAAATCACCGCCACCCCCCTGTCAGGCGGTGAACTTTTTGGCCAATTAGGCATTGAATTTTTACGGGTTTGCCCCATAAATTTCCTTATCTAGCGATGGCAGAACCAGGGGGGTGGCGGTGATTTCTTACAACCCCCTTCCGTACAGTAATTTTAGCACCCGTTCCGTTCCCAGCTTTGCCGCACCCCCTACCTCTTCCTTCCAACTCTGTTCACTTCAGCCGGCAATTATTTCATGCGGGGTGTTTAGCCTGGCCTCGCCCCTGGCACGTTTGGGATCGGGGCGTTTCCGGCTGGGAGCGAACGTGGTTGGTCGGAGCCCGGGGAACGAGGCGCCGGGGAAGAAGAGGAGTGGCGTGCCGGGACGGGGATTGAGCCCCGAGAGGCGGTTAAGAAGCGAAAGGGGGGAGGGGGGGATTATTGGAGACGTGGAGCGGTTTTGGAATTTGGAATTTGGGAGCCTTTTCTCCATCGTTGCTGCTTGTTGATAGCCTCATTTTTCGATGTCCGGGTGTTGGGAATCGGGGGTCTTTTTTGCTTGACATGCAGTAACAGTTGCGGCCGAGAAAGGAAATTAGGTCGATTATTCTATCAGGTTTTGGGGTCTGTGTTTGGGTTTGGATATTCTTTTTGCTTTGTTCTGGAATATCTTTTTCGACTCTGGGCAATGGGCATCAGACAGCTCGGGCCCCAATATTTGACTCGGAGACGATCTCTCCATCTAGAACTCTGAAGACCCCCCACCCGTCGATCGTCCCGAAAGGAAACTTCAGAAAAAGGAGGCGGGCCCCCTCACTCACTCAACAATGCCGAACGTTTCATCTGAATTTCGGGAAGACGATCCGAGCCTTCGTCGTGCATCATTCCACCCTCTCGAGCGCCGCTCGAGTCAGTGGTGAAACTTTTGCTGTGTGTGATAGGGGGGGGGTCGAACGCTTCAAAGGCTTTGAACTTCGGGACCTTTCCGGTCGGAGGGGAAACCTTTGTTGGCAGCATATTTTTTGAGCACCCGTTGTTTGTGTTCGGCATGCGAGAGAGAGCTCTATTCTTGCCTCCGAGTCGAGTTCGGGAAGAAAGAGCAAGCAGGTTGGCTTTGCCTGCCTTATTCCCTGATGTTCGGGTGCTTTATGCGGATTCCAGGGGCCGCTCACGTGTGGGGGAGTCCCCATGGCCTTTGAGATGCGAAACCTAGTCGAGGGTTTTTCGGAACATTTGGAATTATTTTTTTAAAATTCAAATAAATAAATAAATAAATATATTCGAGAAGGAACGTGTGTCCCTGCAAGCCCAAGCCCAAGCCCCCTGGAATGGCTACGAAGACATTCTTCGAAATTCGAGGCTGCTCGTGGTTGAGCCTCCCAGAATAATGGCTGCCTCCTCTCTCTCCCAGACTCCCAGTGCGTCGATATTCCATGTTTTTTCGCTCAGGCCTCCCCACACATCCCCCAACGGTGGACCACTCCGCGGGATTCCCTCCCGAGATTAAAAATCGCTCTTATCACCCTGCCAATCAATCAGCCGGTGACCCAGTCGTCGCCATTTGCGCTGATACCAGGTCGGTCCCAGAGTTCAATAAAAATAATACTAGCCCTGGTTGTCGCGGGCACAACGGGTTGGACTTCCCCGGCCGCCACATGGCGATCCATCCATGCAGGGTCTTTCCCAAGAGAATTCCAGGACTCAGGGACTCAGGAGCCAGCCAGCCTTGCATTTTGGGATTTCCAGATTGAGTGAAATCGGAAGGCTTGGTTGGACCTTGCCCACCGAGCACAAATCGAGACATGAAGCCCACCGCGGAACCTAAGGGAGCGACCCGCCGCAAGCGGAAGGCTGTGTGGTGTTGTGCCTTGACTGCCCCAACTCACTCACGCGCTTGCGTAGGAACGTTTCCGGAAATACTCATTTACCGCAATAATAATGCCTTTCAGTGAGTGTTCCGGAACTCGACTAGCTGCTGCCAGAATTGTCGTCGTGTAGCAATGCAATGCAATGCAATAATGCAAGCAGATTCAACATCAGCCATCAGGCTAAGATCTCCAAGCCTTACAACGTGCCGCACCATGGATATGCAGGTACGGACGGCGGACAGGTCGACAGGTCGACAGGCAGCCTCGTCAATCGAGCACACCCTCACCACTCGCGGGCCCCCCTACCCCACCATACCAAGTTAGTCCGGAGTACAACCATACACCTCCGGCCAAATTTGGCCAAGCGAGTCCAGCCCCCTGTCCCCACCCCCCTCGCGCGGAACAGAATGGCCACCTCCGCAGATTCTAGCGTCTCGCACGAAGAACTTTCCATGCATGGCTCCCATGCGCGCCTCGTCTCCCATCCAGCGGACCGAATTCTTTCGGCCCTGCTTCGGCTGGCCCAGTCACCAGTCGTCTTGAAGCTCGCACGAGTCAGCCAATGGCGATGCCGAAAGCGTACCACCCACCAGACGCAAAACCTCGACTTTCCGCATTGGGCAGCCCGCGCTCGGCTAAAGGAGGGGAACCATGAGAGCGCTGGGGACACTGGATCTGGATCCTTGATGCTGGAACCAGCCCTCGTGGCCTCAGATCCATTGATGGAACTCCATTTTCCGCCGGAAAAGTCGACTTTCCTCTCTTTGTACTAGTGCTGCGCTCTTTTGCGGAGGAGCTCCGACGAGGGAGATGGGAGCTTGTAGCCGACGATAATGGATAGCGACGGCGATAATGGACGACGATAATGGACGGCCACCAAGCCACAGCCACAGCGAGATCTTCTGCCATCTGACCAGCAAAAATCGGGACAAAAGGCCCGTCAACCCCTCATCATTCTTGCTTTTGACTTCCACAGGTTGCCACACCTTTGAATCGCAACAAGGGAATCCAGGCGTCACATTCCAGTCTTTTCCGCCTCGAATGGGTTGGCCTTCCAGGTAAGAATGCTGACAGGAAGATGGTGCTCCGAACCGTATTCGGCATCTTTGACGCCTCACCTCGCAACGTTGCAAATCTCCGCCTGACGCGTGAGCGCTTGTACCGAAGTACTTTGCCGACCGGCGACAGCGCCACATGTCAAGAAACAACCCCAGGGAGGGGGTCGAAGGGACCAGATCGTTTCCCAGCTATCAGAACTTCCCCATACGTGATTTCCGAGGTCGTGGTTCGTTTCCGAGGCGAAAACGTCCGCGTCCCCACCCCAACCCTTTCTCTGGGAATTATTCAAGAATTAATTATTACACAATCCTCTGATAAGCCCTGACCAACGCCCTCGTTTCTCTTGCCCCTTCGCAACGAGGGGGTGATCGGCCTCAGAGTCCTGATTGGGAAATATCCAGGACCTGCTCGACTCTCGAGGAGGAAGGCGCGAAGCGTCCCGCCGCTCCTGAACCACCCACGCGGGATGCTAGTGTCAAGAGCACGCGGTCAAGCCCACCTTTTCGCATGTCTCTCAAATGAAACCGCCGCCGTGGGATCTGTATAAATTCAAAGGCGTCCTTATCGTGCCGACGCCTTTCCCGAAAGGAAAAAGCAATTTCGTCAAGTTGTTCCTCGGGTTGAAGGCAGGTACGGAGGTACTTCGCCCCGCAAAGAGATTGAGATTGCCTTTTGCCGTCGGCACAACTCGTGCCTATCGATATCGTTATCATTCGTCTCCTCCATCCCAACCTCCTGGTCCACCATCCATGAAACGAAACACCCAAGAGTTCAGATAAAACAAAACAAAACAAAACAAACGCAGCATAATGCAAACTAATAATCTTAATTGAATAATAACTTTCAGGAACCTTCTTCCACATCCGTCATTTATTCAGCAAGACCCAACTCGTCGAGTCAAGGTCCTTGACTCAAGAAGCTCGTTCAGCGTCCCCACCAAACAAACGACGACCGACCGCTGCGGAGAAAGCCACACGTTTTCCACCATTCCGCCCTCGGGCCCCGGGGAAGACGACCCAACCACCCGCTCGGGATGCCTCCCCTCCTGCTTCCAGCCAACCAGACACACTTACGCCCTGGCACTAGGCACGCCCTTCCTCCGCACCCTGCTCTCTCTCTCTCCACTGTGCTGCTTCCCCGAAAGCCCGAAAGCCTCAAGCCCATTATTGCAACCCGAATTCAGGTCCCAGGTTCGAGGAGGATGTGACGTGGACCCGCGTGTGCTGCTGTGCAGACTTGCAGGCAAAGCACAGAAAACGGTCCTGTCCCAGGTTTTGTGCCCCAAAAGCAGAAATTGAGAGGCGGATGCAGAGGAGCCAGAAGAAACAAATCCCCTTTCAACCAGCGTCCTTGACACAAGAAGGGGTGCAGAATCGGGACTATCACGAAGCTAAACATTATTCCTAATTCCTCAACTCTAAATTCCACAGCCCAATTGATTATTGGATTGTTAGGCTTTACTGTACTTGAGAGTGGGGGATGCTCGGGACGGGGATGATCGGGAAGAGAGAGGGGATGTTGTGCTGTAGGGACCGCGTTCATGATCCCAAAGGCGTTGAAACGCGTGCGCGCCCCCTAAATCACGAGTGCAGTACTGTACGTACAGTTCAGGAACGAAAGCCCCCCCGCAACCTCCCCCAGCTTTCAGCTCCAGCTCCAGCTTCGCCTGAGATTTAAATATAGATTCTCGAAAATCCAGTGAAGTGTTCCTGGGGGAAACGCGATGTTTTGCTGATGTTTGTTTGTCCCCCTTCCCTCCCAGTCCCAGCACCTGATTCTGAGATATTGCTGGTTTTCTTTTTTGAAAGTCAATGAGAATTAATTGTGATCAAGGGAAAGAGAGAGAGGGGCGGACAAGCAAGGGGGCCTATTGTGCCATGCATAAATTCCCAGAATTCTCCCAATAATTTTTTTCGTCTTTCCTTTTCTAAAAATGAAATTCTTTTCTCCTTACATCTGCATCTGCATCTGCATCTGCATTTGGTACTACATGTTGCCCTAATACGAGAAAAACCTTCTCAAGAATAGCTCGTTTTTATTGGGATTCGAGTGTTGATGCACGCACTTTTTGCATTGCAGGAACCCCATTCTCGTGCCAGGAAGCCCTCCCTCCCCCTTACTTTTGCATCCCTCACCCGAAATATCGGGAAAGGACGGGCGGGAGGAAGGGACATGGTACCTGTACAGTGCGGCTTTCAATTTTGGATTTTTGCTTTTTTCGTTGGTTTTTTTTGGGCATCGGGAGGGAGGAAGGGAGGGAAGGGAAGTGCGCAATACTGTACCGCAATGATGTAAGAACCTTACCTTCCCGTCGCCCAGTGCACGGGGCGGAGGGAGGGCTGAATCCCCCATCCAAGGGATGGGCATCTCGGTCTCGCATTCACATCAAGCCAAGCTTTGAATTTGAAGAAAAAAAACCGGCCTTCTCTCCATCTCCCTTTTTTGGAATTGCGCAACAGGCGACGGGCAAAAATGCGTTTTTTTTACCTGTTCTTCACGCCGCAAAGAAATGATTTGCTTGCTGTGTGAATAGGGTTGATGTGGGTGGCTTGCGGCTTCAATGGCGCGGTGTCTGTCGCTCTCGTATTCAGCCCGGGGCTTGAAAAAGGATTCCCTATTATTCCACAAAAGATAATCATCTCAAACTCCACTCCGCCTTCGGTCATCGAAAAAAATTAAAATACAACACACACACACACACAGAGCCTGCGAATTTTCTCATTGGTGCCCTTTTTTGCATTTCCGTTGTCACATGGAATGAAAAGACGTGGAATTGGTGTGCCTTCGCATCCCATGCGCGCCAATCACGCACCCGCTCCCTGGGTTTGCGCAATGATTGGGGGGAGTGGGTGTGTGGGGGGGGGCGGGGGCATGGGATTTCTCCTGTCACGTTATTCCTGGTGCATTTCTGTGTTACTGTGACAGGTGCCTCCGTGCTGTGATGGGGGAAATGAGGGTTGTGATATCGGCGTGGGGAAGAGCGTGGGGTGAGGAATAGGGAGGGTGCTTGATGCGCCGTGGCTTTCTTTCTGTCTCGCTATTATTTTCCCTTGGCTACAATGTATTATTTGTATTATTGTATCAAACGAAATATTCTACAGTTCCAGCAAGCAAGCAAAGCTCCCCCTTGGCTGACATTCTCCCAATTTTGAATGTGATCCGCGCAAAAACTAGCTAGGGTTTTGATATACCCTAATGGGGAGGAGGGGAGCGGTACAAGTGCGACAATTACTACTTTCACTTCATTCCCTTTTCCCTACACCGGACTCGCCCCCTCTGGTCTTCGTCGTCTCTTGAACGGTCGAGGGCTAATATCACTGAGGGCTTCTGGGTGAACTCGAATCCGCGCTCATATCAAGTGGTACACACACCAACGGATGTTTGATCCCATTTTAGGAAAGCTTTATATAATGCAACAACTCAAGGCTACTATGTAGGCAGAGGAGGTGTTTGCGCGTAAAGAAAACGAGAAGCTATAGACGAACTGAGTCGGAAGGTAGATAGCATGCTTGAGGCTATGAAGGTCACTTGATTGCAGAGCTGTTCTCGTAGTGCCCAATGTGTAACCCGCCTGTCATTCGAGTGTGAGGCTGGTCTACCCAGTCAGCGTGTTGTAATCCGGCTAGTATTCCACCCCCTCGTCACGTCGCGCTCCCTGTCGCAGGTGACAATACCTGAACGATACACCGTGTCTTCTCAACCAGCTTTCCATATTTGCAGCGGTGTATGTATTGAGAGCTTTCTGTTCGGACGCGGATAGGCATCTGTAGATGTGGGAGAGACATTGATGTCAGTGGTGGGTGGGGAGTGCGGCAGCGCTGTGGGAGGATTTGTGGAGCAGGATTCGTGATTGAGCGTTTGTGAAGGGGGCATTCATATTGGTGATGGAGGGTCGAGAATTGGTGGCAGAGGACTGGCCGTGACTTGGGATAATTAGACGGTCCATGTTCGGCGTGAGGAGGACGATTCTTGGGGCGCAGAAGCTATTGTAGAGGAGGAATGGTGACCATTGCACTTCTTGTTTAGTCCACCTAGTCACCTAATTGCTAAAGCCCCCCAAGGCCAATTGATGAGATACTACGGTCTCCTAAACTTCCTCTTATCCTTTCTGGACATCTTCACTCTGTCCCTGGTCCCCTTCCCTCCCTCCCAAAACCCTCCCACTCCCCTCTTCCCACTCATGACCCCATGACAAACCGCACAATCCTCCGGTCGGTAATTCTGCTCTCTGGAGCACCATCCACAAATCATGCGATTCGCCCACTCATTCGGATGCTCCTCCCCCTCATCATGGCATTTATCACACGCATACACCTTTTGACAACAGCTAAACCGAAACCATCGATAACTCTTTGAGTAATGGCGACAGCGTCCGCGTTTTGGGAGCTCGGTTCCAGCTTGGAGACCGAGGGTCTCTTTCTTGCGGCGTGGACCGGAGGAGGGTGGCAGGCGGCCGGATGTGGAGATGCGCAGGAATTTGACGGAGGGAAGCTTGAAGGTGAATTTTTGGTGGCATTCGCGGCAGACGTTGGTTGTTGATTCGCCTTGCACGGAGACGATGCCGGGTGCTGGGTAGGCAGTTGAGCATTGAGAGCAGGTGGGTATGAATGTGCTAAATAGGCAGGTCAGTACTGTTATGTAGTAGGTGAAGTGAGGAAGTCTACCTAGGCAGCATATCTCCAACAATGCAGCCCTCGAGGTCTAAGAACCCTGCTCGAACGGCGTGTGCGTGAACCAAATCTCTTCGGAAGGTGATGCTCAGTTGACTGGCACATTTCCGGCAACCCTCTGACTTCATGATGCCATTTTTAAGCCCCTTTATCTCGGTAACGTCCTTGCACCTCTCGCACTTGACTGTGATGTTCAGGACCACAACCTCAAGAAGCTCAAGGCCATAGAGTTCAATAAAAGGAAACGATATTGCAGTGCCTCGCTCTGGATTCTGGGCCGGCTCTTGAGAGGGTTCCGGCTCGCCAGCTGTTGCGGCTTTGGCTCCAACTCCACGCTCATCATCCGACGTCTCCTCTTCTGTGTCGTAGGAATAAAGATCGTCAGTGTCGGTTCCAGAAAGATCGTCGGGATCAATGACCGCCCATTCGGGAGGACGAGTGATGTATTGAATATGGTTTCGTTCCGGATCTTGTTGACTCTCAATCGATTTTCCCTTGTCCATGGAATCAGGGGCAACTGGCGTAAGCGAAGGGGCCAGCTCAGGAACAATCTTTGGCTCAAGAGGAGTCTTCGCCAGAACATGCATATTCTGTGCCAGGAAATTGACAAGGCCCATTAATGTAGTGTCTTTCTTCTCCGTAGACTTCTGCTCGAATCCATAAACAACTGCTTTCGAGTCTGCCGGATCAACTCCTTCAAATCCAATTCTGCAGGGCTGAAGGGGATACAGTAACGGAACAAAGAGTTGAACGGTTTTAACTGCTTGTAATTGTACAGGTAACTCTGCTCGTCGTCTTGGTTCCAGTGGAAGGATATAGGCTATCCCATCGCCAGACTTCTTGTAAAGGGGAAGTCGTCCCATTCTCGCCTCCAGCTGTCTGGTTTCGGACTCTCTTTTCTTCGATGCTTCGGCCTTCTGCCCCTCTGTAAAAGTATCTGCCGGCTTGACATAAGTTGGTGTACCATGGCCATTAGCACTTCCCACAGCTTTGACATCGGTGGTTACTGCTGAAGGCTCAACTGAACGATAGGGTAAGGCTGAAAGATGTCTTGTGTCTTTATTCGGCACTAACTTAACTGTATCTGCTTTTGGAGCTGACAAGAACGCCTCAAGATTCTTGTCAAGAGCTTTCATCAGCTCCAAAAGACTTGTATCAGGCTTGTCGTTGGCTATGGCGTCAAAGCCAGCCTCGACATTGAGAGCAAAGCCTCGTGGGATGTCCTTGTTACCAACCTTCAGTGTTGGTCTAGCTCCCGGGTACTTTACTGGTACAGAGAGCAAACATTCCAAGGCTGTCATCTCAAACGGGAAGTCAGGATCCGAGGGTGTAAGGCTGATCTTGAGCAAGGCTCCTCCGTCCGCCTGCCTCGTCTCTTTGGGAGAAAACCGTCTCCGGATTTGGCCCAGTTGGAACTCCCTTGGATCCTTGGTCTGCGCTTGAGGGATTGGCTTTGATACAACACGTGAAGCAGGGACTGGTTTCGTAACAGCCTGTCTCCGATCTTGAATCATCCCGTCCTCTCTCGGCATATTCGGTGCACTTGCTGACGATGAAGCCTCTGCCACCTCCCTCTCTGCTGGCCTCGTATTTATCGGAGCTCCAGGAAGTCGTGTGTCATCGTGCAGGAAAGGACATGCATTGCCTGCTCGACAATAACCTATCCTTCAGATCAGCTTCTGATATCGTATGATCATCTTGTCGAGGCTGAGTGTGTAGCCATGTCACGGGGTGTGGCACAACAGAAGCCTGGGATTCCCATGACAAAAGCCATCGAGGCATCTCAACAATCCAATGCCAACAAGCACCCTCCCCCACGCTGCCCGTGATAGCGGTGAAAATCACTTGATCCACTGAAAATGCTGTACGACACGTTGCATATGCAAACAAGATGGTATTGCACCAATAGAATAAATTCAGAAATATTGCGAGGAAAACAATTACCTGCTCCGAAATATCGACAAACCCTGGCTTTCAAGTGATGGTCCAAAGCGCGTGAGGCGGAACCTGTGCGTTGTCAGTCATGCCCCGCGATCCTCTCCAGCCAAACCTGGTCCAGATTGGCGTGCACATGGGTGTGGAAGAGTGCGAGCGAGGCGGTGAAGGATGTCTGCGGACCTACCTGTTGGAGGGGTTCCAGAAGCCATAGTCATGACCTGAAAGCTCAAGTCCGGGGGCGAAATGGGCGGAGCTGGGGAATTGGAATAGGCTGACATTTGTTGGCGTTGCGCCTGGGGCTGGGCTGGGCTGGGGCTGGGGCTGCGGTTGCGGGGTTGCCTTGTCGCGATGATTTGGCTGGACACAAGAATAAGCAGGTGACAAACAGAAGTTCAAATCTGACGAGGGAGCTGAAAGGAAAGATCACGACGCGCTCATCCTCGTCTTTATGGCTGTTGTGATCACGGGATCACGGGATGGAATGAGAGAGGCGAGGCTGTTGATGAGTCAAAAATGGCCACAAGCTGCAGACAGAATATGACTGTTTTGGCCTGGGATCTGAGTCATTCCGACTCATTGTAATCCTTTGTATGAAATCTCAAGATTTTAATTCATTTTTATTTCTGGCTTCAAAGTCAAATCGAGTAATTCTTTTTTTCGAAAATCAATTCAAGTAATATTTTATTTCATTTTATTTTATGACTTGAACTCTGGTGAGAAAAGGCCCGCGGAAGAAATCTCGGCCCTCCTCCAACGCCGATGACGTAGTTGTCATCCCCCAGGTTTCCTCAGTTCCTCAGTCCTCAGTTTCCTCAGTCTCCTCAGTTTCCCCACCTCTCGGCTTCAACTTCCAGCAGCCGTCCATAGCAAATACCCGGAACAGAGGTACGGAGGTAGAGTTACCGCGGTTGATTGCCGCAATCGTGTCGCGTGGTATTTGTTTCGTCAGGCTATGACCCATGTGGACACCAAAGTATCGGGTGCCAACGGTCGTTCCACATCGCAGACTCTGTACACAATTTGTAGGGTCCCTTTGGACCCATCATTGGTCGAGTTTGGCACGAGAAGTATGAGACTGAAGCGAAAGATGAAAAGCACAAAATACTGGAGAATGTTATGACACCTACAGAAAACGCCTCCGAGGCTTCAGAGAAAAGAGCCTTGTGGAGGGTTGAAAGGCATGCTAGGTGGGGAAAATGTAAAATGTCGATTGGGGGCCAGACTAGTCACTAACCCAAAGTAGAGGCGCTCTGACGGGAACACCAAAAATCTAGCTTTCTCTTTGAAATTAATTTACTTTTTAAAGAATTGATAGAATTTAGTAATTTCTTTATTCACTAATGGCGCTAATTAAGGTCTATTCAAATATAAACTTCTTTAAATTAAATTTCTATTTTAAAGAAACTTCATATTATAAGTTAAGAAGCACGTAATTATATTATAAGCCTTATTATATACTAGCTTATACTTATGTTAAAAAAATCTAACTTAAGGTCTTTAAATAGCTGAAGTGGCTAATTACAAGTCGTCAACACCCTAATCCAATCGACAACCGCAGGGGCGAGGAGGAGGGTCGTTTTACATTTTCCCCCAAAGAGCGGCAGAATCGCTCAATACGGAAAGTGGGATAGTGGGATGGAGTGACATCTTTGGAGGCGGAGTCTAAAACGGTTTTGCAAATTGCTTGCACTTGAAGAGATTTAAAGATAAGTCTGTCCCAATTGACTTATATTTACCTGAGATTGGAGTGTCCAGAATGGCGACCACGTCCATAGAAGCATCAAATCTCTTCAATGTAGACGGCCTTGTTGCGGTAATCACAGGAGGAGGATCAGGTACGACTTTCAAGAGGAGCGAGATCTGAAATCTTATACTAATGGCATGGAGGAATTGGCCTGATGATGGCTCGGGCCTTGGCCTTGAATGGAGCTCTCAAAGTCTACATTGTCGGCCGACGAAAAGAAGTCCTCGAAAAAGCCTCGAAATCTGTCTCAACCAACAATATAATACCTCTCGTTGGAGACGTCACCTCAAAAGAAGCTCTCGCCTCCCTTGTCTCACAAATTGCTTCTGAGGTAGGGTATATCAATGTTTTGATTGCCAATTCAGGAACCCTTGGTCCACAACCAGCCCAGAAAATCACCAGCGAATCCACGGTTGCGGATTACCAAAAGGCTTGGGGAGAAACAAGCTTTGAAGACTTCGCGGATACATTCAATCTGAACACAGTGGCAGTGTGGTTCACAATCGTTGCTTTCTTGGGACTGTTAGATGCTGGGAATAAGAAAGGAAACCTGGAGCAGAAGAGTCAGGTTATTGCCACCAGCAGTATTGGAAGTTTCAACAGGAACGTGCCTGGAGGGTTCGCGTATGGACAGAGCAAGGCAGCTACAACACATATGATGAAGCAGCTGGCGACAAATCTGGCACCGCTCGGGATTCGATCGAACATTCTCGCCCCCGGATGTAAGTTCTCTTTTCAGATAAATTGTAGCATGGGACTTCGAAAGTTTCAGGACACATCGAGAAAGTTTGCTCTCGGGCATGATTCTTATATGATATTGAATCGATTTTGACCTTTATTCTGAACCTGCTTGACCATTTTAAATCTGACATGAATAGTATTCCCATCAGAGCTTGCTGCAGGAATCATTGGGGATGGAGTTTTCTCCAGAGCCCAGATCCCCCTAGAGAGAGTTGGAACAGAAGAAGATATGGCGGGGTGTATCCTATTCCTCACCAGCCGAGCCGGCGCATATCTCACGGGGAATGTCATGCTCATTGATGGAGGGAGATTGAGTATGGTGCCGGCTACATATTGAAAGATTTGCTCGAATGAAGAGTTTCGAGTTCTAAAACAAGGAAAAGTCATCAGAAAGACAATTAGAATGTTAGTTCCCCTGATTTAGGCTTTGGTATCATTCGACTTCAAACGATTTCAAACCAGAACTTCGGACGAGATTTTGTGGAAGGCTCAAATTGAGGCCTCGGTGCATCTCAAAAACCCGCGTTACTAAGGAAGTTCAGACCGCAGCCCAAGGGTGAAGTAAACATCAGCCTAGATACAAGACTTGATGACCAGCTTTCATCCGAAATGCCTAAACGAATCTTATCAAGCCGGAGCTACGGGTCCGTAGATGCCCAAAATCTCAAAGGAGAGCTGTTTTGAGCATGTGCTCATCTGTGGTCATATTTCAGGTACGGCCGCCTGTACCCAGAATTTGGTAGCCCTCGAGGTGCCAGTGAGCACACGCGGCGGGTCAAGGGAAGCTGAGAAGGAAATTGTGTGCTTCTAAGGAGGTAAAGCCGAAGTGAATTGGCAAGTGTCCATCTGCCGACCAACCTATATCACGCTCTTCAACTAAATTTCTGAGACGATCTGAATCATATGCTGGACCTTTGACTGTCCTCAATGACGAACCTACTTGGGGCATGGGACTTCGGTTAAACTATTGACTCTCGGTTTCACCAGCTAACAGCCCCCCGAAAATTGTCTGGCCAGATACTTAGAGCCTCATATGGTGTGTTCCTCCGACAGGGCAGATCTTGTTCGTGGTTGGAAAAACAGGATCGCAACCATTATCTTCAGCCTTCGGAGGTCGAGCCAAGGAAAGGATTACACACCCCCAAGAGATTGCACCGCGCAAGTACATTACCACTACTGTCGACAAAGAGAAAAGATTCAAGCTGCATTCTGTGTCTAGTGTTGCTTATGGAAAATGAACTACTATCAAGACGATCATGAAACGAATGCGCCCAACAGGGCACTTCACTACCGTGCCAAGTCCGGATGAGTTCGGCGGACCTGCTGAAAAGCCTTGTACTCGGAGGGTGAGGTACGTCGGGGAACCACAATATCGTGGATTAATGGCAAGGTTTGGGACTCTTTACTTGTAAGCCGTAATTTGGGTTCATCTCCTCATTTCGGATGCAAAGGACTGCAGTCTCTGGGTTACAAGTCGTACACGAATAGCTTTTTGGCCCTTTCGACCGGTCCCTGGATACGTGAATTAGCACGAGAAATAGCCTCGGCAGACAAATGAAAGATACATTGAAAAGAATGGGGTGGTTCATTTGTCTGAACTCAGCGGCTGAGAGCCGTGGCTGTGTGTTTTGAAAAGAGGTGACCAGACTTGGCCGTCCTCTGCCCATTGTTCGCAAGCTAGAAGATTGAAAAATCAAGATCTGCCGAACTCATAATTGAGACTAAAGCCTGACTATTCTTTCCAAATGGTTCGTTCTGTGAAACTTGGTAAGCCAACAAATAGGATGTTTGGATGTTGGCGGTCCACGATCATACGGAATGGATAAACATGACCCTTGCATATTCGCCACATGCGGTTGGGTCTAGTAACAACACTTATTTTAGGTGCTGGCTTCCGTGGTTGTTGCTAATCCTGCAGTGTGGTATAGATGAAGGTAATGAGCATGCAGCCAATGACTTTCTCCAGCCACAGCGTCGACTTCCTCTTCGGGACAGAAGTTCCGCGAAGGTTCTTGCATTGTCCTAAAATCATCCTATCAGTTATATAAAGCTGGAATACTCACGTGTAGAACAAATGTGTCTGAAACTCATGAGAACGAAAGAGATGAACAGCATCTTTCAGTTACAGGATCAAGTGATGCAAGACGGAGTGTCATCGTCATCTGTATATGAGGACGAGGACAACAGCCTAGGCCGAGAGCCTCTTGGTGGGCACACACCAGACAATTGGTAAGGTCTGATGCTTCACTTTTTGGTTAATATGCCATTCATCCAGTGAGGCTAATCTGAAGGGCTATATATAAAATCTGGCCTCGAAACCCAACCTCCAGGTGGAAAGTAAGGTTTCTCCGTGCCGAACTGGACATCTGCCTCTATCGAAGTGGGGCGCAAGTATTGGGTAGTTGTATGGCCTTTGAAGGGCTATTATCTGCAACCTAGAGCTTCAAGCTGCCAATCAAATCAGAATCCTGTGAATTAGCCTGATTCTCGACTGTGGAGTGCGTTCCGCACTTTAGACCTATCGCACATGGTACTCACCTGCCAGCAAAGGTTACCAGGCCACTGAACATAGGCAGAGGCACCTGGGTCATACAACATGCAAGGAAACCTTTTTGTGGCAACAGGCCAGAAAGACGCCATTATTGTGGCCTGGGTTGCGAACTCGATCGGTAAACAGGAAGCCAGGTTATCAGAGCTTTGGAATGATAAAAAGGGGTGAAAATGATGGAATGCAGAATGCGGGTCAAGTGGAAAAAGAAATATTGTTTACAACAGAACTGAAAACGTATGGTGTGTTCGGCGTCACTGGTGGGACTGCTGTTGCGATGTCGCAAAATCATCTTCATGCCTACGATAACACTGTTTTGAGGCTGGCCAACATCAGATCTCCTCTAATGTATTTGGCCCAACTGGAAGCCCTATCCACTTCTTGTACAGTACGATGAGACCATCAGAGCCTGAAATGGTTGCAGGTTCGAGTACCCTCAGCAGTCTGAAGATGGTACCCTTAGTGCATCCAATATGTGTTTCCCACAAACGGCAACCTCGGATGCGAACTCCAATCCTTTGAAGACGGCAGTAGTGGCCGTCCAAAGGCATCTTTGTGTGGTCCGAGGATTCGATGAAAATCGTAGAAACACCTAGTGGTCCGTCCGATCTACAGACGACGGCCATATCAAGGCATGGGTGTCAAATCTTGACGATTGATCCACACTGTACTCAAGATGCCAACATGTGACATTTTGAGCATATTCGCCAATAATACGGAGAGCCAGTCAAACTTTCCAGATATTTATGTTGATCGAGTGCTGACATAGCATGGAAGTCCCCCTTCCATGGGCAGAGTAAGACTGTTCTTGCTTATTCTCTCTTGGTCATCCACAGCTTTAAAATCAAACTTGAACACCAGAGTAGCAATAACCTGAACGGCCACCAGCTCAGCCATTTTCTTACCCAGACATGTCCTCGGACCCCCATTGAAGACCGGATATTCGAATGCGGTTTTGGAGATCAAATTCCCATTCTCAAGCCATCTCCCTGGCTTGAACATATCGGCGTCCTCGCCCCAGATTAACTGTGAGCGGTTCATAGCCCAGGTGCACCAAATGAGGATGGTGTGCTGAGGAAGAAAAGTTCCATCTGGCAAAGTGGTCGCTTGTTCGCATTGCTTCATCTCGAAGGGCACGGGTGGGTATAGTCGTAAGGTTTCATAAAACACCGCCATCACGTACGGCATCGATGCAGGTCGAAAGACTGCACTATTGAGCTTGGCGTGGTCACGAGTTGGCTCGGTTTTTAGGACTGTAGAGACTTCTTGGCGAATTGCTTCTAATTGGCTGGGATTCCGCATAAGAAGATAGAATGTCCAAGTGAGTGCTTGTGCTGTGGTATCTCGTCCTTGAAAGCGTTAATGCGGGCAATTGGGGTATTGGGAGGATATTCAGAGCTTACCTGCAGACAAGTAATTCAACGCGGCATCGGCAACCATTCGATGATCGTCAATCGAGTCGAGGAGAGAATGTATCAGGCTCCCTGACATGTCACCCAAGGAGGGATCGAGTTTAGTCTCTTTTTCCTTGTCCTGTTTGGTTTGAATAGCATTCGACACAATCATTGAGCCAAAAGCTTTTACTTGTGCCACAGATTTCCTGAATTCTCCTCCAAAGAAGATTTCTGTTACTTGCCAAAGGGGATTTTGAAATCTCTCGCAAGTAGCCCCAGATGCAAAGTCAAACGCTCTTGAAAACGGATGCGAATTATGGATCTCGACCTACAACGTTGGGTATATTAGCTGCCATCCTGAGACCAGAGTTTGAAGGCAGAAGAAATCCTGACGTTGAATGCCAAAAATCCGAACAAGGCAGTGGTAAGCTCGTGAAATGTGTCCTCCAGGTCAATCACTGAACCTTCCTTGGATTCTTCGAGACCCTGAATACTGTTGTCCAAGTACTTTGGAAGTGCAACATCCGTGAGAGCCTTCAGGTTAGTGTTGCTGAGGAACTGTAAGCCCGCCTTCCGCTGTACTTTCCACAGTTCGCCATCAGTATTGATAATTCCATTTCCTGAGAATAATCAGCAGTTTATGATAGTATTGACCCGAGGAAATTTTACCAAATAGATCCCAAGACCTTCTTTTGAAGAAATCGCCTTTTGAGAAGATTCCTTCATTCTTCAGTACGAACTCGAGGTTCTTTGGATCATTGATTACAACGCCAGGAGGCAAAGTAGGGACTGAGATCTGAAAAGTTTCGAACCCAAACTGTCGTTCACACTTGACAAACCAAGAGAATAATTTGTGTCTAGCTTGGAGGAAAAGTATTCCATTTCCTGCGAGAGGCAGTGTATTGGGTGGTCGTCTGCTGAAGTCGGTCAGCACTTGCTCGCCAATTGACAAATCCACGAAACATGACATAAATATTAACATTAAGCTCGGAAAAGAAAGTTCACGACGCGTAATTTCACGAAGATTGTCTCATTTGGTACGTGTTGAAAAGCACGAGATACTCATCGGTAAAAAGTACAGACCTCAAAGCTTGTCCATTTCGTCTGATCTTCGACCCTCCGAAGAGATAAAAAGCTATTAGCAAGATGAAGGAACATGTCAATAAGACTGTCGCCGGGTGCATTGCGTGGATTATGGCGAAGAAGAGGAAGGAGGAGGAGGGAGGGAGGATCAAGTGGTCATGAGAGAAAAAGCAAGGAATTTGTGGCGTTCTGCGGCAGATGACACCCGCAAAAACATAGCCTCGTTTCAGCCTTTGGTCGACTACATATATCTTTCTTTCCCTCCCTCTTCCTTCCAAATAAAATTCAGCCCTCGCAATGGTTCTCATTTGCCCCCGCATACACTTTTACGAGATCAATGATCAAACTTGGTAGATCCACTGCCCCAATTGCACTCCCAGTGTTCCCAGGCTAACTTTTCTACCACTCCTAGGTTCCCTCAATATCTCCGCGAGAAAGTTCAATCCTGTCTTACCCTCTCCTGGACTTTTCGTGTTCCTCTTTTGCAAAAAGCCTCTCCTGCACAACTCGTCGCAAGCACCCTCTATGGAACCCTCAATGCCCAGGTGACCAGCTACACATATGTGGACTTCTGTGCCGGCGCAGGAGGTCCAACCCCATTCATCGAGAAAGATCTGAACGCACAACTCGATTCTCGTATACCCAGCTCACCCCATCCAACATCTACGAACACCAAAGGCCTCACGCCGAGATCTCCTCGAATTCTGGCGGAACCAACTGGTGGCGTCAAGTTTGTCTTGACCGATTTGCACCCACACATCCCAGATTGGACGGAGGCATCCAAGCGCAGCGAGAATCTGAGCTTTGTGTCGGAGCCAGTGGATGCTGCGAATGCACCTGCAAGTCTCAATGGCAAAGATGGCAAGAAGATCTTCAGGCTGTACAACTTGGCGTTCCATCATTTCGACGACAAGCTTGGAATGGACATTCTAAAAAATACCCTCGAGACAGCTGATGGATTTGGGCATGATCTCCTCTGCCATTCCCCCCCCCCAGAGTGCTAATGTTCTATAGGATCTTTGAACTCCAAGAACGAACTATTTCCTCGCTTATTACCATGCTCGGTTTGGGCATTCTCATGCTACTCATCACACCGTTCTACTTCTGGAGATCGCCAGGCCATCTCTTCTTCACTTACATCATTCCAATAATACCCTTTGTTCTTGTCTTCGATGGCATCATCTCGTCCTTACGGACCCGAAGCTCGGAAGAGGTTCAGGCTCTGATGAAGGAGTGTGAAGCTTCTTGTGATAGTTGGACTGTCAAGAGTGGGCATGAGCAGCATACCTGGCCTACAGGTTATATGACCTGGGTCATCGGTCTCAAAAGATGTAGTTAACTCTAGAGTAATGGAATCCTGTAAAGATAGAAATAATCATATAGGAAGGAATTCGTCTCTGGCGGCCTGGGCAAGGTCGAAGTTATATCTGTATTATGAACTTTCTCGACCTGCCGAAACCAGGCAATTTAGAGAGGACAAGAACGAACGCGATATTTTTGGCAGTCTCCAAATAATACGGTCAGCCCAATGTTTAGCGGGGTAAGGGAGTCTCTGATGGGACCGCCAGTGAGACTTGCGTACGCTTCCTGCAGATGGCGTTATTCAAATCAGGTGCCGAGAAAGTCGATCGGCCATTCTTATTTGCGATCATAGAAGAGCATGAACCTAAAATGGATAATCTCCAATTTGTCAGACTGCGCCTCCGTATTCACGTGACAAATGTCACTTCCAATTTGGAAGTTCCAAATTCAAAGGATCAAATCTAGAGATTCAGCAGAACCTTGCTCTTTTGATGGCACACTCCAACCTAAGAGAGCGTTTGAATGAAAGTCATTCCAGTTGTCTGTAGGCATACGGTAAGACAATGCATTCTGAGATGCCCACGTGATGGCGATCCTTGAGGTTCTTCCTCAGCGACTGCAACCCTTGGTCTTATAATAATTTTGATTTTCGTCACCAGAGTTGTTCGGATACACGCTCTCCTATCAGACTCCTCTCAACTCCCAATCCGAATAATGACCAGCAACGACTATGGTCCCAGCAAGTGGCTCCTTCTGGGCGAAGACCAAGAGAAGTGTTCCGGTGGCGCTTCCCATTCACAGGAGACACAACAAAGAGTTTCAACTGTCCTCTGCCGTCAACATGGGAACCTTTCCCTCAAGGCTCTGTACAATATTTCTGAGTTTTTATCTTCACATCAATCTTCTCTACTGTTGCCCACTGGACTACTGGCATCAGCCGCGAGCAGCCCTACTTGCAGAAGCGAGAAGCCGTAACGGTCACTTGGCCGTCATAAATATATTCCCACTGCTCGTGTTTTCCGCCAGAAATAACCCTCTCGTGCTTCTTCTCGGCATCTCGTTCGATACTTTCAACTTGTTCCACCACTGGGTTGGAAGACCTGTTGCAGCTCAGTCATTGGCGCATACGATCTTTTGGGGCATCAATAATTACGATGCTCGGGGACTGGACAGAATGTCCGAACATTTTCAAACGGACTCCTTTTTAACCTGGGGATTAGTTGCAATGGTCGCCATTGTCAGTCTCTCCTATCCGACAAGCAACTACGAATCATTCCTCCACATACACTAACTCCTGGAATTTTCGGCAGTGGCTGGAATTGTTATTCACTGCGAGTTGCAAGCATTGTCCCAACGGCTATTCATGTATGCAACCATCTCTCTATGGAACTTAGAGAGCAGCATACGTCTATGTCACATCTTCTGCTGCCGATGCACTAAAGTCCGAGTCGAATCACTTGAAGGTGGTGTCAGTCGGGCAGCCTTCAATACCAGAGGATCATGGCCCAGATCGCCAGGGAAACATGGTTACGCCTACATTCCCACTGCCTCGCTTTGGATGTCCCATCCCTTTAGCGTTGCCTGGGTTGGCGAGGCACTTGCGGCTTACAGCTGCCCACCAACTCTGAATGGTATCACTTTACGAAATATTGAATATCTCTCGCCGACCTCGCCCACTTCCAGTGGCCTGGAAACAGAGCTAAAAAAAATTACCACGAAGAGCCATTGCACCAGAAAACAGCAGTGCCAGAACAGAACAGATATATCTTGCATAGTAGCCTCTCGGGTAGTAATGACCGCGTGTCTGTATCGCAGAGCACAAGCACGGCCAACAAAGGCCGTCACATTGTGAGCATGTATGGAGAGCTCATACGGCGGGACGGAAAATATGAGAAGCTACGGCATGGTACTGCTGTTCGCAGGGGGTGTGGGCATCACGAAGCAGATCAGTGTGCTGAGAGTGCCCTGGTGGTTGGGTTCGCAGTTGGCACAGGCTCTACAAGGAGAGCAGTCTTGATCTGGTATATCTACGCGCTGGAGCAGTTGTCTTGGATACGAGTATGGATAGATGACTTGTCCCGTGGTTATGAACTAAAGCGCAAGCCTTGTTCTCATTCAGCAAATGTCCACACTAAATATGATGGCAGCCTTACTATTTGTGACGCGGACCAACATGCCGAGAGGCGATGGAGCCACTTTCATAGAGAAGGCCGGCTACAGTGAAGTGCTAACGTTTGGGAGGACGAATGTCCAGGCAGTGGTTTGGAAAGAGTTCGATGAGAGGGTTGGTGCTATGAGTGTAAGAATTTGCGGGCCTGGAGGATTTGCCGATGACGTTCGAGCCACCACGAGGGTCGTGATGGACGTTGGGAACGTTGATTTCTGGGAAGAAAGTTTCACGTGGTGAAGTATTACCCCTTTAACGGTGTGGAGGAAGTCTGGGGAAATCTGGGGTAGTGATGAGACATTGTTAGAAGAGTGGAGCAGAAGCGAGGCTGTGGGATGACCTATTCTAAGGTTGACTGCCGACGTCGTATCTGAGCTCTTCCTACGGATAGAGCCAGTGTGGGACGACTTCAGGATAAAACTGGACCCTCCCTGAATTTATAATAAGCTGAAGATGGCCTGAGGGCAAATCTTATTTACTTTATACTCGTACCACTACTCCTGAACTCAAGAAGGCGTTTCGGTGCATTTTGATGTGCAACTTCTCCCCTGAATGTAGGGCATTTGCCCCCATAAAGGTTCCTCGGAGCGCAGAATACATCACGTGACCAACTTGCCGCAGACTTTTCGCAATTATAGAACTCTCAAGCACAAACAGATGATGAAACCTTGTAGAATTCTTTAAAGAGTTTTTTAAATGAAAAAATGCTACATTTCAAGCAAAGGACCGGAAAGTTTGCGAAATCTCTAATCACGTGGTCTTTGTTCCCCTCGCTCGCTTCGGATCGAGATGCGTCATACTTTGAGCAGGGGAACTTCATGAAACGCTTCTTTACTGTCACCATCGCTCATTTCATATCCTGTAGTATCTGTGGATGAGGGAGTCCACATATGATGCCACTGAGCCATACAATCAGCTCAATGATTGAGGACTTTTCTCGACTTTTCAAAGAGCCGTTTTAGGCAACAATGCACCTTCCTGCCGTCAAAGAGGAAATGGAAACCACCGACGACAATAGACAATTACGGGGACGGCTTTAGGTCTAGCCAGACATAGACTCTCCAGGAGACGGAGACGGTTCACGGTTGCCATGGCTGGGAAGAAAGCCGCTACCCGAGGGAAGGGAAAAGCCAAGACATCTTCGGGTCGGAATGCAGTCCCAGAAGTATATCAGCAGATGCTTGCTGAAGCACTACCTACGCAATCGAACATCCTCGAGAGGCCATTGAAAAAGCGAAGAACCGGTTTGCGGAATGCTCCTTCCGATGCTGCCGGGCCAGCCAAGTCGTCTGATCCAGACGACGAGGAGGATGAAGAGGAAGCGGAATTTGAAGATGTTCTCGAAGCACGAAATCAGGATGGAGAGGAAGCCAGTAAATTCGAGGCTTTGTCTAAAGCCCAGCAAACTGCGTACAGAGATTCAGATTCAGAGTCTGGTCAGAGTGATCCTGAATGGGAGGGTGTAGACATTGACACCCTGCCGCAAGACAATGAACCGAGCGGTGATCTGGAATTGACTCTCAAACCGAGAACAACCGCCCAACCTCAAAAGGCTACGCCTAGGCGTAAGGTCGTTTCTAAAGCAGAGAAAGTTCTCAGACTGGAGGCTCACAAGATGCATGTCCTATGTCTCCTGGCCCATCTGGACCGCAGAAATGCGTGGTGCAATGACGAAGAAGTCAAAAGATCTCTCAAACCATTGCTGGATAAGAAAATGTTGACTTTTCTCAAGCCTAGGTCTGACCTATCCCAGTTTGGCAGAACAGAGTCTTTGAAAAGAGGTCTTGAGCAAGTGTCAGTGATGTGGAGGACGAAGTTTAATATCATGGCACGAGGCACCCGTAGAGCACTTTGGGCTGATGATGAGAAAGATGTCCAAAACGTAAGAAATCATGTGATAACCCAGGATATCTTGTCTATTCTGACTCGTTTTCCAGTACCAGCTGCCTGGAGACGCTGAAATTTCGTTTGAGAAGTCCGACTTCAGAGCTGCTGCGACGACTCTGAAGGGTTCCCGAGATCTTGGAGCACAACTCTATTGTGCTCTTCTTCGCAGTGCCGGGGTTGAAACCCGCCTAGTATGCTCACTGCAGCCATTATCATTCAATGCCGGCGGACCTCCCATGCCTCGGAGTGCAGCTCCAGCGGCAAAGCCCATCTCATCAGAGAACAGTGAGGAGGGAGAGCCTGTCGATATACAAGGTCCAGACTCTCCATTTGGTAATACCGGTGGATCCTCAAAACCTGGCTTGCCTCTCAACCCTCGTCGTCGACTTGGCCATCCAAATGCTGCAGCTTATCTCATGCCTGAGATGTCCACTCCTGCACGCGTCCCCCCAAAACCAAAACGAAAAGTGATTCACGAGTCACCGTATCCCGTCTTTTGGGTAGAGGTCTTCGATGAGGCTCACCAGAAATGGTTCCCAGTTGACCCTCTTGTCACCGAAAGCATTGCAAAGCCTCGAACTCTCGAACCGCCGTCGAATGATCGCGAGAACAGCATGTCATACGTTATTGCTTTTGAAGAAGAGGGCTGTGCTCGAGACGTTACCAAAAGATACGCCAAAGCTTACAACGCAAAGACGATGAAAACCCGGGTTGAATCTACTCCGGGAGGAGAAAGGTGGTGGAGGCGAACTATGAGAAATTATGCTCGAGGGTGGATGAGTGATGCCGACCAGATCGAGGATACTGAGCTGGCAACATCTGAAGCGAGGGAGCCGATGCCGAAGAATATTGCTGATTTCAAGGATCACCCTACCTACGCATTGGAAAGACATCTGCGGCGGAATGAGGTCTTGGTCAGAACGCAGGCAATTGGGAGAGTGGCAGCTGGCCGGGATCTAGGGACCCCAGGTGGTAAGAAAATGGAAAATGTTTACAGGAGGCGCGATGTCAAAGTTGCTAGGAGTGCAGATGCTTGGTATCGACTTGGGAGGGATGTCAAGATGGATGAGCAGCCTGTGAAAACAGTTGCTCCAAAAGCAAGACCTGGTGATGAAGGAAATGGGGACGAGGAAGATGAGCGTGCAGGCACCAACTTATACACGGAGGAACAAACGGAACCTTATGTGTCGCCGCCAATAGTCAATGGTCGAGTTCCGAAGAATTCGTTCGGGAATCTGGACATCTTCGTCCCAAGCATGGTTCCCAAAGGTGGCATCCACATACCTGGTAAGTAACTTATCTCGATTTGCGGCATATTCTAACTGTTGAAAGATGACGAAGCATCTCGTGCGGCCCGCATATTGGGTATAGATTATTCGGATGCTCTTACTGGCTTCGAATTTCGGGGTCGACATGGCACCGCTGTTTTGAAAGGAATAGTCGTCGCCGCTGAGTATCGTGAAGCTGTTGAAGCAGTGATCGAAGGTTTCCGCGATGAACAGGCCCGAGTAGAAGAGCAGATGCGGTCATATGCTGCATTGAGAATGTGGAAACGGCTTTTGGTCAGTCTCAGAATCAAAGAGCGAGTTGATGGATATGAAGTTGAAGGCGAAGAGCCTGATGTCGTTCCGCAGGATGGCGATGACAGTGGTATGGACACTGACGAGTACGTTGATGATGGTGGAGGGGGCTTTCTGATTGACTGAACTCTTTGAGGAGAATATCAACAGCATTAGGATCTCTGAGGAGATTATTAGCAGCGTTTAAAAAACAGTTCAGATAAGCTAAAAATCATGATTCTTGCAAGAAGGAAACGGTTCCCCAATGGAATGGGTGTACGAAGTGGACTAGGAACACCGAGTGCACAGTACACTTTAAATTGTTTTGTCAAACACTTCTGGATTCACGAGCCTCTTTGAATCATACTCCTACTCGAAGACAGGTCGTTTTAAACACATGCTGAGGAGGTTGAGGAACTGGCAGTACCCCGGATTTTGGTCTTCAGCCACAGCTGCGAGATCCCTGCGCGGATCCCCACTCCTTCCAAGGAATCCTACCAACGACGTCACCAGTTGAAAATTGCAGCCAACAGCGATTCAAGTGAATAAGGATGTAACTAACATATTCCGATAAAATGACCTTGACTTCATGAAATAGCTGTTCTTGCTTTTCTTTGTTTAGTTTGAATTGTTGGATGATTCTAGCCAATCTTGAAGCCTCCCACACTTGCTATTTACCAGAGCATTAGAACCTGAACACTAGCTAGAATGAACGACCCCGGACTCGACGAGCCGATATCGAACGACGCACAAGATGTGGAGAACCAGGAAAAGGATGAGAAAGAAGAGAAAGAAGAGGATGAGCAGGCGTTCCTGGAGCCTAGGTGAGTTAAGTTGACAAAAGTGGAGATAGTGTCTTGTCGCTGGGCGTGGCAATGGTCTAGTCAATGTGGCCTTGAGCTATGGGAATCTATTATGTGGACGTTGTAGGCATGAGAAGAATTTCGAAAAGGGCTTTGCTGACGAGATGCTTTTCACAGTCGATGGTGGTTCGCTAGCACGGCGTTCCCACTCATCGCAGGGACTTTCGGTCCCATGGCCTCCGCGTTCAGCATCTGCGCTTTAGTCGTCCACTGGAGGGTATACATACCACCTGGCGCAGCAGAACAAAATGGAGTTCCCATACCGGATCCAAAATGGTGGGGTTTACTTGACCTCCGGCCCTTCAACCTATTTGCAAGACAGAAGCATTAACCACGAGGTCGTTTTGTAGGTTAATCGGCATCAACGCAGCCCAATTAGTGTTAGCTCTGATGTCAAATCTCTTCTTACTGTTGAATATGGCTAGAAGAGTGAGGTTCATTATCGCTCAGCCCATCACCATTGCAGGATGGTAGGTTGTCTTCACCTCATAGTAGACCTTTCTTACAAGATAGGTATCTTTCTTCGTTCGCTCTGATTGGGCTATGTGCCTGCACCAGCGGGCCTCTTGTCATTCAGCCGACATCAGACCATGCCTTCACTCAAGCATATTACTACGCTATCTTCTCAGCAGGGCTGTACTTCCTTGTCGCTACTTTAATGGTTGTTACTGTTTATGGCGCCCTCCGAGGCCATTATGACAAAGAGTTCCAGCTGACAATGAGCCAACGGACATTGATGCTCCAGACTATCAGCTTCCTGGTCTACCTTTTAGCTGGAGCGGCGGTTTTCTCCCACATCGAAGGATGGGCATACTTAGATGCTGTCTATTGGGCAGACTTCACCCTCCTAACCGTAGGAATCGGTGATTATTCGCCAAGTACCCATCTAGGAAGAGGCCTTCTCTTTCCCTTTGCCATCGGCGGAATCAGTTCGTCCCCCCCTTCCATCCTCAAAACTCTCAACTAACTCTCCAAGTCATCTTGGGTCTCGTAATCGGCTCCATCCGCTCCCTCGTCCTAGAACGAGGCAAATTAAAGATGGGTGCCCGAATGGTTGAAAAAGAGCGTCGCCGCCTGCTAAAGAAAATGGAAAAGTCAGACAAAAACGAAATTCTCCAGCCCGTAACATCTACTCAGGGCGCCATGTCCAGATCTTCGACGAAAACCTTGTCAGATACTCTCAACGAGCGTGAACGCCGCCGGCAAGAATTCGACCTCATGCGTAAAATCCAAGAAGAAGCACACACGAAACGTCGCTGGACTTCTCTGATTATCTCAGGCACGACATGGTTTGTGCTCTGGTTTGCGGGTGCTGCAATCTTTCAAGCAGCAGAGTATGGACAGAAATGGTCATACTTCGGCTCTCTCTACTTCTCATATACCTCCCTCCTAACCATCGGCTACGGAGACTTCTACCCACAGTCCAACTCCGGGAAGCCGTTCTTCGTGTTCTGGTCCCTGCTCGCTATCCCCTCTCTCACGATCTTGATCTCGAATATGGGAGATACGATTGTCAAAGGGATTCGAGATGTGACGCTCTGGATTGGAAATTTCACCGTTTTGCCGGGAGAGCAGGGTGTCAAAGCCACGCTGAAGGAATCAGCTAATAAGATGACCAGAGGCAGATTATTCGATGACGAGGTCTCGGAGCAACCGCCGGGAATGCTTGGGGAAACGAACAGAAGGGGAGGAGACGAAGCCGAGTCGGACGATAAAGAGGGAGACCGTCATCCCAAGAGCAATCCTGAATCCGCGGCTCAACGGGTAGCTGGTGACCACGCGAAGTCCGAGGCTGCTCGGGCGAAGAAGCAAGGTGAACATGGAGACGAGATTCCGAAGGGCAAGAGGCATTACCATGTGGTATTGATCAAGGAGATTAGCAAAGTGATGAAACATTTGAATAGTAGCCCGCCGAGGAAGTATACGTTTGATGAGTGGGCGTGGTATTTGAAATTGATAGGGGAGGACGAGAATTCTGCGGATACGCATAGGGCCGCGTTGAGGAAGCCGAAACCTGATGGTGAAGGACTAGGGGCTGCGCTGGCGGACCCGAATAAGAATGTCAAGTGGAGTGAGTGGTTTTCTTCTCCCCCTTTTTAAGAGGGCGTTGTCCGACATTGTCCTATTTTGGCTGGAACAAGGAAGATTGACTTCATGTAGGTTGGGTAGGAAACCGAAGTCCCTTGATGGGCAACAAAGAAGAGGCAGAATGGGTCCTTGAGCGGTTGACTACAACCTTAAATCGAGAGCTTGAGGCAATGAGGAGAGAGGAACTGGAAAGGGAAGGAGACGGAGGCGAATACTCGACAAAAGACAAACCTGGAGAGGGGGATGGGCCCAGCACCGATACCATACAAACAGCTACGAGTGAGAAGGATCACAATAAACCATAAACCAATTGGGGTTGGTTGTTTTGGCGTTTCTGGAAAAGAGCATCGGGAACCGGTAGGCGTTGATATTATACTATATAAAAGCATAATCTGTAATTTGTATCCTTCGCCCACGAGTTGTGTGGTATGTCCAATGGCGATGAGTTTCGTCCTTTGAGCTGTTCAAAGCTCCTCCTCTTCCTCCGAATCCTGAATAAACAGCGGAAGCCCTGAGACACTCTCCTCCAACAGACTGTTTGGGAGCAATTGACTCTTGGTCAGAAGTTGAGATGATGCCATTGAGTATAACACAACCGAGTCTATCCCATGAGATTGCGACCCCTCAGCAAGTGGGGTTGGCAATTTCAGGGGTGTGCTTGATGGGACTGGGCGAGTGGGTGATTCCCAGACCACTTCAACAACTGACTGGTGTCTTGGCGTCTGCGTTTGGCTGAGATCAACGGTCGTTGCTTGTGAAGCTGGTGGGGCCATCTTGCCGTTCGTGCGTGGGGTGGCATAACTAGAGGATGCATCATGATTTGCAATCTCCGGCTTAATGAACTGGGTCGACCGAGGCTGCGACGGGGGAGGTGGCGAAGGGCCTAGCTGCGTGAATTGCTTTATCGTGCTCAGTAGCTGGGCTTCAGCCTCTTGTGTGTCGGTCGACGAAGACGCCGGAGGGTCAGGCTCAGTATGAAAGAGAGGCGTCTTCAGGTTCGCCACAAGCTGATCGACTACAGCGGGGCCAACCCTTGAATACTTTTTGGGGGGTTCGTTCAGCCATTCATTTGCTTTAAGCTTAGCCCATGGTAGGGGATCCGAGAGTTCATAGAGCTGTAGGATCTCGTAAGCGGTCCATGAGCCTGCCCTCGTATTGAATTTTGCACTCTCGAGTCCGCGCTCATCCAAAATTTGACCTGGACGTTTGGCGGGACCTATCTCGGCCAGGTATTTCAATGCGGATACTGGTTTCGTCTCGACGATCCAAACTCGGCACACTGTGGATGGGAAGGAATAAGCCCGTATTATGTGATCCCTTGTACGACCCAGAATATCAAGAACATGCTGAGGAGGGAGGGATATGAATATATCCGAAGAGGCAGTCCTTGGTGCCATAGTATGAATGTATTGCGTTGCAAGCCGTTGGCTTTCCATCATTTGAGTCCGTTCTTGGAACCTTTCTGAATCTGAATCAGCGGGGGCCCGTGTTGCAGGAGCACTACCACTGAGGCAAGGTGAATCAATGATCCTCTCGGCCTCAAATTGGGTTTCGGCACCAATCTCTCCATAGCATGAGTCTGTCTTTGCGTGCTGATCGTCGTTTTCTGGGGAAGTATGGTCCTGAAATTCGGTTTCCTCCTCCGCCTCTTGCTCTACAATGTCTTCTTCCACTACTTGGGCAGTGGAAGCTGGTAACTGATCACGCACTTCAACCTCTTCTTCACTCTCCGCATCTGAGTCCAAAATTTCGGTCCTCATAGACTTCACGCTCGATGATTGGGATTGCGATGCGCGATAGGGGGTGGACTCCAGATTTATCGTAGGTGATGTCGGTTCTTCGTCCTCGTCGCCGTCCTCCTCTTCTTCCACATCTGGCAAGGCAAATCTAACACTCTTTGCGGGGCTTGAGCGCTTTGAAGGTGTTGGTGGAATACGACTGAATTGGCTGGGATGAGTTCCACTCTCAGAACTATTCTGGACCTCCAATTTAGGTAACAGGGAAGGATTCCCTCGAGGTTTTGAGTTTGTATTGAAAGGTATAGGGGTGTTTATTGACATTTCGTTCAACGGGGAACGCCTTCCTGTCGAGCCCCGAGAATGTATGGACAGTGGCGTTCCCGGTGATTGCGATGAGGGAATCTCTCCGGGTAATATACGATGTGGCGTCTGTGGGGGAGACTTTTCTCGTGTTGGAGATTTTTCAGGCGGCTCAGCAATCGCAGCCTTTCTTGCTTTTCTAGCTGGGGCTTTCTTAACACTCTTTGGAAGTTTGGCGGATTGAGAGGAGCTTGGGACATCGAATATAGAACGACCTTCCTCCTCCGGGGCTGACTTGAAACTTCGGTCGAGTTGTGTTAAAGTCTGCGTGTGAAATTGAGGGGAGGCTGAAGGCTCATCTCCAGCTGTCTTCCTCCGCTTGCTCTTGCTTTTCTTAGTTTGCTTCTCTTGTTCCTTGCACAACTCTTGCTCTGATACCTCCTGGCCTGAATTGATACTCCAGACTTGACTGATTGTCTGTGTGTGCAGTTGAGGTGTCGCTGATGGTACGTCTCCAGTTGTTTTCCTCCGTTTCCGCTTTGGTTTCTTCACTTCCACCGCATAGTCCTCGTCCTCGTCCTCTTCTTGTTGCTCCAGCTCCAGCATTTGCTGCCTCTTCAACCAATCCATCTGAGTGAGCGTGTTATCTGGTTTCGGGAGTTGAACACTAGACTTCTTGCCGTACGACCTGATCCGCTTTTTTGTTGCTGTAAGTTTGCTTTGCTTGAGGGGCGTTGAGGATTTGTAAACTCGGTTGGCGGGTGCGTTGGCCCTTTTTCGAAGTGGCATCTTGATCCCAGATATTCGATATACAAAAATTGCTTCGTGCTTGTTGAAAACTTGTTGCCACTAAACGCGGTCTCACCCTTGGAATACGCGTCGAAGATTAGGCGCGTTTTCGTGTCTCGCCTAGTTCTACCGGCCAGTGAGTCGGATGACTTTCAAGATCCGAAGTCTTGATCAGAGATCTGGGATATGGCGATATCAGATAGGAATTTCATACCTCGGGATTGGGGGTTTTGTGCTATTATTGTATTTGTTGCTGGAATACTGAAGGACGTAAAAGTTGCATCCAAAGTGCTCGGCATGATGTCCGATCTGAGAATTACGAGTGAGTGAGGGTTTGACTTGACAGACAACTGCCCCTCAAACCAGACCATAAAGATAAATGAGGACGTCTTCGACTTGTCATCTTGATGAAATATAAGGGCTTCCTGGTCCTTTCCAGAGTCAAGAAGCGTATCCCTCAGCCTTGCATCTCAGCCTTCCTACCCCTGCACGCTTAAGCGAGGGGAAATATACGCGGCTTGATTGCCTGCTCTCGACCATTTTTAGCTTCATCGCATCCAACAGTACCTACGACGTCCTAGAAATTTGACAGTTAGTCAATTAGAACTTGAAACACATACGAACACCTTTTCACATCGAACGCCCCCACCAACCAACTCTCACAATGGCGAACCCCTACGAAGGTAAACCCAACCCCTCCCATCTCATCTTACCTCGATCAGATCATAGCTAAACAGCCCCTCCCAGTCGAGCACAATATCAAAGACAAACCCAAGTCGCGCAGCCAGCGCCCCGATATGTCCTCCTTCTTCAACCAGCTCAACCAAATCGATACCAACTCCACGTCGGCCCGCACGCACAACAACCCCAATGCCGTCCCCACCCCCGTCGACATTGCAGCCGCCGAGCGTCTCCTCCAAGACCAATACACCTACCTTTTACAAAACTCCGACAACCCCAACCACCGCGCCTTCCTTGAGAACCTCGTCTCTGACGTTGAGACAATGATTGAGGACCCACCGGAGAAGGTAGCCGGCGTGCCGCAGAGTTACCTGGATGAGTTGGATCGGGTGTCGAAGAAGAGTTTGAAGAAGGATGATATGTGTCCGATTTGTGCAGAAAAGTTCTTGGATGATGAATTTCCGTTGGTGGTACAGTTGCCATGCCATAAGACGCATCGGTTTGACTTAGAGTGCGTGGGCCCGTGGTTGAGGCTGCAGGGGACATGTCCGTTGGATCGGAAGGAGTTGATGAAGAAGAAGGAGGTACCGAAGGTGGAGAAGGAAGAGGAAGAAGATTATGATGAGATGTTTGCGTGAGGGCATGGGTTGAATGATAGAGGAACTGGGTGCATCAGCATGGCGTTTTGCATGGGTTTGAGGGTACTTATTGTATAATTGCAGTGCTTTAAAGGCTCGCAAAATCCACGGTTGTGCTCAAGAGTACTTCTTCGAGTCCAATCCATTCTGGTACTCGACCTGCTGCTATAATGTGTTGGTGTAGTGAGGATAAGACGCCTCTGACAAGAGTTGGCTTGTTGAACAATGTAGCAACAAATTCATGTGAGTCCACAAGGATTCAGTATAGGGAGGAGACTAGGCCGCTCGAAGTCTCCAAGCTCAAAACAGCGACACTTCAGCAAAAGAGATTCTTGAGATGGGAAACCCGCTCTTTTCTTTGGAAGCAAACTTCATGTCTGTGCATAAAGACCAATTGAGGCCGCACTGAATCGATGACTTCTTCAAATCTCGCCGAGGTAATCAAACAACCTTGGTTGTTCGATTATTGATTGGGATCGTGCGGCCTAAACATTGGATGAAAATATACCATCCAGATGATTGGCTAATGCCTTCGTACGAAAGTCCTTTGAAAAACATGGATAAAGCCAAAACTGTGTGTGAAAACACGGGAGGCATAAAACAACTAGTGTTGATAGTAAGTGATTGTATTGTGGCATAAATTGACCAACTCCAACACCTGATGTATCGTCAAATCCAAAGGGTCAAAAAATACACCCGTGCCAAAACAAATCCAATGCAACATAACCATTATTCCTTAAATCCCCAAAGGGCTAGTGCAGCCATGACGCCAATATTGCACCGCCGAATCCTATCCGTGACACATCGTCCGAAGGCCTTTTAATGTGATAACGCCTCCAATCCAGAAATGCTATTGTTGCAAGGAGCATACGACTAGGCCTTTGTCTTCTTACGATCACTGGTCCTCTGATCAACATGTGTCTTCATGATCTTATTGAAGTCCGATTCGTTGACCACAGCGCCGGTTTCGGAGCACTTCGCCTTCTTCTGCAGATCCTTGCAAAGAAGGTCGAGGTCGAATTCGCCCTCTTTGACCTTCGGGCAAGCTTGTAGACGATCCCTACAAGAAAGTCAGTAACATATTCGACAGGCTGTACGGATATCTGCGTGTGTGAGTGGAGTGGATTGGATTTGAGAAAGCATACCAGATAGTGTTGCAGTTCAACATCTTTGTCATATCCTCTCCTGGCACAACCTCATCCTCCTCGTTTTGCTTGTCGTCAATCTGAGCTGCTAGGTCCTTCTTAGGTAGAACAGGACTTGGTGCAATATTGTATGGGCTGTTGAAATCTGGAAGAGCGAATGCTTCAGAAAAGAAGCTATCGCTGAAAGGCTCTCCTGCGAGAATGTTCTCCTGTGGCTCGCGGTAGTCGCCATAAAGTTGGGGGTCAAATTGGTTGCCATTTTGTTGGGCGAACCAGTCAATGCCATTGATATCAAAAGCGGGAGTCTCGAGGTTTCCTGAATTGCCAGTCTCAGACATTGTACGGGGAATGGGATTGTTTGGATTGCCACAAGCCATGTTGAGCTTATCGCAGAAGGTGAGCTCACCTTCTCCAGAGGGACCAGGGTTCTCTTCTCCAATTGTTGTCAGTGTGACATCCGCAGGCTTGCTGTAGACCGGTGACTGCATCGTAGGCTCCGGAGAAGTACCGCAAGACGAGCTAGCACCGTGATTAGAGTTCGACGAGGCTGATGGTGAACTGTATGATGTGTTGTGTCCAGTACTCATAGTTCCATTGGCGGAATCTGTGCTTGATCTTGAGCCATTTGAAACAGCATTGGCTGCGCTTGGGAAGAAATCAAATGGTGGAGTCTTTCCGACGCTGTCAAGGATAGAAGGGCTAAAGAGTCCCGAAAGACTTGACATGTCCCCGCCATCGACTTGAGCAGGTGTCTGGTTCAATCTAGTATTGGAGAGACCGGCTGTGGAACCATTGGTCTTAGGATACTGCAATGACTGGTTTCGAGGACTAATCTGGCCTCTCTCAATAGGACTCGGCACTTGCTGTGATGTGACGGACGGTGAGGTGGAACCTCTGTTGCCGGTCACTGTTGCTGTGGTGGAAGCTGGAGGGCCAGGAAGACGACCAAATCTTGGGAATTCAAACTGGAAGTTGACATCGTTAGGGTTGTTAACGGCTCCGTTTCCAAGACCCTTGCCGGAAAGGTATGGCGCTATTCCATTGTTCAAGGAGGGGCTACGTCCAACCCCTCCAGTCAATGAAAACCGCTTGCGATACTCCCGCAATTCCATGCTCATTTTTTCAATTTGTGCACGCAAGATACTGTTTTCGTGATTTGCTGACTCCGAAGCTTTCTGCAGGTCGTCCACTTTTGTCTCTAAATCCTTGAGGTGCTTTTCCTTGCGTTCCCGGAATGCCCGTTGAGCGGCACGATTTTGAGCCTTGCGCTTCTACGGCATGTATCAGCAGCTGTTGCGATAAGGTGCGAATTGGGCTAAGGTTACTCACAGAAGTGGGCTCGGACGTTAAGGGCTTTCTGCCAGGCTTTTTGGTTGTCTTCTCGTCGCCTTCTCTTCTCTTTCCGCCACCTTCCTCCTCATCACCATCGTCATCGGGATGGCTTCGCTTATCGTGGACATCAGCATCACCATCTGAGGAGGATCCGGGGAGTTTTCCAATCATCTGGCCTTGAGAATCATTGCTGAAATCATAATCGAAGCTGCCATCGGCATCAAATTCGTAATCGTAGTCGATGAAAGGGCTGTCGTCGAACCCGTTCAAAGTTCCAGACCCCGGAGCCTGGAGCGGGGACTCCGTGAAAGAACCAGGTGCCATTGCAAAGGAATTGGTTGATTGATTATTCGAAGGGTCAATGTTGGAGGACTTGCTGTTCGAATTGAGAGCTGCGTAAAGAAGGTGTTCTTGCCTTGCGGACAATGTGAGATTGAGACTGATCGTGTTGCTCTTGGCTATGGCAGTATCCATAGGAGCTCTCTCTACCGTCCGGAGGGAATTGGCTTCGTAAAGGGCGTCAATGAAAGCCCTATCCCAGTGCGTAAGGGGTCACCGACTCCTTGAGCGCTGTTCTCGACGTGTTGTGGAGGTGAAGTTGTGGAGGAAAAACGGTTTGGAAAGAAAAGCAGTGTATGTAAGCTAGCTTATGCCGACCAGGTGGACCCTTGAGTAGGAAAGTGGAGGTCAACTCACGACCTTGAGCAAATATTGCGACCTGGAATATGTGGCCGGAAAGGGATTCGTGGCGAGAAGTGTCTCTTCGTTCCAGATTCTGGCCGCAAAGATGCGCGTTGAGTGATCATGGGGGTAATTGGTGGTGAGGAGGGTGGGTCGGGGGTCGGGACTGCATGGAGGGGAAGTTGATTTATCAGCCAAGCCAGCTTCTGCGCCTTTCTCTGATCGACCGTAGCCGGACTTAGCGGGTTTGGGATTCGTAGACGGCCCTGCCTAAAGACTTGACGGCTCAAGCTGCTCAACACAAACAGAGAGGTGTGTCTGCAGACGCCCTGGCTTAAGGCTTACTTTTCTCCTTCATGCCCAATCCTGGGGCAGAAGCAGCTCATGGTGACTCAGGTTGGGGGAGTCAAACAACTACACTGACGCCATCATGCATCCCGGAGCTTGAGTGACAGGAAGATGAAAATTGAGGGGCGGGTCTCGCTCATGCAAATCCCAGTGGCGAGGACTTTCGAGAAGTCCCATGTCAACCTGCCAGGTACAATCGACGATGCACTTTTTACAACTCCAAGAGCTGAGACAACCGGAGTTGACCAGTGATGCGTGAAGCAGCAAGTGTTTGCACTCTCCGCGAGTTGAACCCGCTCCCAACTCAGGAGGGGTTTTGGGAACTCTCACGTGATGATAACCCGCAATCCGAAACCGAATGCGCGCTTGGACGAATTAGTGCAGCATCGTCCGGCATTCACAGCTGATCGCATCACGAGAGGCAGCGCCTATTTACGTTCGACCTCATTAAACCTCCAGCGCTGCTAATCCCAACTATGGATCTTGCTTACGACCACATTCAGGAGGAGGCCCTTTCTCCAGAAGAGCATGCCAACAAACAAGAGCAGAAGCCTGAGACAACCACGCTCAATTCGGACTTCCAAGAGGCCTACAAAGCCATCTCTTCGAGCCCCTGGGGAGCTAGATTAGGTGGATTCTTTGGAAGTGTTGTCAAACAGGTATACCATCATTGCTTGTGGCTCAGAAAATCCTGCTGATGTCGTCTCAGGGTGAGTCGGTGTACAAAGAAGCCCAACAAGAGCTCTCAGCCGTCGGTGAAGAAGCCTCGAAAGGCCTCACAGATTTGAGATCGTCGATTATCAACCGCACCAGAGGCCTCTCCCTAGGGCAACCTCATACAGCTGGTGAACAAGCCGGAAAAGACAAAGATGGAGAGAAGAAAGAGATGCCAACAGATGAAGCATTGGCGGAATCGGAAGGCGTTCTTGCCAGATTACGGACGGAAGCTGCCAGAAGATTGAAGGAAATTGAGAAGGCAGAAGATGCGGCAGATGAAGCACTTCTGAAGTTTGGGACAAACTTACGGAACTTCTTGAAAGACGCTGTCACCATCGCTCCTCCGTCCGAGGAGGCTGGGCAAGGCAATACTGTGCTGTTCGAGAGTAAAGATGCGTCTGGTAAGCGAGTTATCCACACGACACGATTTGATGCTCAGCTTCACGTTATCCACTCTTCTACGAACAGTTTCACAAAGGATCCAGTTAGCGAGGAGTATGAACCCTGGACCAAAACGTTTGATTTGGATAGCAAGACAGAAGATATAAGCAAGGATTTGGAGAACTTTGCGGAGTTGAGAGCCTCAATGGAGAAGTTAGTGCCGGATACAGTTCCATACGGCGATTTCTGGAAGCGCTACTACTTCCTCAGACACAGCATCGAGACGGCCGAGGCCCGTAGAAGAGACCTGCTTAAGGGTATATATTGAGCTTGTATTGGTTGAACAATTTGCTAATCATATATAGGAGCTACTGCATCCACTGAAGAGGAAATAGGATGGGACGAAGATTCTGATGATGAGACGAGTACGAAAGTTCCGAAATCGAAGGTCGAGCCTGCCCGCCCGGCTTCGACTGCATCGTCTACAACTCTTCACCCAGCAACCCAAGCCCAAGAAACTTCACTTCTCAAGCCTGAGGAATCGCGCAAGTCCCATGACGAAAAGTCACAAGCCGATAGTGATGGAAGCTACGACGTCGTTGGCGCAGCTTCAGGCGCGCCAAGCCATGCTCCTGGAAGTCCAAAAGATTCTCGAAAGGGGGACGATAGTGAGGAAGAGGACTGGGAATAGCCGTGTTAATAGTTGCATGTTTGATTAGAGGCGCTGAGGGTTCTTCCATTTTGGAATTCATGGGGCTATGGCGTTATGAAGCACTTTTATTTAACAACGCTGCCATATGTCTACGTTACCTGTAGGCAGGATATAATGCAGCAAGGATATTCCCCTTAAACGCCATTTAATGCAATGAGCAGCGCAGTCTCGGGATCCTCCTTCACCTCCTTTTCTTGGTGACTTTTGTAAACCCATCTTCGTCGACCTCCGGGACCACAGGTTCCTTGACTTTGACGAGTGGAGGTGCCTCGTCCATATCCACATCTTGACCTTCACCTTCATCCTCGTCCTCATCGCTGTCCTCTTCGGAACCATCCGTCTCATCATCATCTTCATTCCTTTCCTTCTTCTCAAACAGCTTCCCAACATCTTCGCTCTTCCCACCCTTCCTATCCCATTTCTCCTTCATCGCCGCCACCTCCCTAAAATCACCCTTTGCACAATCCCTCCTCAGTCTCAAAATCTGCTCTGCGACCTCGATCCCGCTCTCATCATCCACGTTAACCTCAAACTCATCGAGCATAACCTGTAACAAGAACGTCTCTATCCATTCTCCGTCCGCATCGGGGTTCTCGTTCAATAAATCAATAGTCGTTTGTGCGAACCATTCTCGCTTGTCTTTGCTATCGGGACCGCCCCAGTTGTTGGCCACGGCGAGGGATAAAGAAGGCCAGGAGAAGAGGGAGAGCGTGACGCCGAGGTCGAATTGGGCCACGCATTTTTCTGTCAAAGGATTAGTATAAATTCTCCCTCTTCTTTCACCCTGTCCACATACCTTGTGTAGGCACGCTGCCTCCACTGACTTCCATCGGGCCGGACAGATGTATTGTAGAGCCCATAGCCTTGTGGTCTCGAGTGTGGGGTAGTCGTAGGATGTACAAAAATTTCCTGGGCTCTTGAAAAATCGTCGGCCATTCGACGAAACAAACGCCGAGAATTGTGGAGTCCTGAGGCTGGGGAATCTACGTCATCAAGCGAGCTGGAGATTCAATTTAGCTAGCTGTGAACGTGATGTTGGTGTTGGTCTCCTTTTCAAAATGCCTGTCATTTACCTCTAATGTTTCCCTCTAATCCATCAATTCACCTTCCTTTGCTCCGCACCGGAAAAGAAGAACGGCTCTCTCGGCGACCTTTGCTTTGGCTTTTGACTGTGCCAGCTTCATCGGGAGATTGACGTTTGTTGATCTGAATGCACTTTCCTAAGAGACAATATGGTGATGAACACGGCTACGGTGGGAGCAGCAGTGACTCCTGCTGTTATTGAGACCTTTCTGACCCATGTAAACCAATTGCTCCTTATTTTGAAGCTGTGCTCATTGCTGCAGTATCTCAACCGCAAACCCCTGGCTCAAAAGCCCACGGCGCATATCTCCTACGACGAGGGCATACACTTAATCCGCAAATTCTTGATATATGCCTCCCATCATACTGTCGAGGAAATTCAACGATTCACGTCTCAGTGGGTGCCGCATCCGCACTGGGTGAAGGTAGACGAGCTCAAGATACCAGAAGAATACACCACGAAGGCTGCGCAGGCCGTACAAGAGCAATTAGGACATCATGGCATTGAGAAAGTTGGTGGGAAGATCTGGTGGCAATGGCGCAGACCGGGGAGCGAGTTGGCGGCCGAATGGATTGAAATGAGGGCTGATTATCAGGAGAGGAAACGGACGAAGAATCCCGGGACGAGGGTGATGCTTTATGTGCATGGCGGTGCGTACTTCTTTGGAAGTGTAGATGAGCATCGGTACCAATTGCAGAGACATGCGAGAAAGCTAAAGGCTAGGGTTTTTGCTCGGTAAGTTTCATTTCAGTTTTGTAGATGTTAAGAACTAACTGTGAGCAGTGAGTATTAAAGACCTGTCATTGTCTTGCACCAAGCTAATCCAAGCAGCACGATATCGACTTGCGCCTCAATTTCCATTTCCTTGTGGTCTGCACGATTGCCTAGCTGCATATCTCTACCTCCTGACAGTTCAGGACCCAAGTCATATAATATTGGCCGGCGACTCTGCCGGGGGAGGCATGGTGGTGAGGTAAGTTGACTAGATGCTGGCTGGATTTTTTATTGACCAAAATTAGCATGATGGTTATATTGCGGGATCGAGGAATTCCTCTGCCTGCTGGAGCCATCTTAATCTCTCCTTGGTGTGATTTGACTCACTCATTTCCAAGTGTTGCTGGTGACAACCCTTTGGATTACGTTCCTCCGTATGGCTTTCAACAAAAGCCCTCAGCCTCATGGCCCCCTCCAAACTCGGACGATATGTTAGCGATCGAGGAAGGTCTCATCCAAAGCTTGTCCCACAACGACCAGAGCAAACATCATCAAAGCGAAGCAGACGCTGTTCAGGGTTTCCATGCTGATACTCATCCGAATTTTGGAACTCAAAATGCTAATGCTGCTTCCCGCACGAATGGCAATGTACCAACCGCAAACACAATCCCTGGTTCTGGTCGGGATCTTTCTATAATGATTGATGGCAAATTAGTCGAGATCAAAGACCAGATCCAGATGTATGCCTCAAACCATCTCATCTCGCATCCTTTGGTCTCCCCTATTTTACAGTCTTCACTGGGTGGCCTTCCCCCACTACTCATCCAAACAGGAGGTGGTGAAATGCTCAGGGATGAACAAATCTACCTTGCCCACAAGGCTGCAAATCCGACCAAATACCCCCCTGGAGACGTCTTCCTCGATGAGAGTCCTCATAACCACAACAGAAACCAAGTCAATCGTTGGAAACCCACCGATGTCCAACTTCAGGTCTGGGACGACCTCTGCCATGTGGCACCAACTCTGAGCTTCACCCGTCCTGCAAAATACATGTATCGGTCAATAGCACAGTTTGGAGCATGGGCACTTGCTCGAGCTCAGAAGACGGAGATTGAAATCTTGGACGACGATGATGTTTCAGTCATTTCTATGTCCGACTCAGAGGAAGACGATGCCAACGCTGAGAAGGTGAGAACAACAATCAATCGTTGGTTGAACATGCTCTGATGTATACCTAGGAGAAGTCCGATGATGCAGGCTACAAAGCAGTTGGGAAAGCTGGGGACGCGCTTCCTCCCTTCAAGGACCATATGATTCGTGAACGAGTTGATCGTCATGGAATTGTCAGACCACTCGAGCCTGAATCAGAACTTCCAGGCTGCAGTCTACCTCCAAGTGAAATCGGCGTGATCAAAGAAGGCCCGGTCAAAAAATGGATGAGCGCGAAACGAGAATGGGATACCAGGTACGCCTCAGCAAAGCGAAGAGTACAAAAACAGCGAGCAAGAGAACTGGCTCAAGGATACCAACAATTCGGCGCTGGAGAAGTTCCGCCTCCATCCGCTCTCGCAGGCAGAAGAAAGACTGGTGCCGATCTCAGAGAAGGGAAGAAGGAACGCAGTTGGGGAATGAGCTTGTGGTCTCTGTGGGGCAGCAAGCATGACCAGGACGCGATTAAACTCGAGCAGGAAGCCGATAAAGCACCCGAGACAACTTTAGCCTCTGCAGAGGACGGTGCTGGAGCTCGCCCTCTACATGACACCAAGACAAACCAAGGAAAGCTGCTGGATAAGGGGAAGAAACCATCCTACAGCCGAAGTAGATCTCGAAGACGAGCAGTTACCGATCAGAACCAGACCGAAAACCAAGATGAAGTGGACGAGAAAACACCAGCCGCTGACTTACTCGCTATGAGGAACGAAAAGCCGGGACAGCCTTCAGACAACTACTTAGCAACTGAATTCGCTGCGAATAGCACCAATCCAGCCATATTTCTCAAAGTTCCAACGAATGAGGAGTACGATCTGAAGAGGCCAAAAGCAGACGGGATCGCATTTCCATTTAGTATTGCAGGCCACAACGCCAGCGCGAGCATGACGACCCTGACCAGTGAAGTAGGCGTCCCACCCACAAAGGACGTGCGGACTAGAGAAGTGATGGAAAGCGGAGTTTCGGTAAACTCAGCTGATATCCATGCTGCTGCTGAGACTGGGAGTTTTAGCGAAGAGGCGAAGGTGATGAGAGAGAATGAAAAGCCTGCTGATGGGACACTTGTTTCTGAGAAGGGAAAAGGAAAGGAGAACAGTGTACCAATGAGCTCTGTAGACAGCGAGAAGGTGTTTGAGAATGGGCAGGTTGTGGGTGCTGAGCGGCCGCCTTTGGAGACGTTCGTTACAGCTTCGAGTAACTTCCCTACGAGCTCGACTATCGCTTGAAATGAGGCGGTTCGATTTTCAATTTGGAAGGCGGCTTTGCATATGAACCAGATGAGGATAACGAGTGAAAGCGTTGATGGTTCTCGAGCACCTGTCTGATACGTCTTGTGGCTTTGAATATACCACCGGACAAGGATTCACTAAAACTCGTATTGCCAGCCTCAATTAGCTTTCACTTTCGTCTGATGATAATTTTCGCTTCAAGATTACCCCTTTTCAACTCGCTTGGAACAGACGCAAATTAAGCAGAGGGACAAAGTCTCATCATTCATGCCATATCGCAACACAAGTATTACACCCAAACTCCAGATCGCTGTGCACGACTCCAATCCCATCTAAGCACCATCTCTATAGCCCAGCCGTATAACTATACACAGACATATCTACATCTCTTCCACACACACCTCACTTCAATAATATTCCGGCAGTCCCGAGAAAGTCGGCACCGTCGCCGAACAATTAAACGCAGGCGCATACGCTTTGGCAGGTAGAATCCCCGCTGCAAGTCCCGCCTGATAACTCCACTGCGTAGCAGCCTCCGTCTTCCAAGTCCAATAGAACCACCCCCAACCTTTCTGAAAGCTCTCCATCTGCGCCTCTGCAAACATCTGGAGAAACTGCTTGTAAGCAGTGCTGTACCTACTCGGATCGGCGTTTGCATCCGTGCATTCGCATTGTGAGTTTTTCAACGGGCAGTCAGGAGACAGGACTTGCGTTGTCGGGTCTCCGGAATTGAAGGTTCCAGTCCAGCGATTACCGATGCCGACATTGTTGAGGTTTGGGGCACAGTCTGTGTCAGCTTGGGACCACTCGGCGACAATGGTGGGTCCGAAGCCAGTTGCTACGTTCATGCTCAGCTCGGTTTGCTCAGTCCAGCCCGAGCAGGCGTAGGTGACTTTGGTGGAGTGGTTGTAGTTGATTTGGTTCATGTTAAAGATCACATATTGGTGGGCGTCCAGCACGAGCCCGTCATAGCTTTGTAGTTCGCCTTGCCATTTTGCTAGGCCCAAGAAGCCATCGCCGAAGACAACGTAGGCATTCATTCCGTTCTTGCGGACCAGTGTGTACGCGCTTACTGTCCAAGCTAGGACCTCGGAATGAACGAGGTAAGTCATCTTGGGCTCGTTCGCTAGACCATAGAATGATATGATATTCTTGTAACGATCTTGGGCGAAGAATTGCGAGAGCTGGTTGTGGATTTCGAGGGATCGATTGGCATTTAGAGCTCCGTCGGTCCCATTCAGCCAACCTATTGGTCCTTGACGTCCACTGTGATTCCACCCATTCTGACTACCAGGCAGTCCATGAAGATCCAGATTTATCCGAAGACCATATTTGCGCGCCCACTCAATGCCTCTGAGGAGATATCTCCAAGACGTTCGGAAGACATACGGATCGCCATCATAGGTTATTACAGCCCAGTACGAAAAAGGTATTCGAACATGGTCAAGCCCAGCATTGGCTATATCCATGAACGTTTGCTCCGTCACAAACGTTGAATAATGTTTTTCCAGTGTTGATGGAGCCGCGGAACCCAGATGACTTGTTAATGTCCACTCGTCGATGATGCCCAGACCAGAATCGTAATTGAATAGGGAAGGTGTAATAAAGGGTTCTAGCGAAAGCCAGCCTCCGAGATTAACTCCTCTCACTGGTCTGGTGGCATAAGATCCCCATGCGGTTGATATTGGCGGGGTGTTCGAGTTTGCACTCTTGGAATCATCCCATTTCGACATCAATCCCATGATTGGAAGACCTCCAACCGTCTGATTCGTATAAGTGACATTGAAGTCCGTTGTGTCGTACCATGTAAATGGGTCCAGATATGTTCCTCTGGCAGCCGCTGGGATATCTGACTCTGATATCCCGTTGAGATTGGAATTTGAAGAGCCGCTACTGGACGAGCTCGATTTCTTCTTGGACACAACTACTGCAACGGCTACTATAACGATGATAAGTACCACTGCGGCACCAATAAGCATCCCTGGTAGCAATTGTCAGTCTCCTAAATCATATGCATGATTTAGAGGTGGCCTACATAATCGCTTCTTTCGTTTTCCATTCTCGTACTCTTCGTACTTGTATTCCTCATATTTTTCACCGCCTCTTAACCCTTTTAACCTACGGCTGTCCCCTTCTTCCAGCAGAGCCCCACTAACTACCCTCCGCTTCTTCCTCTTATGCTGTCTCCTACTTTTCTCAACCACTACTTTCTCATCAACAACTTCTCTGTGCCGTTTCCGTCTTTTCTTCTGTGGAGTGACTTCTTCTGCTCTGACAGGTTGTTGTTGATTTAGCTGATTTAGCTTTGCTAGCGCATTCGCAGATAGCAGCTGAGAGCCAGACTGTGAAGAAGACGTTTCGTGTCTCGATTTCGCGTGGGTCCGGCTAGCTCTTCTCCTCTCGTGATGATGGCGTCGTTCTCCGTCTCGTTCTCGATGTCGTCGTGGTGAGTCGTTGGGGGCCATATCATTCCATTCGTTCCAACAATTCGATGTAATTTCGCAGTGGTATCGAAGAATGTACCAGTTTCGTTAAACAACAACAACTTCAAGACCCAAACAATATGTACAATGGAATCTTAGCGCTGTCTTGCGTGGCCACGAAGTCGCGAAAAGCCTTGTTTTGGATGGTCAATGGGTTGACGGAGCAACTATCGCCAAGCGGAGCCATGCCCGATAAGGCACTGGAACAATAGAGGGACGGCTATTCGCGGCTGCTTTCTGACCATAAAGCACAACACATGCGATGCATCTCCTCTGTGGATTTTGTCTTACGGAGTTCCACACAAAATGCGAATAGTAACAAGATTACCCTCGAGGCGATTGCTCTCTTCCGCACCTCGAGCAAGACACAATGTCTGCAACATCCCGAGACACCGCCCCTATTCGACCCATCCCCCCGCGGCCCGTTTGAATACCCCCACTGACTTCTCCACAACCCCTCTGCTGGCACATGCCTCCCAATCTGCACTGCAAAACACAGAGCTTCCTTCCGAAGTCCGAAATGGCACCACGAAGCGGATGAACCTCTTCCAAGCCATCAATGATGCGCTCTCCCTTGCTATGGCCGCGGATGATTCAGTCATACTGTTCGGCGAAGATGTGGCATTTGGAGGGGTCTTCCGATGTAGTATGGGGCTAGCAGAGAACTATGGTTCCGAGAGGGTGTTCAATACGCCATTGAGCGAACAAGGGATTGTAGGATTTGGCATTGGGGTCGCCGCAGAAGGCATGAAGGCAGTTGCGGAAATACAATTTGCGGATTATATTTATCCAGCTTTCGACCAATTGGTCAATGAAGCAGCGAAATTCAGATACAGAGATGGTACAGAAGGAAGAAACGTGGGAGGCTTGACTGTGCGAATGCCGTGTGGCGGTGTTGGTCATGGTGCATTGTAAGTATCAACCCTTGCGGGCTTGAGAGGAGAACTGACAACAGATAGATACCACTCACAATCTCCCGAAAGTCTGTTTACACATATCCCTGGTTTACGAGTTATCATGCCTAGATCCCCCATCCAAGCAAAAGGTCTGCTCTTGGCTGCGATTGAGAGCAATGATCCATGCATTTTCATGGAACCGAAAGCTCTATACCGAGCTGCGGTCGAACAAGTCCCAATCGGCTCATACACATTGCCGCTTTCTAAAGCGGAAGTTTTGAAAGAAGGCTCAGATCTCACTGTTATATCCTACGGACATCCACTATACACTTGCAGTGCTGCCATCGAGAAGGCAGAGAAGGATATGGGAATCAGCGTAGAATTGATCGACTTACGGACGGTCTACCCCTGGGACAAGGAGTGTGTTCTCAAGAGCGTCAGGAAGACTGGCCGATGTTTGATAGTTCATGAGAGCATGGTGAACGCTGGCATTGGTGCTGAAGTAGCCGCTAGCATACAAGAGGACAAGGACACCTTTTTGAGACTAGAGGCACCAGTGTTGAGAGTTGCCGGGTGGGGTGTTCACATGGGATTAATGTTCGAGCGATTCAATATCCCAGATGTTGCCAGTAAGTTCAAAGTTATCCACTAGCGGATGGATGCTGACAATTTTCAGGGGTGTACGATACCATAAAGCAAGCTATAAAATACTGAACATGATATTCATACCAGAGCTTGAACAAAAAGGAGAAAATGCATAAGCAGGCGTTACAGGAAGCTGGTGTTGAGTGGTCCACTTCTAGATGAGATGAATGATATAAAGACGAGCAATAGGCTCAAGCCGCTTGGATGGTTTTGCAATTACAGTCCAGGTAGCTACAGAAAACGGAGCGTGAGAGCACTGTCTTCAGATAATTCAGGAATAAACAGAAAGTGCAGATATTCCCGCCTTAAAGGGAAGCCAGGTCACGTGCCAGCCCCAGCCTTTCGCTTCAGCCACATCGAGGGGTCGGAACTAGCTTCGGCCGTCTCATCCTCCTAGTCAACAGGTCTTCCTCTGAATTGAGCTTCTGGGGCAGTCGCGAAGTCTACACGCCCAAGCTCGATCTCAAATGGCTTCCCAACTCGCCACAGTGTCTGCGTTCGTAGAAGGAGCGCCCCCCGGAGAGGTACGTCCAATCCTTTACAGTGTTCGAGAAAGCTACTCACAAACCTCAAGCTTGCAGATGTCATTGCTGGTACGAACACAACCCCAAGAGCTGGACCTTTGATTCTAAATATGTTACAATAGATATCAAAGCTCTCACGATCGAAAGCCCCAACCTCGTATCCCAGCTTGGCCCGGCATTCGAGAAATACAACGAAGAGCAATTCGCAACCGTCAAACTGCCTGGTAGCAGCCAATATGTTCGTTTGGACTTCGCAGACTCGGAGATCAATCTTACTGATGTACCGGCTTAAGGTCATAGTCAGCTCACACAATTCTTTGGGAAATGGGAGATATTTCGATCTTGAGAGCTCATCCAGTTTCGCATTCAACCACACAACACAGGCAAGCCAGCATGACACATATTTGGACGCAACCAGGCTTACGGGATATAGAAAGCAAGTGGCGTACAAAGTTATGTTCTGGAAAGTGGTCACTCGGATCTTGTGTACGTCTACTTCTTGGTGCCTTGATATTTCCCCAACTGACTTTCTCGGTTCAGTCACTCGATCCTGAAAAGCTTGGGAACACACGTCAAGGAACATTATCCCAATGCCTCGTATGGCGTATACCCTACCGAAGGTGACTCTAAGATAGCGATACTTGTGGTGGCCAACAAGTACAGCCCAAACAACTTCTGGTACTTCTCTGCTCTTTGCAAAATATTCCAGGGCTAATGGAAGCAGGAATGGCCGCTGGCGCTCACTGTATATCTACTCCCCCTCGTCGTCCTCCTTATCAGGCACTATGAAAGTCGATGTTCATTACTATGAAGATGGAAATGTTCGACTTCTGACTACCAAACCAATCTCGGCATCAATCTCGTCAGGATCTGCCAGTACCATCATACGGGAAATTACGGTTGCAGAGAAGAAGTACCAAGAAGAACTCAATAAGGGGTTCAACAATCTAAGTGAAGGCGCATTTAAGGGGCTAAGGAGACAGTTACCCATTACCAGGCAGAAGATTGAGTGGGACAAGATTGCGGGGTATCGTCTAGGCCAAGATATTGGAGGGGGCAGCAGCAAGAGATAGCCTTGGAACAGATCTCAACCCGGCATGGGCTCCATACAATGAAAAGTGGGCCATATGATTTGCCATATCTTCTTCCATTTGACACATGATTTGACACATAATGCTCCTATTCCTCAAGAGATCGCAGCAATGAAGGTCTGCTCCAAGGTATCCATATGAAGATATGCGATTCATCTTGTCGGATAGTTCTCGGTTTTCGGAATCCGAGGACAGAGATATCCTCCCACATCGTTCCGCCGAACCAATATCTGCATGTGCTTGAAAGGCCCCACACGATATTTGGGGGAAAGCAAGCCAATCGCTTTTGTGCTGACCTGGAACCGTAAGCCTAATAAGGGCTAGCGCTTCGGTAGCATGCTCAGCGGAATCAAGCTCGGGACTTTGACTTTATCTTCAACAAGACAAGTTGTACTTTCCCCAGTGCGACCACAGCAACCACTCGCATCTCCCCCTTCTCCCGGCGAATATCTCTTTGGTCCTTTGCCATTGACTCTTGTCAACCCTGTCGGACTGCGATAAGCGAACAGACATCTGCGACTGATTTTTCTGAGAGTAAACAAAACACGGCTCAACATGTCTGCCGACAAGGACTTCACATATGCTCAGGTCGCAGAGCACTCGACGAAGAAGGACTTATACCTTGTGATCCATGACAAGGTTTACAACACTACAGCTTTTGTTGATGAGCATCCGTAAGTTTGATCTCTTCCCGGAAACACTGCAAATTTTGGAGCTCATTGGCGGTGGCCTTGGCCGCTTCGAATGTCAGCATATCGGGGTGGTTAGACCTGGGACATTTGCTTATGGGCATTGAGCTGGAACTTGGGCAAGAATTTTGGTGCTCTGCCAGCTGGAGATCGGCCATACCCCTTTTCATGTGCCAGAAGGCCGGAAATGATCCCACTCTTGTTTTCTCCTTTGTCCTGTTATATTCGACGGGAATAGGATGAGGACCAGCTGCTAATTTGCATCCAGAGGTGGAGAGGAAGTTCTGCTCGACGTTGGTGGACAAGACGCAACCGAGGCTTTCGAGGATGTTGGACACAGTGACGAGGCACGCGAGATTCTTGAAGGCCTGCTCATCGGAAACTTGAAGCGCAAGGTAAGGAGATCTATATTTCTGTCTCAACTTTGAATAAATGCTCAATCCCTTATCTTTCAGGAGGGAGACCCAAAACCAAAGCTCTCGACAACTACCTCTGCCACCACTTCGACAAACAATGCCACTGGATTGGGCATTGGTCTCTATGCAATCATCCTCATTGGTGCCGGTCTTGCATTTGGTGCATACAAGTACTTGCAGACTCAAGAAGGAAAGGCATAAAGAGTTACGGGCTGAGATTAGATAAGACAAGACTGGTAGTAATTGTGGTCGAGAAATGGGACAGTGAGGGACAGAGAGGCACATTTGCTGCATTTTCTCGTATCGTCTGCCAGACACTTTTATGGACCGTTTTCCTCAGTAGCTTATTGAGAGAGAGGCGTTGATTGGGTGCATTTTTCAACTCCTTTTAGATAGAGAAGCTGCTGTTTCCCTGGGTATTTTCCCCATCCTTAAGTTACCTTGATATGTGTGCATAACAGGGCTGCAAATGTTTGCGGCTCACTCTGAAGTATCTGAACCTCCTATTAACTTCGGCAACTTCACTAGTCAATTTCTTGTTTGACGATCACAATTTCTCTTTGCCCTCCCACGAGGACCACAACGCCTGTTTGCTAAAGTCCTATATTATTACAAACAAGACAAGCCCAAGTGCATTATTCACCGTGCTACATAAGGGTGACGACGCTCCGAATCGGGATTATGCAAACTAGTAATATCGGAGCTTATGTTATCATCGTCTCGCGGGATCTCCTACAGCCACAAGTACTTCACGAGATTCTAGCAAGTTATAGGGTACTAGCACAACATTGATTTCTACTAGGACTTGGTTTGGAAACCCGGCTGTTACCTTTTGGGGTTTAGGGAGTTGAAATTTGGAGACTTGGGTTATGGTAGGATGGGAGCTAGTCAGATTGCTGCTGTCTCGAAGGTGAAGAGCACAAATCCTTGATTTCTCCTTGTCATTACGCTTACTCCTTTTCTTGATTTCTGAACGGCAGTGGAAAGTCTGCTGATAGTAATACTAGCTCGTTTCAACCACAAGTATATATACTCACTCCTTGCCAAGCGGCGAGGATCCAGCACCACGAGGAGGAAAGCCAGGGGAGAAACGCCAGATCTCCGCAAGCCCTTGTAAATTTCCTCTCTGAAAACATCAACACCAAGTTCTTCTTTCTTCCTGCTCTCACTTTCACCAAGCGCCGCTCAACGGAGTTCACAGAGAGTGTCAAACGTTGTGCCTAAACTGCTATCACCGCCTGATTCGCTGTCAACGTCCGAACGTCTTTCATTTAGATCTCAATCATCCGCAAGAATGAAAGTGGTTCTTTCTTTTTCTTGTGGAAATGGAGACAGCAAATTTGTTATCTGTGTTGGGGTTGCGGGGTGGTTAATTGGTGGTTGGAGCAAAGCTTGAGGAGGAGTACTTGCATACTTGGGCAGCTCAGGGGAATTGGTATTTGGGGTCTTGCCTTGGGGAAGGGGGAGTGGCGAGTCACTCATCCCGATTTCCTCGTCACAAAGCTTGAGCATACTATCAAGGTCCTAAGCAGACCTGGCATCCTCAAGTATCATATATCTTTCTTGCTTGCATTGTAAATAACTGTGACCAAAATCTTAGCGGGCACTTTACCATCATGGGAGACCTGGCCATGTTGTGAAAAGGTATGAGATCCTTCATTTTCGATCTTTCAACCCACCCAATAAAACAATCCCGGGGTTTACCAAAAGGTAGTCTTTCCAATAATATGTTGTCCCTATCTTCCGGATGGTCTTTTGTTCTCAAGAATCGACGATTCGACATCTTGTCACAATACTCGTACGGAAAAATGATACAATTAAAGAACTCTAATGTGTGAATGGAATGCTTGTGAAGGAGTATAGTAAAGGAGCCGTTGATATGAGCCGTCTCCTTGGAAGGCGGTTTGGAAGAACAAGGGCTTTTTGGCAAGTGGAAGTTGGGCAATCACCTTCGTTTCCCACAGGGAACTCCATTGCACCTGGAGCCTCTCAACAACGCTATACGCACAGTTTGAAGGCCACGAGTCTTGGACAGGCTTCTGAGTCAGAGAAACGATTATTGGTATCATATCTACATGCAAGCCCAAACGGGCCAACCAGTCTGGTATCTTCTTCCGTTCCTTCATATCCTGTATTCAAACAAAGATTGTCTTGCCTCTCTCAACATCCACTTGTTTCCACTATGCAAGAAGGAATTGAACTCCCGTTTTGCGTATAATACCACGCCATGCATGAAATTCAACGAGAACCTCCCATAAACATGTCACTTTAGCAGTCAAACCACACACACTGATCTCGCCCGGTTTCCCGTCTTCCACATGGTGAGGGGAGATTGGAAGGTTGACAAATCAAGCCTCCTTCTTCGTCATATATCATAGAGTACTTCTCCAACCCTCATTCGCTATTGTATTTAAATGAGAATCGTGGAACGAGGACTTCATTCTCCGCTGCTGATAACCACCCTCGCGCCCTCCTTACCCAGAATTCCACGTTCTTGCGGCTTGGGACTATGTCCTCTACCCTTCTTTCTGCCCAGGAACGAGAGCATGCCTCCAGAAGGCTTCGCGGCAACTTCGAGCTTGGCATCCGCTGGTAAAGTAGCGTCTTGTTTCGCAAGCTCAGACCAGCTTCCCATCTCATCCAATGTGACCTGCATACCACCACTAGTAGACTCCTTTCGGGTTCCTGTGGGTCGTTGCTGGCGATTGTAAGAAGCCTGATAAGGCGAAAGGGGGGTTTTGGCCTTAGTCGAGTGACTACTTGATGCCTGTCGATAAGTCCCTGGCTGAGGGCTCGAGCCTTGTCCGTTTGGAAGAGGCGGATGTTGCGATGGCATTGGTGGCGATCCGGAGAGAGAAGTGGGTTGACCTGAGGCCTTTCGTCTCCTGGAGGTAGAGCGTCTGCCTATTGATCTGGCACCACTTCCATCTGCCTGGTTTTGTGAAGGAGTCATTGGTGGTGGTTGAGTCCAGTCTGTCGGAGAGCAGGTGCTCGAGGAATTCGGGTCTAAGGCTCCGGCGTACCTGGCAAGCCTGATTAGCGTAAGAGTGTGACCAGCAGGGAAGGGAATGTACCTCTCGTACGCTGCAGTAGTGTAGTCGAACGGCGTAAATTGCGTCTCGATCATCTTATAGAGGTCGTCCTCCCTGATTTCCTTCTCCGATGCATCCTCCTTCAAGGGTTCTCTGGGCTTTTGTCTTCGTGCTCGTGCCTCCAATGGCGCCTCCTCGAGGAGCAGCTCTTCGAGATCATAGGTAGCATCAAAGTTGGTCTTCTCAGAAGATGGGACGAAAACGGGCTCAACCTCCTTCCTCTCCAGCGCTTCAAAGTCAATAGCTCGAAAGAAGGGGTTGTCAGTAAAGCTGTGGAAACTGGCGGCTCCCATCCGCTTTGCTGGATCTTCCTCGAGCGCAGAGCTAATAGCATGTAGACAAGGCATGGTTACAGGGGGTGCGGTGATTGGGAAACTCGGGCTGGCCTTTGTAATTTGTGTCGCTAATGTTGTTTGGGTGCTGCCCTCGAAAGGTCGCTGAAAGGTGATATATAAGTATAGAAAATGTGCAAGAAGATACAGGACATACCTTATTGTAAATGCACTCATAGAACAAAACACCTAGAGACCACCAGTCTGCGCCTGGACCGTAGCCATGTCCTTTGTAAACTTCTGGTGCCAAATATGCGAGCGTACCGGACTTGCTTGTCAGAGGTCTTCCGGGGGTGAAGTCGGACGCGACATTCTACAACAAATTAGCATATAATGCCTTATAAAAGACAGGAGAATACGTACAAAATCCGCAAGATGAATGTGACCTTCAGAATCCAGTAAAACATTGTCCGGCTTCACGTCTCTGTGTATAATTCCTTGCTTGTGGATATATCTCAAGGCACAACCCAGTTCGGCAATCCAGAATCGGACTGCTTCTTCTGTGAAGGTCTTTCTCGAAATGTGAAATCGCAAGTCACCACCATTCATTAAGTCTACCACCAAGTACCTTTTGTTGTGGGTTAGCAAGTTCCCCAAATGAGGAAGCTGCGGCTCACATGTATTCGATGTCCTGGAAGCTGTACCGCAGATTGCAAATGAACTGATAATTCAAATGCTCCAGCATCCGCCTCTCCCGCAATATATTCCGCACACTCTCAGACCGCACAACCTCATCTTTACGGATGTACTTCAAGGCGAAGGTGAGTTGCGTATCCTTCCTCTCTACAATCCTGACCTTTCCGAATGCCCCCTTCCCGACAACACGCAGTAAGCGGAAATGGTTGAGGTTCACTATGGGAAGACCCAGAAGTTAGCAGGCGCTTCTAGTTAGAACTGGCGATGACAATTGATGCGAGTTGATATTGTCCTTGGAGCGGCTGCTTCCAGTAGGAGACGGAAGCTTGCATACCTTCATCGGAGAAGGAAACCGGCTTTCCATTACTGTTCCCCATCGCGATGAGTATCTCCCGGCCAAATTACTGGGTGCGTTCGTTCCTTCGGATGGTGTCTCTGCCCGCAGGCATAGTAGGACACGCTTTACTTGATATCATACACAGAAGTCGAGGTGTCGAAGTGAATGGGATGTCGGGGCGCGTCTGGACGGGTTCAATCTACCGAGCCTGGAGGGTTTCGAAGCGAGGCCGCCTTGAACAAATTCGAGTTTCTTCAACAAAGTTTCGATATTGACAAACGAGCCACTGTCGAGCAAGCGCTGTTCAGGGCTCTTCCCCCCCCGGAAGGACTCTCTGTGGCAAGGGCCAGGACCAAAGATTGCGGGCTGCTCGAACAAAGGATTTCCAGAATAATGTTTCTCCCACGGAAGGTCTGAGACTTCTCTATGCACGGCTGTGTGGTCTGTCTTGGATCGGGCTTCTGCTTTTTTTGACACCTTCACTCCTCGAGCCAGGCAGGTCAGGTCAGGTCACCCTTTTTCAGAGAACGGTGTGATCAGCCGAAACCATGGGGCCAGGAGTGGCAGTTATCAAAGCTCCGCCAGCTGGAGCAGCCCAGTGAGGAGAATCCACTGCCAAACGGCTGATGGCATTGACCCTGTCGATAAGGGACAATCGAGCAGGCCACTGCAGCTTCAGGCCTAGTTCGCTGCTGCTGGTGCTGCTGGTGCTGCTGGAGGGCGCTGGGCAGAGGGCCGGAGTGGGTGGATCTTGCGGCGAGGAAGTGCAGGGAGGGCGACGTGCAAGGGCTCCGACACATGGCTACCATGGGAAGCATGGGGGGTGCATGGCAGAGGCCCGAATTTGCCCTCCAAAACGGGCTAGAACTGGACTAGAAGCCGCGCTCCCAAGCGATGGAGTTCGTACCACCACTCACCACCAGCACAGTCAGAAAGGCCATCGTCAACGCTCGCCTTGAGTCAGATATCACAAAGGAACCGGCTTGACTGCCGTGCCAGTCGAAGGCCGCAATCTCGGGAGCCACCGCAGGGCTTGCTGGAGGCCTGGAACCCTTTCAACTGCACGCCTCAGTGAAATTGGGATTTGCGCCGGTCATCGTGAGCGAGCTCTGGATCCACAATATCCCCCTCCGGCCCCTACCCGATGGTGCAAATCGTCCCAGCAGCGCTGTAGTCGGCAGCAAAGTGCCTCCCCGGCGACGATAAAGGAACGCTTTTCTATTCGGTCCAGCTACGAGTACCTCTTCCTTTTTGGAGTCTGGATGTTTTCTTCCCCAGCGAATTGACCCAGTATGTGTATGTCAATCAGTTTCAATCCATCATAGGTGCGGTGAGCCAGTGTAGTGCAGGTCAGCATGCTTGCAGACCCCATGCATGGGCGAGTGATTTGATCGATCTCGTCGGGTCAGGAAATCGATCGGAGGCCCTACATACAGAATAATGAGACATGCCCCTGTTGTTTCAGCTCCAAGGACACGTCTTTCTCCCTCCTTGAGCCTGCCAAGTCAAGATAGACATTTTATATTTAGGATGAGACTGAAGTCGACTTCAAGCTGACAAGCAATTTCTGACTTCATCTTGAATGCTGATCAGCATCTGATTTTGAGTGAGAGAAAGGCTAGCTGCCAGTGCTTTTCCAAAAGCTGGAGTTACCGCTGCATCCGAACCCAGGGTTCCGGTTGGAGTTCCAAAGCTATATTGCGGTAAACCTCCGAAGACAGCGGACACTCCCCCACCACCAAAACTTCAGAAGAAATCTGCTTTCCACGTGGTTCAGAAAGAACGGTATGCAAGGGGATGGCCAATATTGGCACGCCGCGTACCTGCAGGTGGTTGTCTCGCTTCCATCCATTGCTTCTCTTGCTTCTAGAAAGGTTTGAGAAAGATCTCAAACCCCACCGCTCAATCACTCGGTCAGAGAATGTGGCTTCACTCACATCATCTACAGTAAAGCGTGGCAGGAAATCTCCGTCGGGGAATCATAAGCGCTGCGTGGCTTGACCTTTGATGTCTCCAAATCCTTCTAGAACACTGCAGGCCCTCCGCACAATTCGAAACAACCTCTCGCATCGAAGCGTCCCTCCTGCTCTCCCGTTTGGACGCCACAACCCACCACGCGCCCACATCCGCCCACCATCGGAACTGTCTCTCAGTCCTCCCGAGTAAAAGCCGTATTAGAAAAGCCGCCGAGATACCTAATCTGCACCTCCACAGCAGTATCAGTCAACGCGTGTCTGGCCCTTAACGTCGTCTCATCGCTCTCCGAGTTTTCCACTTTCAGCCATTCTGAGCCGTTGATCGTCTCTCTTGTGGCGGGGTAGGGAGGACCTGTTGCTGCTGTGTCATTCTAATGCAGCTTTGCCACTCCACATCGTACCATTTCTCCGCGAAGGGGACGGTATAATAGGTAAGTGCAGAGCAAATTACACACCAAGTTTGACTGTTTGGCTTTCCGCGGTAAGCAAGCGACAGCTGGAGGATATCCGGATCCATACAAGAAGCTGCAATGTAAAGATTCTAACCACGAAACAGGACGGTCACTTTGTGAGGTGGCCAGTTCCGTTGCAAAGAATGGTTCTAGAGCTCTCGCCTATAGAGTCCTCCTTGGTGGTATGTTGAGGTGCAGAGATCAGGACAGTAATGTTCCGCGACGTCGAGATCGCTTTCCGGGGGCGAGATGAAATCCTCAGGGTCCCTCCCGTAACTGCAGACATGAGTAAGGGGGCTTGTGGAATATCACATGCCCGAGGAGACACAGAGCATAAAATCAGTTTAGTAATTTTTCATGTGAAGTGTCACATGTGTATCTACATTGCAACAATCCCTTTGCACAGTAATCTGTGAACAGAGCCGATGAGACGAAGAGGAACAAGACGCCCATGCAAATGCAGCCCAAAAATGCCCGCTCCTGCCCCAAATGCCCGCAAGCCTGGGTGAAATGCGTCGAAGAAGCTTGGTATAGCCGTGAAGCAGAGAAGAAGAAAGGAAAAAGCAATTAGAGGATGAGTACAACCGAAACACCGTCCCGTTTACGCCGAATTGAAATGATGATAGGCCGCCTGGAGCATTTACTGAATTTGGTCTTTGACGCATGATATGGCGTTATGTCTTGCAATCAGGGCAGATGAAACAAGAGCATTTAATAACCGTCCTCCACAGCTTCTCTCAGGGGCCTTGCGAGCTGGTTCAACAAGGCGTCTAGGTCCTTCCAGTTCTCCACTTTCTCAGCAAACTTTCGATGTTTTCTAGACAAAATGTGCTACAGTACGAGTTAGATTTCGTTTTGTAGAAGAAGCAATTAACCATACCTCATCAAAATCCTCAAATTTATCCTGGCAGTTCTCACAATAACCCGGCTTTGGATCCCGTTTCTCGAGTTTCCTTTGCTGAACTGCCTTAGCCTTGCGGGCCGCTTCGACCTTCCTAGCATTCTCCTCTGCTTCAGATGGGTCGACCCCTTCCTCAATAAGCCCAAGTTTGTCTTGTCCCTTCCGCTTCGCAGCTCGATTTGGTGCTTCGTCTCTAGCAGTAGCAGAAAGATCCGTCATTCGATGGGAGCTTGCGAGCCCGTAAGAACCTGGGCCACCACTGTTTCTCTCTAACACCTTTCTTTGCAGACCATGAACTTCCTTGCTTGTTCCGGCTTTGGCTCCTGGCTGAGCAGCTGTTGATGAGATCATCTGAGAGCGAATAGCAGAGGTGATATTAGATGGCTGGACACCCGATGCAACGGGTTCCCCTCCAAAGAGGCGTCCTGCTCCGGCACGACTGACGAATGCATTTTGATTGCTTCTAGAAGAACCTTCCGGATCAGTACGGTGAGAGAATGAGCTTTTCGTCGGGACGAATGGATTGGCTTGTTTAGTCGATACAGTGACAGTTCGATTGGAACCGTCCTCCATCTCCGACAGAGGTCGTTTGCCAGTCACGGGTTTTGGTGGTTGCATCTTTGACGCTTCAGCTGTAGAACGGGTCCTCGGAACCATAGACTTCTCCTTCTCTTGCTGTCTTTGAAGTCTGATCAATTCCTTTTCTTTTTCTGCCTCCCGTCGACCGTGATCAACCTCTTCCACGAAGGGGCATTTGCCGTTCGCTACACTTCGGAACTGAGGCCAATCTCCGTCCTCCTTGTGCGCTACTTTGGCATACTCTCGGACCATAATCGGCTTTTGCTTCTCATCAATGTCATGGATATAAATAAATGGGCCTTTGAAGACCGCAAGCTCTTTGGTAGCTACCGTAGGATCTCGATCAGACGGTCCATTGAGTCGCTCGTTGCGGAGGAGTTGGGAGAGATCTGCTTCCCGAGTAGTTCGAGGAATCGCAGTAGATCCTTGTACTGAATTGCTTCGTGTGTTGTGTCCGTGAATCGTCTGGTAGCCTGTATCCGTATCAAACATAGTCGTCATCATTCGTTGCAACTTTTCAAGTGCCCATATCTTCATCCCTAGCTCTCGCGCCCGGTGTAAAACGTCCGCATTGCGGGCCTGCTGTCTCTTGACCTCTCCGTCATGTCCATGAGGTGCCAGCCTTCGACTGATTGGTGCTTCAAATGGAAATTTGCCTTTGGGTCCATAGTCAGAATGGGTATTTGCAGACTCCGAGGAGCGGTCCAACAACGATGGGTTAATTGTTTGAGGTTGACTGTTCTGAGAGTTTGGATCGGCTGTGGATGATGTGTTTGGCGTCTCCGCTGAGCTAGTACTAAGCTCTGGGGGGATTGATCGAGTAGTCACAACATGAGTGACTGCGTTGGAAAAGAATTTTTCTTCCCTCTATTCGTGAATCAGCATTGCTCCGTGAACTGAGAATTCAAGGACGAAGACCTACCGCACCAAGAGCTATCACTTGTTTTGTGTACTTGAGACGAATATCCTCCGGTATGCTCTCAAAGCTCTCAAAGTAGAAGACGAAGGAAGGGAAATTCTTCCTGTAGTGCTTCTGCCATTGCCTTACTGACTCCAAATTGTCTCCTGTTGGTTTTTCTGCCTTTGTGACCGTCTGCTGAGGCCTGTCTCGTACTGCAACACACTTCCGTTCGAAGGCAGACGGTTGAGGGGCATTGGACCTTCGCGTAAACAGACGCCCCTCGACAGACAATTGAGCGTTTTGCTGGCGAGGCGGTGTTCTCAATGGCTGATAGGATTCCAGCATCTGCTTCTTAGCTGGCGGTGGTTGTCCATAAGGTTCTTCGCGCTGTATAGTGGCATAGGATCGTTTCTGCTTGGATGAAGCAGCAGCCACCGCTCGGAAGGGAGAGTTGGCGGCATTAGGATTGCTCGTCAGCGGCACTCTTCTACCTGACATTGTGGACAGAGTGTGTGGCAAGGGTGATATTGATACTGCTGCCATAAGAAGGTTTTCTGGTTCCTCTGGGCAGCCAGGACTGAGTGAAGGAGTGGGGTGGTACGCGACAGAACACGTCTGGAGCTTGATTATAAAGGCATTGGGAAAGATGATTGAGTACTCGTTCTGGCAAGATCGCGGCCGTCGCGAATGCACAAGTCAAGGAGCGTGGTGGGGTAATGTTTGTGGTGTTGAGCAGTGCTCTGGATGTTTTGACAAAGCTCCAAGTGGAGTCGGTCAATGTTGACAAGCTCTCGCTGCGCTCGGACGCCAGAGCAAGACGCGCCTTCCCTTGGGCAACCGGCAGCTAGCGTCCTTCAATGCACAACATTTTATGTCAATGTTCAGCTCGGATAAAATCCTCAATTTTTAATGTCAACACTACAATGCACCACTGACGTTTTGCGCACGAGCTCCAACTGAATAATGAAGTTGGGGAGGCCAGCTCTGCTGCTCCTGCAGAAGCCTATTTCATCCCCATCTGTGCGACCGAAACAGACCTCCCAATGGCTTGGCCTCGGCACAAGATGTCGAACAGCGCGCGAGCCTCGGAGGAGTTATGCTTCGATATCAGCTGCAGAGCTACAATTTGGACAGCCAGTTCATGAAACACATCCCCATCTGTTAAGAGCTGGAGAAAGTACGCATACCTTGAAGCAGATGAAGTCTCTACTAACACAACTGCAGTCACGCCTGGAATAACTGCTCAGGAATATGCAGACCGACGATCAAGACTTGCTGCAAGCCTACCAGACAATGGCATAGCAATTCTTGCCTCATCTAATACGAAATACCGGTCAGGAGCCGTTTTCTACGAGTTTCACCAGGAGCCAAACTTCTTCTACCTGACTGGATTCAATGAACCCGAGGCTGTAGCAGTAATTCAAAAAGTTGGGTCGTCTGCAGACTATATCTTCCACCTCTTTGTCCGCCCCAAAGATCCAAAAGCAGAGCAATGGGATGGAGCCAGGAGCGGGGAACAGGCAGGCCTTGATGTGTTCAATGCAGATGAGGTTTTTGTCCCGGTTCTGGCGAGTTGAGCAAGTGCTGATTGTTCGCAGTCGGGAGACATCAACCACCTGCATACACTACTCCCACCTTTGATTTCAGGAGCAAGTGAAATCTATACAGATATAGTAAAATGTTCTGGATTTGGTCGGTTCTTCCGGAATCAAGATCTCGTACCGAACGACTTCCAGAGAATGGTCAAAGACAGCAAAGTCAAGCCATTGAAACCGTTGATGCATGAGTTGAGAATCCTCAAGAGCGAGGCAGAGGTTGCAAACATGCGCCTTGCTGGGAAGTACTCCGGGCGAGCATTTACCAACGCTATGCGCCGCCAGTGGTTCAAGGAGAAGGACTTGGGCGCCTTTCTCGATTACGAGTTCAAGATTGGTGGCTGTGACACCACAGCTTATGTCCCAGTTATTGCAGGGGGCCAAAATGCACTCAGTATTCATTATGTCCGTAATGATGATCTCCTGAAAGAGGGCGAGATTGTCCTGGTCGATGCTGGTGGAGAATACGGTGGCTATATTGCTGATATCACGAGGTCGTGGCCTATCAATGGGAAGTTTTCGGATCCTCAACGAGATCTCTACGAAGCTATCCTTCGAGTTCAACGAAGCACAATCTCACTCTGCAGAGAGAGTGCGAACATGACGTTAGACAAGCTCCACCAGATCACGGAGCATGGACTGAAAGAAGCTCTCAAACAACTTGGATTTGATATGACGGGAGATGCTTTGGATGTCCTCTTCCCGCATCATGTTGGCCATTACATTGGTTTGGATGTTCATGACTGTCCTGGTTACCCCAGATCAGTGCCGCTGGAAACTGGCCACTGTGTAACAGTTGAACCTGGGATTTACGTGCCAGATGATAATCGTTGGCCAGAACATTTCCGCGGCATCGGGATACGTATTGAAGACAGCGTTTGTGTTCAGGATGATTCACCTTTGGTTTTGACAACAGAGGCTGTCAAAGAAGTTGTAGATATAGAGGCGTTGCGTAACTAATGTATCATAATATGTAATATACATAAATTCGTTTCGAGAAGAATTTCAAGCAACTGTGAGTTGTCCATCCGTTGTCACATGTTCGAACTTTCCACGGCTCGCGACTTCAAACCTAAATCGCAGCCTCGCCAAACCTGCTATAACTTTCTTCCTCACAAGCTCAATCTCACAACCACCACTGCAAAATGCAGCCACCCACATCCCCCGCCCCGTCGAATTCCGGGTCAAGGCCCAGTACTCCGGCGGACAACAACAGTGCGATTCCCGACTCCGCCGACCACGAACCTGACCTACCGCTCACGATGGCCTCCTCAATGATCATAACTCATCTACCTCGTGACGCTGCCAAAGCCCTCTCGTCTGCCGCGGATTTTCCCAAACCGAAAGTCACGGTACATTTCAAAGCTGTAGGGAGTTCACCGGAGCTGAAGAGAAAGTTATGTCAGATCTCGAGCACGCAGCGATTTGAAGTTGTGGTTTCGTATTTGAGGAGGACGCTGAAGGTGGGCGATATGGATAGTGTGTTTTTATACGTTAATTCTAGCTTTGCGCCGGCGTTGGATGAGATTGTGGGGAATTTGCATCGGGTGAGTGATTTCGTTCTGTTGCAGAGGGTAGGTTTTGGCTAGAAAAAGCTGACGAGGTTTGATGCAGTGCTTCAAGGATTCCAAGGACCAGCTTATTGTTACGTATTCCATGACACCAGCATTTGGATGAAGAGCTCTGAAGCTTTATATTTTATTCGGTTTCTACGTACGACATGTCTTATCAATAGCGCCGCCCAACCACGTTCCCAAAATCTTTACCAACGCCGGCAAAATAAATACAAGTGAGAGTCATGAGGCGTGGAGCATGCTCTTTGGGGATATCATGGTACAACATCAAGCTTCTTTCGCATCAAGCATGCGCTCGAATTCCTCCACCTCCTCCTTCGGGATTAGATATGTGTGCTCTGGTGCAGGGTATGCACGGCTCTTGGTCTCATCTCTGTAAGCTTCGATGGCTTTCAAACTCTCACTCCATACGTCTCCGTACTTCTTGACAAACTTGGGGATGAAGCGACCAGGTGGGAAGTTGCCGGTCATGTCAACCTGGACAAGGACTTGGCCAGAGCAGCCGTTTCCGGCACCGATACCAATAGTTGGAATCGAGAGCTTCTTCGTGATCAGAGTTGCTATTTCTTGTGGTACTGCTTCGACGACTACCGCGAAACAACCGGCAGCCTGTACCGCTAAAGCGTCTTGAAGGACTTTCATTGCACCTTCAGATGTCTTCCCTTGTACTCGAAATCCTCCAAGAGCATTTTGGCGTTGTGGTGTCAGTCCGACATGGCCTAGAACAGGTATGCCAGCAGTTGTGATCTTGCTGATGGTCGGTGCCATTTCGATGCCCCCTTCGAGCTTTATGCCTTGTACGCGACCTTCCTTAATGAACCGGATGGCAGATTCTAGGGCTTGTTCGGGGGCAATCTCATAAGATCCCATGGGCAGATCTCCGACCTGAAGAGAAGGGGTTAGTTGTGTGTTTTGGAAGCCGTCGGGATAAGCTTACGGTGAAGGCTGTCTTTGCCGCGCGAGACACAGAACGGCAGTGCAGGAGCATCTCCTCCAAGAGAACTTCACTAGTGTCTTCCATACCCAAGGCTACCATGGCGAGGCTGTCGCCAACAAGGACGATTTCCATGCCAGCAACATCCGCGACATGCCCACTAGGGAAATCATGGGCCGTCAACACGGTGATGGGTTCCCCTTTCTTATACATGGAGCGGATGGTATTGAGGGTAACTTTCTTCCGCAAATTTGGCCCCGGAGCGCCCATGGGCGAATGCGAGCTGTATCTGGTCTGCCATCGTGATAGCAAAGGCTTTACAGAGGTTGAAGTAGGTCGTAGGTATTGCGAAAGGAGGGCACGAGACACTTGCACGACGGATATTGATGGCGACATTGCGGAAAAGCTTCGCGGTTGTTGTTGCCTGGAGATATGCAATGGCGATCGCTTAGCAAGAATTGATCTGGGTGAGAAAGAAAAGTGGCCATTGTGCTGATTTTATGATTGAGGTCGTGATCATTCCCACGCTGTGGTTCTCAGTATGGCTGGGTCAAAAATACCGACTTTGCCTCGGGAGGGGCGAAGCAGTCTAACCCAGTTGGGAGTTGAGAATCAAGGGCACGAGTATCCCTCGTTGACCTCATTGTTAACATGCTTGCCTTGGTTCTGACACATCTCCGCAGTTTGATGACTGCCAGCACTAGTTGTAGAAACCATTCCCTTCCAACCGGGCGGAAGATGACATTTGGAAGTAATGCTTGGCTAATACCAACTTCGGTACCACTGCAGATGACCTGTACCTCGTGGAAACTGGAGTCATCACAGCCCGAGGCTAGAGTATGCAAGATCTTGCCTTATAAACAGTAAGCTTCGAACAAGGGGACAATAAAGACTCCGTGATTCACACCTTTTAATAAGTCTGGTCGTGAGGAATAAAGAAGGAGCGTTCCGTTCCCCCTTTACGAAAGGAACCGCCGACTCCGGATGGCGCACTGGCCGATAAAGTCACGATAAGAAGTGCCACGACTTCCGTCATCTCCCAACCTCAACCCTCCTAACTTCCCGCAACTTCACAACACCAACACACCGCCATCCTTCGAACGCGACACACTACCTTCAGGTCTTTGGGGGCACAATAGGCAGCCAAGCTAGAGAGTGCACACCAAAGATAACCAAGAGAGGCGGGTCAAGATGTCTTCTCCTAGAAGACGCATTGAGACAGATGTGAGTGAAGCAGTCATTTCCACAAGTGGCTATGAAGTCGCAGAGACTAACGACAAGCTCACGCACCACAGGTCATGAAGTAAGTCCTTTTGAAAGCTATTTTGCAAAGATTTCCTGCTAACCCATTCGTTTTAGGATGTATGCCTTCTCAAATGCTTCAATCGCACGACTCGGTCGTGACTGACAATATCTCGCAGGCTGATGAGCGACTATGAGGTTACTCTAGTCAACGATAACAGTAAGCGGAATAATTCTTTGTGTCTTCTACGAGGTTTTCGCTAACTCGTCGCCTCTTAGTGTATGTCCTCCCCGGACCTTGAGGACATAGAGGCATTGTTCTTAACATGGGAAATAGGCAGGAGTTCTACGTTCGATTTAAAGGCCCAGAAGAGAGTCAGTACATCCTCATATATCTGGCACACACCGTGACTGATAGGCTGCAGCACCCTTCCAAGGCGGGTTATGGAAAGTCCACGTCGAGCTACCCGACCAATACCCTTATAAGTCACCGAGTATCGGCTTCGTTAACCGCATATTCCACCCAAACATTGACGAGTTGTATGTTCTATTCAAAGCAGGCGCCCGAGTACTAATAGTGGGCAGATCTGGCTCCGTTTGTCTCGATGTCATCAACCAAACTTGGTCACCAATGTTCGACATGATTAACATTTTTGAAGTATTCCTTCCACAACTCCTCCGATACCCCAACCCTACAGATCCTTTGAACGGCGAGGCGGCTGCGCTACTGATGCGAGAACCAAAGAGCTATGAGGTCAAAGTCAAGGGTTAGTCTTTACTTTAAAAGCTGTATTTGCATGTTTACTTATACCAAGCAGAGTATGTGGCGAAATATGCCAGTAAGGAGGCCGCCGACGAAGCAGGAGTCGAGTCAGATGACGATGACGATATGTCGTCAGTTGGCAGTTTTGGCGACGATGAGGATGAACAACCAGCGGGACAAATGGAGGAGGTTTAGACGCGGACCGAAGTCCTTCAAGGTCAAGCTGACCCTCACGGCTAGAGACGAAGCTGCTATCAAGACATGTATTGAAGTATGAATGGTTTTTTTCCTTTTTACGCATCGTTTAGGTGTTACAATGGATTTGGGGATTCGGAAGGGCATAGGTTTCCGGGAGTATTATTGGCAGGCAGCATATCCGATGAGCTTTCGCGTTGGTTCATAGCGCTGCGTTAGGGTTAGGATCAGATAGGAAATAAGAGCACTCTCGTCTCAGGTGTGCTAAGGTTGGTGTTGGAGTTCATTATTGCAAAATATTCACGCAGTTAGAAGCAGGAGCGAGTGGTTTGAGAACATGGCAACTCAGTTCGCACCTGAGTCATGAACAGCATGGCATTTGGCCCCCTGAATTTGGGTGGGCAAACCCTCTCATGCGAAACTCCAGGTTAATGGAAACCGACAGGTTTTCTTCGACACCATCGCTGCTGCACTGCCCAATTTCGAACCACATACCAAATACCCATCTCTGAGGGCTCTATATACTGGATGTCCTGCTCTCCGAACTCGTTATCCTTGTATTCTGGACTTAGAGAGCTTTGATAAAAGTTGTTAGAAAGAAGTGGATGCCTTGCATTTCGATGGTCATTTATTCCTTCTTTGTAAATACAGTCCTCTGGCACTCCTCTGTATGTATATAACTTGGGAAATAAATACTTCTAATTTTTTCAATCACTTACAACGTGATGAAAGACCCCACTGGTAACAACCAAAAGCCCACTGCAAACCATAAAGACCGCATTCCTATATCCTTCTCCTTCCTTCACTAATCCAAGTGCCACAACCACGAAAAGGTTCAATGGTATGCGCAACATGCCATAAACTCTGGCCCTGATCCCATCCTCCACGATTCGTCCTTTCAAATACCCAACGCTGGGCCAGTACATACCTACACACATTTCAAACACACAGAAGCTCCAAAAGGTCAGGGCCTCGGATTTAGTGACAATGGGAATGAGCAATGAGCTGGAGGCAGTGGCGAATATGATTGTGAGAAGCCGAGAAGGAGTGAGGAGGCGCTGAGAGGAGATCAGGGTGTTGAAGAGGAGGGACCCGAGCATGACGGATGCCATGAATGTAGCAAATATCATGCCTAAAGGCAGTTCTGTGGAGCCATTTGATTGCGCGGCTGCGGCAGCCTTCAGAGCAGGTGTCCAGAAGAAGACAAACAGGTACATCGAACCTTCAAAAAAGCAAGAGGCAAGACCGAGAGTGAGAATGCGACGGTCGGTCAGGACGACCTTCAGAACGGACTTAGCAGGGATGGTTGGGGCAGCAGTCTCCACAGACTGGTGACTGTCACCGTAGTTCTCGGTCTGTACACAATCTCAGCGTGAACTAAATTTGTAGGAGCTGTTCGCGTTACCCAACATGCTAAAATTATCCAAAACGCAATCACCAAGAGGCCAGCACTAGCCATGAAAGGAGCTCGCTTCGTACTCGTCACTTGAACGAGCCACTCGCTGAACAACCCTGCGAGGATCGCCACAATGCTGTTCAAAGTAGTCATAATCCCAAACATACTGCTCAGGCTCGTTCCTGCTTTTTCCACCTGCCTCTTGTGGTATTCCGTAACCATCCAGCTCTCGAAGGCACTGTACATCAAGCTTGTACTCAAACCGCCGAATACTCTGCCCAGGATGAGGATCGGTAACTTCGGAACGAGTGTCGAGAAACATGCAATTGAATATGTGACACAGAATACCAGACATGCTGTCTTGCGGCCATATCGATCTGCGAATTGGCCCACGAAATATCCTGATATGCCTCCCGAGAGGAATCCGGTTGTAAAAAGTGCAGCCACAATTGTTTCTTGGAGCCCGAATTGATCTTTATATAGACTGTATACGTATGGGCCTGTAGGCAAGTTAGTGAAATCACTTGAAAGAAAATTGCATTGCCAATATACCTTGAAGCCAGTCCGATCCCATTACTAGGCAATAGACAGTGAGAAATAATCGTGTAAATTGGCTGGCTTCTGCCTTAGCATTGGGAGTAGGAGAGGGCTGCGTCAAAGCCTTCACCTCTGGCTCTTCCCCAACATGGTATTGTCTCCAAGTGAGAAGTCCACATAGTGATACCAGCAGGGCAAATACAAGGTCGTAGAAGTTCATGGTGTGAAAGGAAGTGGGGTAAATAATTGAGGACTTCAAAAGCCCAGTACGTGAGAAGGAGAAAGCAGAAAGAACGACCGAAAGGCAGAAGAACACCAAAGCATCTTTGGCCACCAACACAAGGCAGAGTGACAGAGTTGTTCAAACATGCCTTGTCAGCAACAGTCGCGATTGAGACGGACATGTTTGAGACGTCGACCCTGGCAACCTGCAAGGCTGGCCAATTGTCATTGACCTGCAACCACGCTAACTGCATGCAGGCGAGCAGGTCGCTCAACTTCGAGCGTCGGAGCCTCGACTGCAAATTTCTTTTCCATATAATTTTAGCCATGGATTGGTAGTAAATGCTCGCAGACAGCCCATGGCGTTTGACGCAGATTGGGAAGAGGTATACCGCAAAGTTCTCATGTTTCCCCATAGAGGCTATCACCCAGATCGCTGCAGCATGTCTGGTGGGGCAGCAGCCTCGAACCCTCGATAACCTTACAACTTCAATGTTCATCACCGTACTGACATGTCCTCTTCTAGGTCGGGCGCCTGCTTCTTCCGCCACCTGGCCCGCAAGCACTGCCAACCCCCGTCCAGACGCTTGCATTCGACGGCTCCCAAGAGCTGCTCTGGACGGGCAATGAATTCGGTCGCGTCGCGAGTTTCTACGGCACCGAGCTTCAACGGTATACCTCATTTAAGGGTGGAGATGGCCCTATTCGTCAGTTGCTTGTCCATGACAAGGGGGTTATCGCATTGGCTTCGAGGAGTGTCCACATGGCAGTGAGAAGAGGAGGCCCGCTGTGGCATGTCACGTATGCTCGATGGACTTGAATAACTCGGTATAATACTGATAGGCAAATGTATAGCCATGACGAAATGAAAGACCTCCGATGTATGAGTTACACTTCCAAAGGAGCGTCTGAGATTCTTGTGGCCGGTCTGCAGGATCAGATGTTTACAATCGATGTGGAGAAAGGGACAATCATTAAACAGGTACCAAGTTCCTATATTTGCCAAGAATTTGGCTGATTGTTCAGATATCCACCCCAGATCACTATACCATCATGAAAAAGTCAAGTCGATATATCTGTGCCGCCACTCAGAAAGGCTCGGTCAATATCCTCGATCCTACAAATTTCGCCCTTGTCAGAAGTTGGAGTGCCCACCAGTCACTCATTAATGACATGGATGCCCAAACTGATTTCGTTGTCACCTGCGGCTATTCCCTTCGGCAACAGCAATCCTACATGCTTGACCCTTTAGTCAATGCCTTTGACTTGAAGAATATGGTCTCGTTATCTCCAATACCGTTCCCAGCTGGCGCGGCTTACGTTCGAATGCATCCGCGCATGTCCTCGACTTGTGTTATCGTGTCTCAGCAGGGCCAGATACATGTAGTTGATCTCATGAATGTGAATACAAGCACCGTGAGACATGCCAATGTTATGACGTATTTGAGCATGATTGAGATTGCTCCCTCAGGGGAGGCAATAGGGTTGGCAGATGCAGAGTGCAATATTCATCTCTGGGGTTCTCCTTCCAGAATCCGCTTTGCAGCAGAAGTCAGCCAGCCCTCGGAGTTCCCGGACCCGGAAGAAATCCACCCCCATGTTGACTGGGCTTTTGAGACGTGAGTAGGTCCAAGATCATCTTTTACACACTTCCTAACCTAGTGCAGGTCTCTTAGCACTATAGGATTGCCCTTTTACCGGGAGCAATTATTGTCTGCGTGGCCAAGCCATATGATATTCGAGGTTGGCGCACCACCGCCAAAACTCGATCATCAACTCATGTCTTCTTTCAAATCCACCGAGTGGGGAGGATATGGTCGGCTTGTACGTCCTGTGCAGCGAAACGTGACTGAGAACACCAGAACGGCGGAGAAGACAGCGACGAGTCTGCAAGCCCCGAAGTTTCTTAGTGAGAAGGCTAGAGAGTCAGCCAACGACTCGTCTGGTGAAAGGAGAAGTAGCGATGTAGCGGACGCAATCGGAGCTACAGAGCTTTCGAGTCTGAAAGCAGAAGTTCCAGTCATGTATCGAAACGTTGAGATAAAGTACAGCAAATTTGGCGTGGACGACTTCGACTTCGGGTAATCCCTTCCCCCATTTCAAAGATGCATCTAATTTTTTCCAGGTTCTACAATAGGACTGCTTATTCGGGTCTGGAGATTCATATCTCAAACTCCTACGCCAACCCACTTCTCCAGGTCTTACACTTCACTCCCCTGATCCGAAACCTTGCACTTCAGCATGCTGCCACCTCCTGTCTCAGTGAATCGTGTCTGCTGTGCGAAATGGGTTTCTTATTTGACATGCTCGAGAAAGCAGAGGGTTCCATTTGTCAAGCTACAAATTTACTGAAGACCTTTAGCAACCATCCTCAAGGTAGGGGATATACGCGCGAATTTGTGGACAATGTGCTGATTCATATTTCAGCTGCGCCACTGGGCTTACTCGAGGAGGATGCTCCTGGAGCTGCTTTGACGACCATGCTTCAAGGCTTGACCCGCTTTCTGCTTGACAGACTAGCTCAAGACTGGAGGAGTATACCGCCACATTCTCTTGCTTTTGAACAAGTACATAATGTCTGCCCATCTCTATCTGTCCTTGCTGATTCCTTTAGGTATTATCCACCGCCGCAACTACTTCGATTCGATGCATGAATTGCCGAAGTGAACACACCCGTCCTGGATCCACCTATGTTACTGAGCTTTCGTACCCGCTACCCGTACGCCTTCTGAAATAAAAAAATGGCATCTCTTACTAATATTTCTCAGAAAGTCATGGTTCGAAACACAAGAGCTCCCAAAAACTCGTTTTCTCAAATCCTCAAGGCAAGTGTTGAGCGCGAGACTACTAGTCGAGGATGGTGTAGCAGATGCCAACGGTATCAATCTCTCGCAACAAGGAAAACGATTCATAGCGTCCCAGCAGTCCTTGTTCTGAATGCAGCCATCAACAGCCCTGAAGCAAGGCAGTTCTGGTCGATTCCAGGATGGCTGCCCGAAGAAATTGGGGTCATCCTTGAAAACGGGCAGTTTTTCTGCTACCAGGGCGAGGATCTAAAATTCCACATTCAACGTGGGTCGCACAATATCACCATTTACTCTTTACTTGGTCTTGCGGCAGACATCGACAGTGGGCAACATCAGAAATCACATCTTGTCTCTTTGGTTAATGGTATATTTATCTTTAAATCGCAAGTCAATGTCGCTCACATTCTACAGTTGCCCATTCCCAGACTGTTGCCCCCGGTGAGAGTCAATGGCATCTCTTCAACGATTTTCTCGTCCGGCCAATACAGTCGGAAGAAGCGCTTTCATTCAACACGTCATGGAAATTGCCATCCGTGATCACATATCAAGTCAAGGCTGCCAATAACCGAATCGACAATACATGGAAGCTCAATTTGGATACCTCCATACTGTACACGGATGAAAAGTGAGGACTCGCCCCTCCTGCCTCACTTGAGACGCTGACGTTCTGTAGCACGAACTTGGGCGAGAAAGTCTATCGTCCTTTGGACCGTCTGCATGAAGCTCCTGGGGAAGGCACTATTGTTGCTCTGGATACAGAGTTCGTTTCAGTAAGACAGCCAGAAATCGAAGTGAACTCAGAAGGTGAGCGAGAAACCATACGGCCAATAGTCTATGCACTGGCCCGTGTGTCTGTGGTGCGAGGATCTGGTGAAGATGAAGGATTACCCTTCATCGATGATTACATTGCAAGCAAAGAACCCATCGTCGACTACCTGACCTCTTACTCAGGAATCGTACATGGTGATTTGGACCCGAGAATTTCGAAGCGCAACCTCCTTCCTCTGAAGGTTACGTACAAAAAGCTCTGGATCCTTTTGAATTTGGGCTGCAAATTCCTCGGTCACGGACTCAAGCAAGATTTCCGAGTAACGAATATCCACGTCCCCAAGGCGCAGGTAATCGACACAATCGATTTCTTCTACGTGAAAGAGCGCCTCCGCAAACTCTCACTCGCCTTTCTAGCCTGGTGTGTCCTGAAAGAAGACATCCAACTTGAAACACACGACAGTATCGAGGACGCGAGAACAGCATTGAAGCTGTATAAAAAGTACTTGGAATTTCAGGATGCTGGGATCTTGGAGATGATAGTCCAGGATATTTATAATAAGGGCAAGGAGACGAACTATAAGCCTCCAACGCTGAAAAGGGATGGCCATCTTATCGAGAGGACAGAGACACCACCGATTGGAGCATTGGGAGGGCATGGTCCTTCGACACCTGGGCCGGGGCCTACGACACCGGTGAGAAGACCTCTGGGGCTGGCACCTACGGCGGGAGGGAGTCCATTCAGTGGGCCAGGATGGACACCTGGGAAGGGGCTTGGAGGATCTCCTTTGAGGTAGAAGGGTGGATAGTGAGTGATGGAAGCTTTAGCGAAGACTTTCTCAGTGAAAACAAGAATCACTGCAACCTCCTTTCTTTGAAATCTAATGGCATAAATTCATCAGCTGTATTTCAGCCGTGAGAATGCTTCTAGCGTCGTTAACATCATGAACCTTATCTCAACCTGTACAAGCACAAGCCCTAATGCTTTCTTCAATGCAATTCGGACGCCCATCCTCGTCCGATCCCATGTCCGTCCTCCAGTCTGTCCATCCAAAGACTGGGCCCACCAGAAACGCCATGCAAGACCGCAAGTAAGAGCTAATTTCGAAATATAAAGGGGCGACACCATCGAGTCAAGCAGTGACATGAGGGACATCAGTCGGCACTAGCGCTCAGGTCAAAATTCTTCTCCCACAGAGACCTCAATATAGCTCCGATGCCTTCTTCGTCGTTCGCTCGGCCGCTCATGCATCTCTCGTCCTGACTGCTATCACGACCCTCATAGCTACTTCTCGCACCGCTGATAACCTTGTCCTTCCCATTCCTATTCGGCTTTCCCTCCTTCAAGCTCTGACTCAATCCATACCGTCCCACGCTGCCGCTTCCCTCACCGCTATCCCCTTTCTTGCTCGCTTGCGAAGAAGGTGGGATACGTCTATTCCTCTCCACACCAGGTAAAACGCTCAACCGCTTCAGCGCCTGCCCGACGGGATCCTGGTGCCGCCGAACAACAAGATACTCCAGACCCGTCCGCTCAAGTTGCAGCTTGATTCGCGGATCTCTCCCATCATAGCCTGCGCCCACCAAGCTCGTTCCTACGCCCGCTCCTATCCCGGCATGCACGCCGTTGATCGCAAGTCCAGGCGCCATCTGCTGGGGCTCGATATTTGACGAAGCGCGCTGGAGCCATAGTTTCTGCTGTGTTCGCGACTGCTGCGGCGGTACATAGGCATGAGATTGCGAAGACTTGCGAGATCGTGGTAGGAGAGCAGACTCGGAGTCGTCGTCTGCGGAGGAGTTATGCCTGGCTAAGTTGCCCATGGACTGCGCTCTCTTCACTTCTTCGTTTTTCTTCTGCGGCCCATCATTTGTGGTAGAGGTCGACGGTTTGTGGTTCTGCAGGAAGGGGGACGCTTCACTTGGTGTGCCGGAACCGCTGACAAAGCGGGACACGACTTCGTTGTTGCTGCTTCCTGTCTTGGGCGTGCCGTTGAAAGTCGAGATCGTTCCGTTCAGTGTCGAGGTCTGGCTTTTCTCGAGAGAATTTAGGGGAGGGGAGTGCCCTGAGGCTGTGGGCGTGGCGGTCGCGAGGGACATCTTGGTCGTAGCTGTGTTCTGGGAATGCGAGCGCTGGAGCAGTCGTTCTGTTATTACTTTTGCGTCCGCGGAGTGCTGGCGCGCGCTCTGCTTCTCGCTCCCTCCATTCGGGAGCTGCTCTGTTGGTGCAGGATGGGAGTGAAGGGGAGAGTGCGGTTCTGAGTTGTTTGCGGAGGGCTTAGCAGAGGAATGGTTGCTGGATGCTGCTGATCGCGTAGCGGATCGAGACAAGGCTGGTGACGCAGAACTTGCTTCTTCCCACTCCTCCTCTCCGTCCTCCTCGTCTTGATCGTGGTCCCCAATCTCGAAGTGAACTGATGCCGGCCTCTTGTCTGGTCCGTGGGAGGACTTCGGTCTCTTGGAGACGTCTGCAGAGGAACGGTTTCGCTTCAGATTCGTGTGGGAGTTGTTCTTCTTGAGACTGGTTGCAGAGGAGTTACGGGGGAGTTTCTTTAAGTCCGTATGCGAATCATTGCCGTGCGCCTTTGTCAGCTTGACCAAGCTTCGATTCGACGGTATCCTTGCGTGAGTTCGTCCTGCGCCGACTACATGCTTCAGGGGTTTCGTTTTCGTGTGTTGAGGGGGTGTCGTTGAGGGCGAGTCTGTCTGGCTGTGAATAGAGCTTGTTGACCGCTGCGTGCCGTGCGCGGGCCGGCCCTGCGATTGCGAGGGCAAACGCTCCGACGGCATATTATTGTGCTTGCTTTTCCTGCGAACGAATGGCTCAGCTGCAGGACGGTCCAGGTATTTGCTTGTTCGGACGTTGTCGTCGAAGCGGGTGATGACCGCATGTGGAGCATGCAAATGTGCTGGCGTTGGGGTGCCTTCCCTCCAATGAGCTTCAACCTGTTGCAATGTCCAAACTCAAAGTGGGGACATTCGATTAGACTTGGACTGAGCAGAATTTGGTATTGAGGGTTTCTAGGATTTGGAAGACTTTGAATGTACTAGAAACTGAGGGACATCTAGATTAAACGATCTGATGTTGTTCAACTTGACTTGGGACATTTGGAGCTCAGTCCGCTTTTCTCGTCCACTACGAGACTAGCATTTGGGCCTCCTCCATGACTTTCAACGTGTTCAAATACTGATTGCTCGGCCGGCAGTATTTCAAAAAGAGTTTATGTGCTCTTGATCAAATCATAGTCTAAGAAATTTTTGAGAATTTGTTCAAGGTCATTTGCCTCCCAGTAAGTTTTTGAACTTTCTGAACCAAGACTTAAGTCACTCACTCCGTCCATCAAATATCTAACCCCTATTGCTCACGTTGATGAGCTGGCCCTCCCAGTCTAGATTGGCTCACTTATGAGCCATGCAGAAGATGTCAATCAATACTTTTATCATACAGCTCAGTGTCCCAGGCAGTTGGATACAATGCAGGATTGGCATGTTGATTCAACCGACTTGTTTCTATACATTGATTGTTCTATCATACACACATTATTCCATTCACTTCCAGCACAATCCCTTCGTTCCTCAATAGCGTCTAAACCACCCCTGGTCCTTCACCAGGATTTCGGCAATGTTCTCAGATGCTCGGTACATTGAAAGCAACCGCTCCAAATCCATCTGTTGTGCTTCGCATCTCAAATCTTATTCCCCGCTAGTGCTCAAAACCTGAGAGTAATCTCGCAACAACTTGCCCTCGGAAGCAGCAGCAGCCCCCAAAATTACGGGTGACCGTAGCGACCAAAAGGCTCAATAGCTTTTTCCGCGAAATCGAACTTTTGGAAAATCGCATTTTTAACCTACTATATACTATTTACTTTAATTATCCCACTTTCAACGTATCGCACGTATTGCGTAGTACTAAAAATGCTTCCAAAGATTAATCTATACTAAATAACCATATGATATAGCCCTATTTCTAAGGCCCTAGCTAATTATTTTGCTTATATCATCTAAACTATACCAAAAATATAATAGTAGCACCCTACTTTATAGGCATAACCTTACGTAAATCAAGGTCCCTTTCTTATAAACTATTATCGTACTCGTGTGTATATATAACTCACAGGGAAGTAGCTAAAATAAAGCTATTCATAATTAATATAGGTAGTAGTAGTATTTATATTTATCCCCGCTAGAATATCTCTCCTGAAGCATAGCATATACTCCTTATTCTCAACTACTCCTAACCCCCCTTTAGCTTACGTGGTCCGTAAGGCAAATCCTATAGATTACGAGGTATATCTCCCTCACTATCTATATCCTCTATACTACTTATATTACTCGAATAATCTATATCTCCTTTATCCTCTTCTCTACTAGTATCCTTAGCCTCCTCCTCTACTATAGCCTCCTTCCCCTTTCCCTTATCCTTTATCTTCTAATCTTGTATCTGTTTTTATACTCGCTTTCTATATCTTATAGGCGGTCAAGGCTTTAGTATAAAGGATTTTATAGATATAGAGCGAGGCTTTCTAGACTTTATAGGATTAGTATTAAGTTAATAGAAAGTATAGACTTTACTATCATTATTATACCTATAATTTATATAAGCGCCGTCGAATTTATCTTCTAGAACTATATAGTATTAGAAAGGGCCCCTTAGTCTCTTCTTATTACTACAAGTAATATAAGCTTATAAAGGTTCTATACCGCGAGTATATACTAAGCTTACCTCTAAATTCGCTTTACCTTTCTCTAATCCCTTTAGCTCCCTGCCCTAGCGTAGTTTAATCTCTCTAACTTTAGCCTTATTATTAATTCGCTTTACTATATTAGTAGTATTATTAGGTAGTATAAGGAGATTAAAGTATTATTATAGAGGAATAGTAGGAGTAGTAAGAGGAGGAGGAGGATATATATAAGGAGGGAGTTAAGGAGTAGAGGAGTTTATTAGTTAAATATATTAACGGGAGAGGATATTATAGACTAAGTCTAGGTTATTAGAGGGCATATTATAGATATTATCCTTCCGCTTATTCACGCCTTTATCGCCTTTTCTACTACCTTTATCTTTACTAGAGCCGCTACCTAAAGCCATATTTAATATATCTTTAATAGAAGAGAGCTTTGGGTAATAGTGGTATTATATATTAGAATTAAAGTTATATTTAAAGGAAGTTATAGTTTAGGTTAAGATTATAGCTAGTGCGACTATATCTTTATATTTACCTTTAAGGTATAAATATTCTTAGCTATACTAACTCGCAAAGCTTAGGTATACTAATAGCTAAACTGCGCTTAACCCATATAGTTAGCTAATCTACTTCTAGAGTCCTAAGTAGATTTTTAATATAAGTTATATAAGTAAAGGGAAGTAACTAAAGGATATATTCTAGCCTATTCCCTAGTGCCCCCTCCTTAAATATCTAGAAATACTCTTAAGCTAATAACAAAGTTATATAAAAGTAGTCATATAACTACGCGGGTTAGGATAATAGGATATACTAGTGGGGAATATATTTTACTATTTACATATAGTACACGCTAGTTAAGAAGTAAATTATTTCTAATCTAGTTACCTCTTTACTATATTACTAGTTATATTTACCCTTTACCTTTTCATCCTTCCCTTTTTAGTGGGATTACCCTTTAAATTAAGTTTATACTATAGTACTAGACTTACTAGAATCTAATAGTTTTAGTTAACTAATTCGTAATAATTAATAGACTCCCTTAAAGTATATACCCCGCCGTATTTATAAGAGATAGACTCCTAATTAGCTATAGAAGCCTCCTTAGCTTAGTCTTAGGACTATAAACTTTAATTAGTATAGCTTAATAAATAATGTAAATTAAATACTTGATAATTATATTATAGGTATACGTATCCCTCGTAGTAGAGGGGTTAATTATTAACCTAATCGGGTAAGGTATAACGTTACCTTATTATATTACTAGCTATTAGGTATAGCTAATCTATAAGTGATTCGAGTTAGCTTTAATATCCTTGAATTTCTATATATAATATAGTCCGCGAACCAAAATAACTCTATATCTAGTAATACTATACTTTTACTTTTAAAATAGAAAGAATTGCCTTATTTTGGTATATTTAAGTATATTAGAATTAGTTTTTTCAAATATGTTATTCTTGGATTATAATTTCCTAGGAATAATAAGTGATACTTTCTCTTAAGGGGTATATATCCTTAATAAATAGTAAAAGTAAATATAGAAATCCGTAATAATATAATTACCCCGTACTAGCTCCTTTAATTTTCTATAAAAGTATAATTCTATTTCATCTTCGCTCTAAAACCTCTATCTTTCCTCTATATTTTTTTAACTTCGTTATTAATACTACTTCGCTATTAATACTACTTCGCTATTAATACTACTTCGCTATTAATACTACTTCGCTATTAATACTACTTCGCTATTAATACTACTTCGCTATTAATACTACTTCGCTATTAATACTAAGAGCTAGTATCTAACTACCCTCTAGTAACCTTAAGAGCTAGTATCTAACTACCCTCCGACCTTCCCTTCTTCCTCCTCCTCCTCCTCCTTCGAAAATCTCCTCCTTTAACCCCCTCCTCCTCCTCTAAATACCTCCTCCTTTAAGCCCTTCCCCTTTAAATTCAAGTTCAAAGGAGGAGGGAGTTAAAAGAGGAGGGGTTTAGAAGAGGAGGAGGAGGGAGAGCTGGCACCTAACTACTACTCCTGGTTTACTTTTACCTAGAATACTCTACCTCCTATACTATAAGTCTTTAACCTACTTACTCCTTAGAAAGCTAAATATTATAAGTAGATCCTCTCCTTTACCCTTATATCCTCGTAAGCCTTTAGGCTATTACTAAGTACCCTTGCTCTTTATTAGTTTAGAATATCTACTAACTTATTCTTATAGGAAATAGCTCTCCTCTCTCTGGTTTTAATAACTCCTCCTCCCTCTCCGATACTCATAAGCCTTTGGGCTATTACTAAGTACCCCTTATTCCTTATCTCCTAACTTATTCTCGTAGGAAATAGCCCTCCTCCCCTCCTTTACCCTTATAACCTTATAAGCCTTTGGGCTATTACTAAGTACCCCCGCTCTTTGTTAGTTTGGAATATCTACTAACTTATTCTTATAGGAAATAGCTATCCTCTCTCCGATTTCAATAACTCCTTCTCCCTCTCTAATACTTATAAGCCTTTGGGCTATTACTAAGTACCCCCGTTTATTATTAATTTGGAATATATACTAACTTAGTCTTTAGTTCTCCTCTCCTCACCTTACCTCTAACTTCGACTTCCTCATACGCCTTTGGGCTATTACTAAGTATCCCTTATTCCTCATCTTGGAATATATACTAACTTATTCTTATAGGAAATAGTCCTCCTCTCCTTCTTCTCCCTTATAACCTCACACGCCTTTGGGCTATTACTAAGTACCCCTATTCTTTATTAATTTGGAATATATACTAACTTAGTCTTTAGTTCTCTTCCCCTCTCTTTACCTCTAACTTCGACTTTGACTTCGACTTAACCTCCTCGTGTATATACCTAGTTAGTACTAGTTCTTATAACCTATAGTTAGGCTTTCTTTTTATTTAATACCCGGGTGTTTTATTTTATTAAACTTCCCTTTTATTATTTTGGGTTAGGACTTAAATGGTATCTACCTCGGGCACTTCTATACTCTTTATAGTAGCTACTACGAGTCTTCCTATAGATTGAATTATAGCGTGGGTAAGCTAGTGTATTCTCTCTCTATAGAGAAAACCGCTGCCTAAAGTCTATATAAATGTCCTAATTATCCCTCGAGTTAAAGTATAGGCACTCCTGATTCCTATTAAATTAGGTATAAAAGGATAGTAGGCGCCTTTAGGCTAGACTATAGTATTAATACTCTCTTCTCTTATACTAAACTTGGGAGACTTATTATATTTAATAGGTACTCTATAGCCTAATACCTTGCGGGGTAGTCTAGAGAGGGGTGCCTGCTTTATAATCTCGTCTTACTAGTTAATAAGTCTTAGCTAATAGCTAAGGAACTTATTAGCTACGTAGTTATATAGGTGGTGCTATATAATGAAAATTAGTACTTACTATTAGTGGTTATTAGCTTAAGTTACGCGGGTAATACCGTATAAACTCTTAGTAGTCGTTAACTTAAGTTACGCGGGTGATACTATATAAACTCTTAGTAGTTATTAGCTCGAGTTATGCGGGTAATATCGCATAAACTCTTACTTTAAATTTTCTATCCTAGGCTTTAACTTAGCTTTATTACTAAGGAGATCCCAGGAGCTTAGGTATCTTTAGAAGAATTAGTAAGCTTTTTAGGCTTATTAAGGCCTTAGTCTCAAAGGTGTTAGTCTAGCTTTCTCATTCCTTATTCCCTTTAGGGGCTTTCTAGGTAATAGTTAGGCTCTCGGGAATCTTATATAAACGTTAGAATAAATAAAGAGATATACTATATAAGTCCCCCTAAATAGATTTTAGGTTTCCTAATCTATAGCACTAGCTAGCGAACTTTAATAACCTTAATAGGTCTTAAATCGCGGGCCTAGCCCTTAGATTCCCGCTTAACTTCGGGTTAAGTAGTCCATAATAGGTTACCTATTATGGAACGTATTATACTCTTACCCTAAAGAAGAGTGCCGGGTACTAGTAATGGTCCGGATACTCCGGGTATCCCTTGAGACTCTTCGTGAGTCTCGGGCCCTGGGGCATTTTTACGGCTAGCTGATTCTATGAAGTCACGTGACCATGCGGGTCCGATATCAGATTTAAAGTTTTTGGCAACTTTATATATAGCTATAGGATATATCGCTTAGTATCTCTAGTATACTCCCTCTTAAGTCTCTCTTATAGCTCCCCCTATGTATTCTTAGTATACCTCTAACTATTAGTATTAAACTTGTCCTAGAGAGTATTAAACTCTTCCTCTTCTCGCCTTTCCTTATTATCTAGCTATACTATAATCTCCTTATTTAACTAATTAGTTTTCTTAGCTATAATAGTGCTTATAAGGTCATGTCGTTCCCTGGGCATATAAAACACGTGCTCTTTTAAGATCTTTGGGGGTAGTGTTTCCTATCTCTATGCCTTGCGATATTCGCTTAGTTATATAGTAGGGTACTGAGTTAGCTAGGTTACCTTTTTAGCTAGGTAAGCTTATATAAGGACCTCTGGTCTATCTGGTGATAGCCGCCTTAGTGGTTGAGGCCGAAGTTCTAGCTATATAGGGGAGACGGTTAGTGGAGTTAGTTATATATTAATTTCTGGTAATAACTACCTTGGTAGTTGAGGCCGAAGTTCTGGCTATATGGGGGAGACGGTTAGTGGAGTTAGTTATATATTGATTTCTAGTAATAACTGCCTTGGTGGTTAAGGCCGAAGTTCTGGCTATATGGGGGAGATAGTTAGTAGAGTTAGTTATATATTAATTTCTGGTAATAACTACCTTAGTAGTTAAGGCCGAAGTTCTAGCTATATAGGGGAGACGGTTAGTGGAGTTAGTTATATATTAATTAATATTTATGAACCCGTGTATGGAATAGTAGGCGTATATGTAGCTGTAAGGGGTATAGAAGCAGGAATTAATACTATAATTAAGACCATTATTACAGGTACTATAAGTGGTAGTTATTAGCTTAATCCTACTTCTATATCGAGAAGTCTTTGACTTTGGGAAGTAATTAATACTTATAGTTTTAAGGGGCAATTATAACTACTCCTAGTATAGCCCTATATATGGTATACTAAGTATATAGGTAGTTGCCTTTTAGGTTACTCTTCCCCTATAGATAGAATACGGCCCGTATAAGATACTCGTACGTTTACTATACGCTATCTACTAGCCTATAGCGGATCAAGGACTAGCTATATAGCACTCTTATACTCCTAGTACTAGTGCTTATAGAAGTCCGAGGGAATAAGGCCTCTGGTAGCCCTCTTTATATTACATATATATATATAAGGTAACCCTATAGCACGTGTAAAGCTACCTATATAAGGTCGGAGTAGTAGAGAAATAGACTTAAGATAGTATTATATAAGCCGGAGTATATGCCAAGTAACTACTCCAAAATAGCCCCGATATAGCTTCTTATCTATATCTAAGGGTATATAGTCTCATTATATTATTATGAGGGTTAAAACTATAGTAATCTAGTTAATTACTACTGCCTTAATATATAACTATAACGAGTATAGATCTCCTCTACTCTCCTTACCTCTAAGGTAGTATTTGATATAAGCGTGTATACCTTTAGCTCGAGAGGTAGCTCGTATACCAAAGTATAGGTATTAATCTATCTAGGCTAGTATAAGACGCTCTCTTTGGCCCTCCCTTAGCTACTTATTTTAAAGGTAAGAAATATATCCCTATGTCTTTGCGTTTAAATATTAAGTCTTAAATATAAGCTAATAGTTATTAAATTACTCTATTATATGTACTTAAATAACGGCGCGCTATATAGCATTAAATGCCTCCTAATTATCGTCTCTAACTATATTCTTATACTTGGTAAGAATATATTAATTAATATACTAAATATAAAGGAGTATAGGTATAGAGGGAAATACCTCTTCTAATACATTCTTCTAAGCTTAATCTCTATCTATAACTATAACTATAGGGTTAATTCTAAGCTCTTAAAAACACCGGAATACCTATATAAAGTCTTGTGTTATTTCACCTAGAAGGAAGTAAAAGCTAATTAAGAATATTATCCCTGAGCTTATAATACCTATAAAGCAAATTAGATATATATTAGTATAAGCTTAAGTATTTGGAAAATCTAGCTACTTATTAATTATATAGAGGAGTAGTATATTAAACTTATTAGTTTTATATATATTATTAACTAGTATAATATCTTAATTGGTTTATACTAGTTAAATCGATTCTAGATAAGTAATAAAGAGGTAATAGGTCTAATTCTTAACTATAATATTAATCTTGAAGTATATTCCCTTATCCTTTAGGTATTAGATTAAGGTATTATTAGTAGATAAACTATATATTTGCTCTCTTTTAAAAGAGGTATTAAGGTTATATATATTATATAGTTAAAGTAGGGTTATTATCGTCTCGCGGAGGTATATAATTACTTAGCCTAGCCTAATTCCTATAGATATATTAGTTCTATTACTTTTGATATATAATATATTAAACCTACCTATATTATATAGAGATCTAGCCTAGTTTATCTCTGCTTATGCTAGCTTTCGGTGCACTAGATAGGAGCTAATTAATTAACTTAGAGGGTGGTTATATATACTATATTCTCTGCTAGGCCTATAGCGGAGCTCCTATTAGGAACTACTATACTCTATAGCTAGTACTAAGAACTAATAGCCTATCTTGCGAGTAGATATATATCATTAATAGTTATATGGTCGGTTTTATGGGTGTCCCTCTCTATAACGATTACAGTTATATATAATCTTTGATCTAACGCTATTGTTTATTTTAGTTAATCGTCTAATATAGAAGGTATAGGAGTACTGAGATGTAAATACTTAAATAGCTCTATATAGCTCTTCTTTAGAGCTATAGATAGCTTCAGGAGGTAGTGGTATAGACGTAGGGTAGGGAGGGGCCTCCGCTGGCTTAGGCGATAGCGAAAGTAATACTCGTGGTGGTAGTGAGACTAATATAGAGAGTCGAATATCTATACTTGCGATACAAGTTAGTCGGGCGCACATTAATTACTAGCAAAAATATAGCGGGAGTTAATGCGATTGCGATATACTATTATTTTGGTGAGGTGTGGGTGTTTAGTTAGCCTTAAATCGACGCCATGGCGTCGATACGCTGTGCAAAGTGTGCTGTACGCAATGTCAAGTGCAACGTGCAAACTGGGGTTTTGGCAGTACAGGGGCTATCGGCCTCGGTAAGAAGGCTCCTCAGCGGAATTTTTGCTTCGCAAGGACAACCCGAACAAGCGTGTGTTGTTCAGCACGATAGCTCGTAGTTTCTCGAAGAGTCAAACCAAGCCACCAAATTCTACTGACATCCATCCAGGATACGGTCCTACGTCGAGCCAGATATTGTCGATGCTTTCGAAAGCTACCCTAAGTTCCACTCGGAAGCAAAACGCACCAAAACCCCGGCCGGATATATCGTTACATTGTTGACCTCAGCGCATCCGTGTCAGCGAACACATATCTCGGACTCGAGGCCCTGCATACATACGACGCCAATCTCTGTGCTGAATATTGCAACACTAAAATCCTCGGCACCAACTTCAACGTCGTCGCGGAGCGAGATCCTTGCCTCAACCTTTCAGACAGCCGGCCTCGAGTACAGAATACCGCGGCCAATCCCAAACCGCGATCGCCGGCTCCGACGGTTTCGAAAAGACAAACACAAACACTCCTGCCCAAAAAAAACTAGGCTGGCAAGCAACCCAACAATGCGGTGGCGACGACTCAAAAGGACACGATCATCCCAAGACCTGCATTGGCACCAGCTTCTTCCCAGGTCCGTACAACCCAGCTCTCTGCACTGTATACGCGGAAGTACAGAATGCCATTAACCAAAAGCCGCCTTTCTGGGGGAAGTGGATTGCGATTTTAACGGGGAATTATAACCCGCTGAGGTTTGTTGTCTTCAATAACTATACGTTGAAGAAGAATGGCAAGTCGTTGGGAACGTATTGTGGCTTGTACTCGCAACAGTACAGTGGTGGGGAGGCTACGTATGTTCCTAGTCGGTAGGGCCAAGATTTTGGAGTATCGAGCGCTCGTGAAGTTTCGCGAACAAAGTTGAGGGGTAGGCCAAGAGCTCTTGGTCTTGGTGGTAAAGGGTTCGGATTATTCTCGGAAGTGATGCGAGGGGATGTAACGATCTTTACTTTGCTTCCACTCGAAGCGCAAGTGTCCTGACAGAGGTTTCTTCGCTTCATAATAATCTAGCTGTAATCGTTATCAAGTATCACATCGTATCGTCGCCGTCCCTCTCCTGCCTCTAGTCCCGGCTTTAATCGTTCCCAGCCAACACCTCTTCTCTCCAAGCAAACGTCACCGCCATGCTAGCACCCGGTCCGAAAAGTATCCCAGTCCCCATCAAAACAGCGAACAGCTTCACTCAACGCGCATCCGCCCCCCCCGTGTTCAAATCCCTAAAGCACAACAAGATCCACCCTGCGCTCCCAAAGAACACAAAAGTCTCATCCGACTTCAAGAACACCCCGTCCCAGGTATCCGCAAAGAAACCCCGAGAGAGCGGAATAGGCGTGACGAAGCAGACGTGCAGATAAGTGCCGGCGGAAAGAAGAAGGAACAGAAACTCGTAGGTCCCGCGTAACCAGATCAATCCACTTGCTATATCCCGTACTCCATTCTCCTGTTCCGGGACACCCTTAAAGCATCTTGCGAGGAGCTCATGGGGGAGGGCAATCCAGATCGGGAAGAATTGCTAGGCGAAATTCCAAGTTTGCTTTGTGTCGGGAGAGAATGTTGGCGAGAGGACGCCGAGGGAAGGGATGATGTAGCCGACCACCAAGATAAGTAGCAGCGTTTTGGCGTATCTGGTTGGGAGGAGACCAGAGGAGCGGAGGGTGTACTTGCTGGGTGGGAGGGTGATGTATTGCAGGAAGAGAGAGAGAGGGACGATCTGACCGCCGCCCAGAAGTTGCATTGCTAGGCCAAATGCGAATGATCTATCTCGTGTTAGTTTTCTGGGGAACTGTATATTGGGACGGGGTGGACAAACATTGATGCTATTGTCATTGAGTTGCCTCGTCGACAGCTTTCTATTGCGATAATGGCGTTCAAACAAGTTAAATAGGTCAGGAAATTTGTAGTTTGCAATCTCTGCTGTGCATACAAACTGTCGTATTGTCCTAGTACAAGTTGCTCTGCCCAATGTCCCATTTCTAATGAAAATTAGCACCTCGCAACTTTCCTCAATATTTATAACTCACTATGTACAAGTCCAGCAATTGTCGGTGTAAAGAATACACGAAGGCCCTCACTAAGCCGTCTAACCCCTTGATTCCGGTATGTCATCCTTAACGGTACCCTCACGCCAACATCTTCAACCCATCCCATTCTTGTGGCTTCCTCGGTGATTGGCAGCCATTCTGACACACTTGTATTTCAGCACCGTCCTCGCTGTCAAGAAAAAGGTAAACGGTGGAAGCGCCCAGAGACCCCTGCGGAAAGGAGCCTCTCTCTGCACGACTGAAGACTTGTCACTGGGCTGCATGGTTGATAAGTGACCTCAAAAGTTCGAGCCTGCAGCAGGGGTTCCGAAACGACAGGAAATGAAAGGTGGAATACATAGGAAGGAGAAATAGCCCCATTCACCTGCTTGCTAAAGCAGAGATCGGCCCTCCGACACGCTCTGGGAGTCTCTGCCCCTAGGTAACTATACCCGATCTTCGGTTTGAGTACGTCGTAGCAATGCAGGGGGCGTTCCGGCTAATAGATTAACGTCGAAGGTTTGAGGCAGTCGTGCCTTCCTAATTCAGAAGGCTCGAGGATAGTAGTTGTCAAATAATTTCGTGCCTTCCCTATTAGAAAGTAGCTTGGAAATTGTGCCTAGGGTCCTTGCTCGGCTTCCTTAGATTAAAATAAAGTTATTCCTAGGTGAAATAAAATAAAATAAAATGAAAGCTAGTCAGATTTATAAGAGTTATCTACTTTATAAATATAAATATGTTATATTGTATACGTTACCCCTCATGTCTTGATCCTGAAGGGCGTTAGTAACGAGCCCGATCTCAGTAGTCTGTGCGCACAGAGCATTTTCCAGGCAGCTTCAGGCATAGCGGAACTCGCTTATAGGCTTTCCAAAACCAAAAGCCTACGAAATCACTTCAACTTTATGAGACGATAATAGACAACCAGGACTCAACATTTAGAACCTAAGAGGCAAAGTAACTAAAGTTTAATTTCAACAATTAATTTTCAAAGAATTTGATGGTTTTGAATTTGAAATATAACTAAAATGCCCTGGACGCACTGACTGCTGGGGTTGGGCTCGTGACGCCAGCTCGACGCCTTCTCTAGGCAAGTATTAGCATGGGCTTATTTCGGTAGGGTAGGGGCGAACTTACTACTATTACAGGCTTGGTGTGTGTAGCAGGGGCTAGGTACGGTACCAGAGACTCCGCTGTGCGACGCCTCTAGTTCAGTCCCCAGATTATAGAGAGCATCGACTCCGAATGGAAGTCAAGTCTTCAGCCTTAAACTTTCCCTGAAACAGCTCCACCTCACGTAAGCGAAACAAAAGTGCACAAGAACTTGGACGAAACGATGAAACCGGGGCCTTCGACCCAATGAGGACGGTCTCTTTCCTTGGGTTTGCCGAGAAAGAAAAATTCGGCTTTTGTTGCCTGCCTGCCCCCTTGGGCCCTTCCTGCAAAATGATCCTCGTCCGATGATCCAGGGACGAGGAAAAGTGCCCTAGGGAATGAATACCCGGCTGCTGCATCATAGCTAAGTTTTGTGCTCGATCAGCGGAGTTTCGGGTACCAGTTATCTCTCGGTATTGCTGACGTTCAGGGTCGGGATCAGGATGCCGTGCCGAGTCCAGAGTGAGGCGTGCACACCACCTTGAACCCGGTAGACGCGAGTGGGTGAGAGGCGCTGTGATACGAGCTGCATTCGTTGAACACTGGTTGGGCGGTATCGGTGTTTGAAGTTTTGTTGAATTCTTTTCAGCGTTCAAGGGTTGGCGTGTCCCGGGAAATACCCGGATGGACCGGGAAAGACGTTGAATGCTGTCGATCAACAGATATCCCTTCCCCTCTATGCACTTTGCTCTAAATTTAAAACGATGCGAAGTTTCCACGATCATGCTTTGAGATAAGTCTTATCATCCAATGTGTTTCTTCTTTTGCTCCTCCTTGCTTCTCACCCTAGGTGGGAAATTATCAGAAAGGGGCTGGCTGTCCACCTCAAATAAGTTCGAAGAGAAAGCTGGCTGCGAAGAGAAAGCTGACTCGATATGATGAAATGGCGCGTGAAAAGAACTCGTGAGCTACCATAGAGACGAAATTACGTGACAAAAGACCACGCTTGAAAGGCCGACAATGATCTCAAACTCCTAAATTCCATTCCAGACTATCATCTATCTACCTCCCTCTCATCGCAATCAATGAACATAGTACATTTTCCCATCCCAACCCATCCCTTGCCCATTCATCCAGTCCCATATGCCTTGACCTGAGCCTCATAATATAGATTCAGCCGCCGTATCGCATCCCATCGCATTAAACAACCTCCCATCCAGAGCCTCCGTTGTCCCCTTGGGAAATATTGAACCTAGGAGACAAAAAAACCTACAACGGAAAAACAACAACAACAAGGGTATGTCCATAAAAGTGCCCATCGCTTAGCATCATTGTAAGCTATGATACAGGGGTGTATGGTGAAGTAAAGGTCAACAAAAAAATGCGCAAAACCGGCCTGGCCATCTCGTCATGAAAAATTCGGTTGGTGGTATAAGGCGTAAAAATCATTCGATCGATCCCGGTGTTGAAGGCAAAGAAAATCAGAGGTAGGTATATATCGGCGGATAAGTTGATGCCCTTAGCTTTCCTCCATGATGCCTACATCACCGCCGCCTTCTTCTCGCCATTCACGGCTGCGTTCGGTCAATCGCTTGACGCCTCCGACTCGTCCAGCCCAGATACTCTCGACTGGAGTTCGGAAGGTATATCCTCGCTGGCTGCTGATGACTCCAATGGCTTGGAGCACGGCCTTCCTGCTATCTCGACCGAACACTGCAGGATGATTAATCCACTCCAGACTAGCTTCAAGCTCTGCGTCGAGAGCTGAGACCGTCGTTGGGTCTATGCCCGGAGATGAGTTCATTGAAAGTGCGTCATTCGAGTGATGACGTGGAATGGAGGGCGCACGATGAGAAGAGGGTGTGTGAGCGGATGTTGGTGATGGTGTATTGCGGCGGTCCTCGGGGGCAGTAGAAGTCGGAGATGAGTTGGTGGTAATGGATGATTGATTCGGAGATTTCATCGTGCTAGGGGTAGGAGGGATCGGAGGGAGGCCGCCCTTGCCCAGGCCCTTAAGAATTGACCGTGTCTCATTGAGAAGATGTTGGGCGCGTTCGTGCTGGCCACGAGACACAAGAGTGAGAGCGCGTGTAAGCATGTCTGATGTGAGAAGTTCCATTCTGCGCTGGACGACGAGAGGGTGTGGAGGAATTGGAGGAGTGTTTGGCCATTGCGACTTCTTTTGGTTTGTGGGAGCGGGCAGCATCGTAATTGCGAGAAGTGAAGGTCGAGGGAGGTGAGTCAATGTACCGTCGCGAAGGATGTCGCCCCATGTGAGATCAGCTTGGATGAGAGGAACCTCTTCGATGGAAACGGCGCGCTCATCTTCCTTATCCAGGGGGCCACCAAGGGCCTCAAGTCCGGAGACAATGGACTCCCAAGGATCTTGAGGTAGCTGCTCTTGCGAGGCGTTGTCGGGAGAAATAACCAGCTGGACCAGGATATCTCTCTTGTCACCAAATCTGAGATCCCCTAGAGAAGCTTCGGCATCTTTGCCTGTCGCTCGCTTCGTGATTTGGAGTGCACCACTAATCTTGACGAATTTCGCTGGTGATCCTTCAGGAAGTCGTAGCTTGAGCTTCACGTTCTGATGTGACATGGTTTGCATGGCGCCGAGGCAGCCCGCAAGACATTCTCGCAACATCATCCAGTCCTTGACATAAGTGTACGATGCTTTTGTCCGAGTAGACAACTCGATCATCGTATCAGGCTTATGTGTCATGCCAAGACCAAACGAATGAATGGCAATTCTGCAGTGGTTAGATTATAGTTGTTGGTAGTTGGAAGGATAAACCTACTTTGCCGCCTCTGCTCTTGATACAACGAAGTCGACGCTCTCAGCATCTGAGGTTGACGAGTCGCTGATCAAGAGAATCGAAGCGACGGGATTGTTCGACTTTCGCTGCATAAGCAGGTCCATCGCGATATTGGCTCCCTCCACAACATCAGCACGATGGCTCTTCTGGCCAACAGGTCTGACCGATGCTAGAATGTTCGACCATCCATTCCAAGTCTTTGTCGTCATTCCAACGAGGGGTGCTGCTCCACCGCTAGATCCAAACGTAACCAAACCCATGCGATCTCTGTCGCCAAGATTTTGGACCATAAACTTCAGCGCATCACGTACGAGACTAATCTTCACACCTTGCATGGATGAAGATATCGGAATGACGACAACGATATCCACGGGAACATGAACAGGCGCTGGAAGTCGCATGCCTCGAGTTGCAGCGGTGTACTCTGTTGGAGCAGTCGTTGCAGAGCGCCCGGCTCCATACGAAGATGAGTTGACCGATGAGACACGTTTGGGGTTCGATACCCTTTGCCAGTCCTCCTCTTCCTCTGACAACTCGTAGTCTGGACTTCTAATCGGAGAACCCTCAACAGCATTCAGGTCTAGAAGTGCTTGTTGCCAGAGCTTCAATTGGTTTCTGTTCTCGAATCGCAGATGGAACGATGGCAATTCGGCCACCGATAGACTGAGGGTTAAAATATTCTCCTCTGTAGGTCGCAGATTAGACATGGTGATTTTTTCGGTCTGTCCAAGTTGGGCTTTACCAGTCCCAGATTCGGTCACCTCATTAAGGTGCTTCTTGATCAAGATGGATCCTTTGAGCGTGAATCGTGTGTTCTTGCGTGCTGTATTTGGATCGTCCCATTGCTGAGGAAGAGCAACCTTCTTTTCTTTCACGCAAATGAGCATCTCAGCAAATAGGAAACACTCCAGCTCTTGCCAAGACTGCTTGTCTTTGCCGACTCGAATTGTACCGTACAAACGTAGTTTTCCGAATCTATCAATATTATTAGCTGAGGTCAGATCCGGCATCGGGAAGAGTGCTAACCTATTGAAATCCAGGCCATGCCAGTTCTCTACTCTATTTCTAAGGCGTTCGGTGATTTCTTCCAACACCTCAGGGGGCTCATATGGGTAGAATCGTGGAGCACTTTGTGCTGGAGATGGTGGTCGAGCATATGTATCTTCGGGCCGGGGTGCTGGTAGAGGAGGTGCGCTTCGTAGATCATCAGGATCAGGTCGCCACTTGTTGTCTGGAACTTCGACAGTGACAAGGCATGTAAGCGTCTGTTGTTGACGAGACCGATTCAGGGTCGGGAACTCGGAACGCACGCTGACAGATGGGGCGGGTATGGGGTTTCTGGTGACGCTTGCTCTTGGGCTGATGAGGCTTGTCTCCATGGACTGGACGTCGTAGTCGTGTCGCCGAGGAGGTCCACTTGTTGTCGTCTCTGGGTAGCCAAGAGATGACGGAGCACCAGTGACCTCTGAATCGTTCCGGTTGTGTCCAGCTCGTGGTGGCTGTTGGGTGGTGAATCTGCCAGCTCGGTCCCTGCTGTCCCTGCTATCTCTACTACTCCCTCCTCCATTGTTGCTGTCTCTTGAATCTCTGCTGCTGTCCCGGGCATCTCTGGGCGGTGGTCCCGCATTCGAGCTTCTGCTGCGCGGCCGTACGGTCTGGCTGTCCCACGGGGTGGGAGTAGGAGTTTGGTTGGAGCGTGTCGACTGGTCGCTCGCCGAAACTGATCGCACAATACTACTTAGCTTCTCTAAAAGGAGGTCTCGCATCAGCTATCTGGTTGGGAGCACGAACCACCGTTGAATTTCTTACCAATGTCCAGCACATTCCCCCCTCTGCTTGTATCCAGGCCCAATGGCGCATTGCACGTCGGGCAGTACTGCGACTCGAACTCCTTGATGTACTCGTAGAAGCACGCTTCGTGGGACACATGGCCGCACGAGAACTGCAATATCCGCTCACCGCGAAGGGTATGCTCCAAAGGCTCTTCACACACCGCGCACTCGCTGCCGACAAACGTCCTCTCCCGCCGTGTACGACTTCTGTCGGTGTCCAACATTCCTGCCATGCCTCCTCCCGCTCGCTTGCGCAGGTCGCCCGTTCCCAGCAAGGGCTCTCTCGAATGGAGCGATGATAGCGACGGCTTCGACTTGGATGACTTCTCTGAGAGGCGAGGAGAGTCAACGATCATATGAGATGAGGTTTCTGTGGAGCACGGAGGGTTAGTTGGGAGGTCAACAGTCGCATCGGATCACCAACGGCTCAGAGGGGCGGAGGAGAGGCAAAAATTGGCATAGGCCGCTGCGTACTCTTTTGGACGTTTAGACTCCCTTGGGGATGAGGATTGGGATTGGGACGGGTATGGGTATGGGTCAGGAATCCTGCAACGCGTGCTCCACCAGGTTGCTCCTTGTCCCCGGTCGTTGCTCGCCTCCTGGGTCTTTTATCCGAGTTGCTGAGCAGTCCAAGCTCATACAACGCCGAAACCTGGTCGAGTTCTTTCTGCGCGTGAGGCCTAGGGGTGGCGCTGGCCGCAGAAGACGGGGTCGGGTCGCGATGGAAGGGGGACGAGTGGCCGAAGAAGCCTTTCGACATGTATCCGGAGCAATGTCTGCGGCTGTTGCAGACCTCGACGACGTGCCTCGCAAGAGCAGAGGTCTTACAGCAGCGTGGGAGGGGCTGCGGAGGCGAATGGCACTCCTAGGCCGTTTATATTGGGTTCCGGCCTCCTGTAGCTGTTTCACGCACGACACAAGCGTAGAGAGGGTTGGGGGCTGCCGGGGCGAGGCTGGCCTTGAGCTGGAGACGAGAGATCTTCTGGATTTTCGGTAAAGCAAAGACGGGGCTGGGCACTCCGCGAAGTTGCAGCTGTGAGCTGGGTGGTTATATGTGCCGACAAGGCGATTGATTGCGCTGCAGAGAGCTCAGAGGAGCGAGGAGCGATCGCACAGCGATTGCATTGAGTGTTGAAGAGGGACTCGTTCTGTGGGTCGGCAAGGAAGGGCAATGGCATTAATGGAAGAAGGACGTGTGGAGCGAGTGGGCAGCGGAGAGGGGGGAGGGGAGAGAGGTGTGCGCCGCCATTCGAGGCTTGAGTTGGTGGGAGGATCTGACCAGGGGCGTCCTCTCGACGGCAGACAGGGCTGCGCGGCAGAGGCTGGAGGGGAGCGTCGTTCCTGGCGAGGAGGCACTTGATCTGATATGTCGATTGTTCGATTGTTCAATGATTCGATGATTCGATGATTCGGTGCCGGCACCACGCTCTAGAAGTCTGGGACGGGACAGCAGTACTACCGCAGCCTTCACGATTCATCAGACAATATCGGGTCCAACTCCACAGAGGAGCCGGCCGCCCCACGATGCTTCGATTTGTGTTGTGCCCTTGTGCCCTTGTGCCTTGTGCCTTGTGCCCTTGTGCCCTCCGTCTCCCATCCTTCCTTCGCCGGCTCACGGCCTCTGTTGCTCGGACGTTCGTCGTCGACCGTTCGGGGGGCCCTGCTGCGGTTTGGCAAGATGGGCGATGGGGCGATGGGCGATGGCCATGTCCCATGGCCAGTGGCCTGCAGGTTGTGATTCGAGGTGCAGCTGTGAGCCAATGCCGCGGTCAAAGTTGACCAGGAGGGATGATGCTGGTTGATGCTGGCTGTTGCTGGCTGGCTGCCCGTGCGGTCGGTCGCTACGGCAGGCCGGCAGGCCAGCAAAGAACTCAGGGAAAACACGACCCTCACCAAAACTGCTGCAGATGAACTGTGGTCGCGGCCGGGGGGGTCTTGGAATCAAAAGTCGAGCGGGAAGACACCCCAGAGCGCCACCAGAGGCCGTGGATGACGCCTCCAGGCTTGAGAGCTGGAGCTGGAACGGCTCTGCCAATGGCGAGGCGTGCGTGGCGCAGGCTGTGGCGCCCCTCGCTGATAAATCTGTACTTACTGTACGGTACGGTACTTTGCGGTACGGAATACGATACACCACAATTCCGCGTGCTGAGGGACGGTTTGGTTGGGACCGGGCACTGGCAGTGACAGGAGTTGTGCTCACCCCCACTGCCCCGCCGCGTACGGATACATTTCTCGTGTTGTGACTCTCTGAGGCACTACTACTGAGGTGAGAACACTGAGAACAGGCCTGTGCTGCACCACTGCTGGACTACTGCTGGTGGCCGAAGGACTCTGCATTAGCACCGTTCAGTCTCGCCGGAAAGCCGTTAGCCTCCAGGGAATGCCGTTCGAAGGATGCAGTCTGCGTGGAGAATCGTTAGTGTTCTAGAACTACCCACAATACAGTAGTACTGAAGGTGGCCAGGCATGCTGACTGTCAACCCTGCCCCGACGACTGGAGCGAGCTGTCAAGAGGGCCTCGCTGACAGCGGCACCGCGGCAGCGCGGGTCCTCCAGTCTCCAGTCTCCAGTATCCAGTCTCCAGTCCTGGACCTGCCCCTCTCCTGCGTGAGCGCGTTTGCAGTTCTGTACCTCCATCGGCTCAACACACCCTGCTTGAACACCCTTCTCGACGTGGGAGCGATGGCTTCTGCAGCGTTCTGCAGCACTGCAGCCTGCAGTGCTGTATGCCAGGGCCCAAGGCGGCACTACTGGGCTGGCTTCCAAAAGCAACCAAAAGCAGCACTCCTTTGCTTCTTCGACCCCTGTCCCGCGCGACGTTTCCCGCGATTCTGGGGCCACCCCCCTTGCGCTCCTTGGGGGAACCAACCCTGGTCGTTTTGCAAGGAACGTCCCAATGGTGCCACCCCCCCTCCACCCCCCCCTCCACCCCTACTCCCTGACAAGATCGAGGTGGACATCTGTGGTGAGATCCAGCAGCCCAAGTCAGCCTGCGTCCGGGACCGTGCTTCCTGGGAGACTTTTCCAAGGAAAAAATAATAATAATGGAGGGTCCTTCGTCAAGCTCGGCCAGGACACCTTCAACGCGTTTCTGCTCGAACTCGAATGCTTCCTTCTACACATGCCTGGCAGACAACAAGACTTCGTTTGAGAGCGACTCTGCAGGTCGTTGCTTCTTCGGCGGTGCCGTTGTTGCACCCAGGCAGACGTGGGCAAAAAACTTCCTTCAGACTGATGCGTGGTAAGCTTGTTGGATAAAAAAAGTCCAACGGTCCGAAGACGGATAAATCTCCGACGGAACCACAGACAGGCGGGCGTGCTCTTCCAGAAACAGTCTCTTAAATTATCCCAATCCGAAAGAAGTCTCTTTTCGGGTGTCGTACATATCTCCCAGGAGGTTGTGAATCTCCCACTAGGGAATTTGGCCGAAGATCCTGGGGTTGTAATTACTTTGCTATGACGGTGCCTATTTCGATATACACTGCCCTATGAGGCCACCAATACGACGTTCCGACAAATTGGAACACCACTCCGGCGGAACATTCGAAGGAAGCTTGCGCCTGTTTTCTTGAGTCCTTGACATGATGTCTTGACAGGGCACGTGGCGAGCAAGACATCCCTTTCACTTCAGCTCACATCTTCAACGCCTCTGGACATATGTTTCGCCACATACAAAAACACCACGGCACTTCATAAGTAATATCCAAAATTTATGTGCATCAACCACACTCCACGACGGATTCGGGGACGCCACTTCACTCGCCAACGAATGCCAAATTCGTCATGGAAGAAACCGGGTTGGCGGTGACGGGAGCCCGTTGAGCTTTCTGTACCCCCCAATTGCGTCCCCAAAATGATCCGCCCCATGGAATGTAACCTTCCACAGGAATATCACTGCGCCATCGATGACACCTTGCCCTTGCCGGACAAAACCTTAATCCACGGCCACATCGTATCTATTGCACCGTACGAAGATATCTCAAGGATCCAAGAAACATTTACTGGCAACGATACTTGTCAGAGAATAATGAAAGATGCCCCTTTCTTGTGCGCCGCGCCTTCTGGAAACCCAGCGATCAAAATTATGGATCTCCACAACTTCCCGATGCGAAGTCTTTGAGACAAGGCACCCAACTGCAAGCGGTGCCTCGACATCCTGACAGGCCCAGAAATGACAAACCACTTCCGTAACACCGGTCCAGCTTGCTTCCTTACTGCTCTCTTTTTCCACATCTTGATCGTTTCATCCATTGTCCCAACGTTGAACCCAATTCAAGTTTCTACGTATCTCACTCGCTAGACGGTTGATGTTCAGGTGCTAGATGTCAACGCGGAACCTTCAGAACCCGATTGTCCCCCAGCTAGTAGCTGTCAATTTAGAATACTAGTGCACTGTCATGCAAAGCCAGCGCGTTTCTTATTGTCACCGAGAGGAACAGAAGAGTTCTGCATGTGAATCTAAGATGCAGAAACTCACCACATCAAAATGAAGCACACGAGGTCCAGACCCCAATAATAAAAAGCAACCCTACACCTCGAACAAAAACAAAACATATCAAGATGCATCTTTCTCCGGCCCTAAAACAAATCCTCTTCCAACCACAATTATCTCCAAAGATTCCAATTCTCTACCAACTCCCAACTCCTCCTCGTCTGCCAAGCAGCGGGCACCCAGCCATCTTCCACTCCGAGCCGCGAAAATCACCAGCACGCCAACCATCGTCAATCCAGTAATATTAGCCGCAGACATTTTTCGTCGCGAGTCCACACACAGACGCGCACCTACCAGTACAAATTAGCGGTTTCCGGAGTCCGGACACACCGCACTGACTAACGTACCCCGTTGCACCTCGCATGGCGTCTTCACGACGTCAAACATTGGCTCCACCTGCGTCGAACAAGCGAGGAACATTTTTCGAAGACAATAATCGCAGCTACTGTAGCGAGTCGCGGCGATTGGTAACCGGGCGAGTGAGACCTGCATCGTTAGCAACCTTTTCCTCGGGCCTTCGTCAAGCCACATCGAACATTCGAATTTGCATCGAATCCAATGAGCGACGACCTTCGCCGAGGAACACTGCAGGGCTCTTCCAGCCCGCCGTTTTTTGCCTCTACTGTATCTCCAGATCTCCCATTATTCCATGAGTCCCACGTTCGTGTCCCTTCGGCCTGTGCCGGCGCGTCCAGGCAAGGAAGGTGCATTGCCGTGTCCGCCTCCTCCTCCTCTATCTATCTATCCCTCAATGCAAAGGCCGGCAAACACCTTTCCTCCTTCCTACCCTGATTGTTTGGATTCATTTCAGCTGTATCTACATGCCTCTCTTGTGATCTGTCAAAGATTCAAGGTTCCAACCGCGATCTACATCAGCACACTTCAGTTGGGCGTAGTGGGATAGCGCAAGTGCCACGTTTTTCACACATGGCAGTCTGCTAGTCATGGCTGAGGAAATGGCGCCGTTCGCCTCGCCTCGCCTCGCGTGGTTAGTTTAGCGACAAGTGGCAAGGCAATTTTGCGAGCCGATCTTACTGTACTATTGTTGCGCCATCCTTAAGGACAAGGTTCATGCATTAATGTTCGCATTGAATGACTCGGCTCGCTCCTGATCGGCAACGCTTAGATCTCGATGGTTAGCCGTTGTGACGGCAGATCATTCATGGAGAACAGATCGAAATTAAGTTTGATTGCCTGCTTTCGAAAACGGATCATCATATATGCTCTCGATATGAATTAATATCGATATGCATTACTATCGAGAACTGGCGGGAAGAGATTTTCAAACTAGCAGCATTAAGTTTGGGCATCACGTGCGCCTTACACAAACCCCTGTCGATCGTATAAACCACATGAGCCTCTCGATTCCAGGCTGCTCCAGACGGCGGGCACCAAGTCTTTACTGTCTAGAAATAATTTCACAAAGTCTCCCAACTTCGTACGCCCTACGGATCCTCCCAGAAGTCCTGGCCAAGCAATCCATGACATCGAAATGCCACACTTCTCCAACTTCAGTTTCCTGCACCTCGTCCGAAGTAATCTCCTTCGGAACCCCAATCACCAAACTCTCCCCACAATCCGAAGATCCGAAAGACTACTATCCATTTCCCTGACTCCCACAGTCTTGCTCTAGCCCTAAATCCCAACGTCTCCCCGTCAGCGTCTGGGATACATCCGAGCCTCGAAGCATCAACCCTGAAAACCCCCAATCAGGCGGAGATCTAGCCTCATCGAGCCGTTAGTTCAACGCCCCAGAAACTACAACTAGCAGATGTCAAAGCGTGCGCCAGACACAACTTGGACGCAATCATGCTGAGGCGGAGTCGTGAACCAGATACGTGGTTCCTCTCCAGCCTTTCAAATCGATTTTTGATTTTTGATGTGGGGTTGTGCTATATTGGATCGACAAAGCTGGATATCAAAGCCAAGCCTTGACGATGGCTTCATCAAGGCACTCCCCGTCAGGAACAAGTAGCCCCATCGTCAAGCCTTGGGAATCTCGATCCTCACCCATTTATTCCTCCAAGCAAAGTCACAGCACGGGCTTGAGGCCGTCCTAATGCATTCCAAGCCAATATCAAGGATTTAGATGAGCAAGATCACATTCTCAGTGTTCTCTCAGATCATTCCTGTTTTTGAACAGCCCCCGCCGACGCCATGCTATGTATGCGCTCAGGTCCGTCCCGCACAATCCATCCCATCATGGGATCCAGACTCGCCGACGCAAGTCACGCCTCCCAAACTTTCTTCAGCAAGGTTGACTCTTCCCGTCCAGAAGCGACCCAGAGCTGAGCACGGCCAATTCCAATTCACGCATTGCTTAGCTTGGATCAGTGCGAAGGGATGCATATGCCGAAGGCTCGTCCTTGCACCTTTCCTCAAAAGACCGGAATCTGGAAGGATTGGATGATATGAGGATCACTATCTCCAACTCACGACAGAACAGAAGACTGCGCCTCAATCGGGCAGGAAACACAAATACTCTCTGCACCCCCCACCCCCCAAAACATTATCCCCTCTCTGCATTCCGGCAAAACCTTCTCCATGTCGTGACTTCTCTTTTTCTCGTTCATCAGCCCCTTCGGCTTCTCGAACACGATGACTCCGTGGAGATGTTTCCAAAAGCAGACAGACGGAAAGCCCTCCCTTTCGGCCAAAAAAAGAGGCACAGAGAAAACGCTAAAGCTCTTGGGAGACACTCTCACTGATGGAGGACAGGCGTGCTTCGCTTCAATTGCCAGTCCAAGAGAGCATTTCGGCCATCCATCTGGATGCAGCGGGTCCCAAGGTCAATTTCCTGAGTGGAAACACAGATAAGCGGGATGTCGTTCGCTGCCCCTGAAATTGCATGAGCAGGGAGAGAGTTAACCCCGCTTCCTCATGTCTGTTTCAGACCCTAAGCTCCATCCGAAGGACGCTGGATTTAGAAACGGAACCCCGGCGCGGCGGGGTGCCATGCTGTCATCACACTGTCATCACACTGCCATCACGCTGCTGAAACAGCAGCGCTGGCACATTGGTACTGTACCGTACCGTACCGTCCTTCCCGGCCAAACTCTCAAAACTCCTTGCCAAAAGACACGTTTGAGACGGAGAGTTCTACCACCAATCACAGGCTGCGCCTCAAGACTCATCACTTGCCGTACCCACGGACCTCCTTTTGAACCACCCTCACCGCCCCCGACCGCTCTGTACGACAACGTTCACTCGCAGCAAGCAAGCAAGCAATCAATCGATCAGCAACGAAGCAACCAACGACGCACATCATGTCGATCACCAACGCAATCGCGAAAACAATAGTACATCAACCCCGCCAATCTCCAATTCTTCCCATCCTAATCCCCTCATTGGCCGATCATTTTCTCCAATGCAACACACGGACTTCTTCCGCCAAATCACTTGATCCAGACCGTCCGAGCGTACAGACGCCTTCTGTGCTGTCTAGGTGACGGCAAAAAACTCAATATAAGGATACCCTAGATAAGGATATCCTTGTTTTTGAGGATACATCTGCTGGCCCCGCAGGGATTGATTCTGCTGTGTGCCACACCTCGCTGTAAGGATACCTCAGTATATCCTTAAGAATCGGCGACAAAAACCCCTATTATTATAGCGAAGTTTTTGCTGGTAGACCCCATTCAATGCGAAGCACCCCGGAGTGCGGGTCTCCGTTCCCCGAGCTTCCCCATTCCCAGCATCCACTGACAAGGTCCATCTTCAACGTCATGATGAACGCAGCACGATCCTCGTCCGAGATCCTCCACCAAGACGGCAGGACGCCACGCACCCCCCATCCCGTCGAACAAAATTACCACTTTCCTGGTACTGGTACGCGTCTCCTTGATGCCGCGGCAGCCTCGCCTTCCCGCCCTGTTCTTCCCGCCGACTTCAGCCTCATCTCTCCTCTCCCGTCCCTCTTCAGCAAAGGATCTGTGACAGGGTTCTCCACACAATCGTCGCATGCAGACGGGCTGGCATGTAAATCTCCTTCCTCCCAAATCCACTCGCCGCCTCCCAATTCAATTGGAATTGAGAAGATTAGAGTTGCGGTAAGTGAGGTCATGATGGCGATATTTTCCGGAGGGTTGCCGCATCCTCGCGGTCTGTTTTGGTGAGCTGCGTCATGGTTCACTCGAGAGGATGGCATGATACAGAGAACGGGAACGAACTCTCTTCTCTCCCATCTCCCCAAACCTTCTCCGTCCCCGCCAAACAGCGCTCCCCTCTCTTCTCCCACAACTCCAGGGCGATCCAAAACCCGTAAAATAAAAAAAATTCCGCAAAACAGTTCATAGTTCCATCACAGATCTCAACCAGTTCACCACGTTTCGAAACCACCCTTAGGATGCAAATCGAGGGTCTTACCCACCCACACCAACTCTCGATCATGGGAATGAGCCCCAAGCGTCCGTGGTCCAAATAAGCTCACCCCCCTATCGAGATGGGAGGGCGACAACAGAGCAGTGCAGATACCCAGCTGCACCTCAAGCACATCGAGGAAGTCCGTGCACGGGGGAAGGGGGCCATACCGCGAACCCGTGGACTGTGCTGTGCTGTGCTATGCTGTGCTGTTAAGACACAAAATTCGCAGTCGTGGCCGCCTCTTGTTTCGATCCCCTTCTGAAACACGAGAAGATGGTAAGTTCGTCTTGTTCATGATCTTCAGTCAGGTGTCTTTTCGCTCGGCGTGGTGATCGTCAATCTATCCCTTCGTCCGCTGAGAACTGTCCAGCACTAGCAAAGGGGGGTGGTGGCTGCACGTAAGCCTCACATCGCTTTATTACGCTTCAAGAGGCTTGCGTGCAGCCACCACCCCCCCTTTGCTAGTGCTGGACAGTTCTCAGCGGACGAAGGGATACTTCGAAGGGGGGTGATGACGTTTGTTAGGGCTCGCCGGCGCTGATCTCCGATTGCCTTTGCGAATGGCGGACCGTGAACCCCGGGGTCGGGAAACAGATGTAGTGGAGATTTCAATTTCCGACTTCTGGTTTGCGGGATGGAAACCCTGTAGTGGGCTAATTATAGGACTGCCACTTTCCCGCTGTTACACAATACGACCCGAAGCAAGACAGATGGTGGCTTGTTCGGTGGATAGATAGAATTCCCCTCTGCTGAGATTTACCTAGCTTTGTTAATTAAGAGCACAGAAAAACAAAGAAGGAGGCTGAGAGCGGGGTTGGGTGGTTTGCGGTGCCGAGTGTGGAAAGGTGTGGGGGGACCGGGGAAATGAGAAGGTGTTGCTGTATTAGAGTTGGAATCATTGTTGGTGGAGATGCAAGCCGATTCGGTAAATGGAAAGATCTATATTTTCACTTGTTTCTAGGTGTTGGGGGAAGGGTTTCCGGTACTAGGACTACCCCGACTCTGGACTGCGGTATTAGGACTCGGTATTTGGGAATAATTTAAAGTTGGGATTAACTGGTTGAGAAATGATACCCGCCTGTGATTCATCTTGCGGGGAGGGTAATGTGGAACTTGTAGTCCTTTCCCGTTTTGTGGGTGATATGAGCCTCCATATTAGCCATAAGTCCGATTGTCCATCTCTTATGTCACTGGGTCCTTAACTCAAAAGTCCATTCCCAGGAAAAAGGGGTAGGACATTACACCAAATCCGGACCCTTTCTGCGTCGCACAATCACATCGGTACAGTATCTGTACTATACCAGCTCCCGAGCTCCAGCTTGCCATGGACTCAACTTGTGATGGACCTCCCCAGGTCTCGATGTGAAAAACTTCCGGTGAGAAATGCCCCCGAACCGAAAAGCTCAGGGGGGCATCAATCAACCCCAGGCAAAACACAAGGCTACTGTATCCTCCCACTGGTCCACGAGACCCGAGCCGCAACTCTCTAAACCACAACCCCTGTCGTATACAAATCGCAACCTAAACGAATAACCAGTCACGCGAACCTAATGACTGTGTCCAGATAGTTCGTACTATATACATATAGGGCTTATAGGGGGTTTAGCTGGTTGATTGGTGTAGTTAATATGGAGTTCATTTTACCATATTGGAGCTCGGCGAGAATAGCTTGCTCGACGTGCAACAGAAGAGAGAAAGTTTGCACTTGTTTGAGAAGTTGACGAGGAGGGCGGAGTTCCGGCGACGAGGTACTAAATGGTTTACGTGAACTTACATCGGATTCGATGCTAGGCATTGGGTTGTTTAAAAATAGATTGCTCGATGTGCAACAGAAGTCAATTTCAGTTCGGAAAGTTACGACGGCTTTTTACCAAGTGGTTCGTTCGCGTTAGCGAGATGCTTCAAAAGAAACTCCACACTTAGATATTTAGTCGTTTCAAAATATAGCGTTCGGCGTGCTACAAAAATTCTAAAGGTTGGTTGAGACGAGAAGATGGTTGACGTGGGATTGCTGAATTCATTGGCGTTGGAAGAAGGCACAGCGCTTTCTGTGACTCGTACTCGTCTGCCGCATAAGGTCGGTCAATGATTGATTGATTGATTTAGTCATAGAATGCAGAGCCTCCTAAGGTGGTTATAAAGATGAGCGTAAATCTCCAATATATAACATACAAAGGAAAGGAAAGACCATGGTTTCTTCTGAAATAACGAGGCATAAAGACCTCGTGGCTCTCGTGACTGTCCAGACTTGATTCCCTTGCGAGGCATAAGGTCGGTCAAGGGATATTGGAATTGATGCATGATGGAGACACTTGGGCCTTCCAGACTTCACCCCCTATATTCATTCCTAATCGGAACCTGTGTCATCCCCCTCTTGAACAAGTGTCCCTTCCTTCGTATATTTGCTCACTCTTTACTGGGTCAGTTGGTGCCTGACAACGATGCATTTCGACCGAGCCCACCCTACTTTCCTCAGTCCCATATTCTTCTCCCTAGCTTCATCAGGTTCCATCTCGTTTTTCTCCGACTCGTATGATTTTCCTCCGATTGTCGATAATGATAGTAGCCTCATCGTCCAACCCAAACAGAAATGCAACCTTAGCTGCAACAAGACGTCCCTAATTCCTCCTTCAGATGGTTCATTCTTATTGATAAGTAACCGAACCCAATTATCAACCTCTTGCACTCCTTAGAAAGATATATCGTTTCAATTTCCGACGGGGAGAACGAGTTCATCTTCGCTGACACCGGTAGATCCTCGAAAGTGGCACTCTCGCAAACTTCGAACCATGTTGGAATCGTTGAGGAAGCCGGCTCTCCATTGATTTGCCTTTGGAGCGGCAAGCTAGGATTCTGCAATGGCGAAATTGGAATCCTGCTTAAACGTCTGGAAGGGTTTCCTACCGAAGGATGAAGACACTGGTCCCTGCTATACTCCTTCTCTTGGATGACTGCAGACTCCTTGCTTCAACACGAAATTGCTGTAATTTAGCAGTAGAGGATGATCTTGCATGACACACCACACGCTCAATCACGTCCATGCCTGTGTGCCCTGTTGATATCACTTTTGAGGGTCTCTGTCCATCCCCGAGAAGACCTCGCGGTAGATGCCAAACGCTCCTACGAGATTGTTGATGTGTAATCGATCGTGGCTGGCGGCGGTCCCTTATCTATACCTTCCGATTCATAAATGCGGGTTTGCTACTCCAGGAATATTGCAAGTAAGAATTGCGGTGCTCGACCAGGTAGTGAAGAAGCGATTTATCAAGCGCCCTCTCCGCGTTGTTGTTGAGCAAGTAGTACATAATATTTCGGCCTTCACAATCCGTCAGTGACAGATTTGCGCCATGTCTCTCAAGGCACTTGAACGATTCAAGGGAATCTAACATGGCAGCGAAATGAATCGGTGCGAGTTCGCGGCCAGGGTAATCGCCATTGACAGAACCACCACTGGCAAGGAGGCTTTCGATCATGTGGCTCCTCTCGTAGAGAATCGCAAAGCACAAAGGCGAAAGGCTCGAATCAATGGGTATGCGATTTGCCCCCAATTCGTAAAATTGTGTCAGTGCATCTACTTGGATTCTTGAAATCCATTTCAACAGGCCACTAATATTCACCTCTCTCCGGAGCAGCAGTTCAAGTCGAATAGGGTTGTCTTCGATGATTGCATCAAAAAGAAGATTTTTGCACCAATCCCTGTGAATAAGGGAGGATAGGTTCACTCCAGCTGCTAGAAGAACATTGATCTGACCGTCAATGCTACAATCCCTCAGGGTCCACATCCAGTGCGATCCAAAGGGTCTCGCGACAGACCTGAAAGTATTAGCAGCACAATCAACCAAAAACATCAGAACTTGGACATCAGCAGCACCGGCGGATCCACCAGTGTCATGAAAGTAGCATTCGATATTCGACAGGGATGACTTCGTGGCACCGAAAATCCTCAGGTAGCACCTAACATTCTCCACATCATATGACTTTAAGGCTTCCAGCAGACTTGGGCCAAGTAAAAGGCGTGCCTTAAATGATGCTGATGCTTCAAATCCAATCGACGCAAGAAGATCCATCAGATGCTCAGATTTCGAGAGGAACGCCATCTCAAGCGCCTTGGATGGAATATGTGTATCGGTGATTTCCGTGACTGCCCACAACTCGCCTCGCATGCTCACAGGCGAAGTCAGTACGATCTTGGTGAGAACCTCAACGACTGAATTTGCCGAGCGAATAACGGCATCTAGCAGGAGACGGCCGACGAAAGTTGGCAGAAGGCGATGTGTTCCGGATGTAGTCAACGCTGGGTATTGGGCACAACCTGAGAAGCTGAACTCAAGAACATCAGTGAATGATTGATCAGATGCTTTAAGCACACAGTGGTAGAGCCAACATTCCCAGTCCCCTGGGTTGGGCCAAATTTCAGTTGAGCGTCCACTAAATTCTCTGAGAGACTGTAGATCATCTTCAGAGCTTGTGGAGGAGAACTCGACAAAAGCCTTCGTGGCGTGTCCAAGATAATCGCCTATAACACCTTCGCGGGTATTTTTTGAGATGGTACGTAGTAAGGGGAGATTGTTTGTCAATAGCGCCCATCCGATTTGCAGGACAAAGGGGAATCCTAGACACTGAAATGGAATCGAATCCCACGGTCTGATATCGAATGAGTGTCTCTTTGCAAGGACCAGATTTTCGAAAAGGCAAAGATGGCGAGGGCTCCAAGGGCGAGATTCGCTCACATTCCCAATTATCGTGTTATGTTGCAACCAGTTCTCCGCCACGTACGACAGCAAGCGATACTTCGACTTGAGTGAGACCGCAGGCTTCCTCCACTTCAGCCCGCCAGCAACATATCGATCAAATTGGATATTGGTTGAAGTTTCCGGACTCCCACGAAGCCATTTCAGTGTTTTGACCAATTTTGCTGTCTGGGAATTTGGCGGAAGCATCGACCGCGTTCTCACTACGTCCTCCAAAGCGGCTAAATTTGAAGTAGTGGTGTCTTCGTACTGAGTGAGCTGCAACTCGAAGTCAGAGAAGGAGAGGTAGCCCACGCAAACTTTGCCGACCTCAATGTTGGCTTGTGCTCTAGTGAAGTGGAGCAATGGTGGTTTACATCCGTCCTCTTTGAGAAGATGCTGCTCCACAGTATAATGGGCTATTTGAACGCTATTCTCGTTGTCGTCGATGACAATGAGGTTTCCACACGCCCTTGCCAGTCGATTCAGGTCATTGGGAATTTTGGTATGATCAAAATGGTCATCTTCAATGGTGAAGGCAATTGCTTCTCGAAGTTCCTCAATTTCAAGGGGTCGTCTGGCACAAATGATCCACATAAACATCCTGTTGACGTATTCTCGCTGCTCGGCATTATCGATACGGGTGAGAAGGCGGTCATAGGTCTCGCCGAGGTTGCGAGGAAGGTTCTGCAATACCTTTCGAATACTACTGTCGGTCTCCGCACGGCACAAATCGTCGAGCTGGAATTTCACCCAAAGAAACCTGCCCGGGTATTAGTTAAAGACACTGGATAGAAAGGACTTATGTCCCACTCACATGCCCTTCGCTCCTTTGGAGAGAGCCCCAAAGATCTCTTCTTCAAGAGCAGGATCACCGATCACCAACTCTTTCCTATTGATCAGGTCTCGGATAGCGTGCTTGACATAGCAATCAATGTCACCAGCAACAACGTCGATTCCGATACGACGTTTAAACAGAGCAGCATCCGGTACTTGGGTTAAGTAACTCGTATCTTCTCGGCTGGCAACGAGGACTTTGATCATTGGTGGGGTTGCTCGTGTAGCGATGTCTCTGAGGTGGTGAAAAATGAGCTTTCGATCATTCTCATCGACCTCATCCAAACCATCAATTACAATGGTCGCTGACATGGCTCTTTCAATGGCTTTTAGCAGGAGATGCAAGACATCTTCCAGATCGACTGTCGAGTTATCCTGACAAATCCTCTCCAGAATTTCTAAGAGGGTTGTTGGCAACTCGCCTAAAGTGCGCAACAGTTGCAAAGCGAGGCTGCTGAAGATGTTGGCAGGATCTAATGTCCGTTTGTCTGCATGGTCACAATAATAGAACATTATATTTCGTCCAGTGTTTGAGTTGTCTTTTGCAAGCATTTCATCGATGAGACTCGACATGAGGACGGACTTGCCGCATCCAGCTTAGGTTGGTCAGCTCAAGAGGAACAGTAGAAGGAGTCAATGGATGACTCACGTATTCCATACAAGCAAAAGATCGCAGAGATTGGACAACTTGACCAGGCCTTATACTCGTCTGAAGATTTGAACCATTCCCCTGTTCCTTTGTGTCGAATTCTTTGCATGCGTCGATGCTTGTATTCGTTATCTGTTTTTGATAATGAGGACAGTAGAGTCCTCTGTCGGTTCTCTAAACCATGTCAGCCACAAGAGCTTCCAAATTGTGCGGGGCATGCTCACGTCGTTCTCTTGCCTCGGCTGCTGCGTGGTTTCTCACGACTAGGTCTCTAGCCTCTTTCTCCTCGATCATATGGCACAGTTCCGCTTCTTTGTCAACTGCCTTGCGATGCTTTCTGAATCTCACGATAGAATCTTCTAAATATACCTTCAAGGTTGGGGACAACGGCTGAAAGATCCTCTTCGCGGCCGACTTCTTCTGGTTTCTCAGCAGCGTCTTGAATTCCGTGCAGAGAGTAATAATGTCAAGATAAGCAACGGATAGTGCCTGCGTGAATCGTTGATGTTTCTCTGAATCAAAGATCCTCTGATAATCTCCTAGAATGTTCTCTTCAGTACAGTCGCTTCGTCGCCAAGGGTCAGCAGCACACTTACGGAACCGGGGCAGGATATCGCCGATGCGTCCAAACGTATCTACCATCCTGTCGTAGAATCGACCATGGCTGCTAGCTATCACTAGAACGACCCTAATGCTCCCCCAGATAGGTGCGAGGTACAGGGAGGAAATATTCGCAAACGTATCCATGGCCTTGCCATAATCACCGACCGCAGAGATGAGTGGCTGCATGCTTTCGAGTAGTGAGCGAGTCTTGCTGTCCCTATGATCATCTCTTTGGACGTTACTGGCGGCGTAAAAGATATTTTCTGCTGTGGCCTCAGTGAAGGTTGCCTTTTCTGCGTCATCCAGCCCTTCCAAGAAGCGGGCTTTTGCCTTCTCCCAAGCTCCAAGAGACCGCTGTGGCTCGACCTGTCCGAGCAGGGCAGCCTCCGAGGTGCTCGCCATCGTAAGTATCGGTATTGCTCATCAATGATAGCGGTGACGAGAGGCAGGAAACAGGACGAGATGAGATGAGTATTCGAGATTTGAGGCTGTGCTGGGATGGTTCGATGTCTCATGTTGTGGCTGCAGATGAAAGCCTTGCGATCGGCCTTGCGGGGTGTCATGATTGGCAGGCAATCTCGAGGCGGACAACAAAACGCCACTAAGTTTGCAAAGTCCTCAAGAGTCAAGACTGGGTAGGAATGTTCAATGTTCAGAAAGGGTTGGGGCTTTGGAAGGCAGTGGTCTTCAAATGACGGGCAGGAGTTTAGAGAGAAGCTTCTTAAATGGCCACCTGCACATAGGATAACAAGAAATGAGTGCCGGGGCTTTTGTCTCTCACGCTGCAATGATCAATAGAGATGGAAAATCAATCTTGCGAAGACTTAAATCTAGAGAGGAAAAGTTGGTTACGAAGACAATGGCATAAAGTATCAGGAATACAGGCATTAGGAAACATTTAGGCGCTCCAGGGTACAGATTAAGGTAGTAAACTCGCATAAGGCCCTATATTTCCAGGCCCTTCCCCTAATAGCAGCATTTAAGCCTTCAACCAGTTTTCAGGGCTTCTCCCCTGTGCCTACAAGGGACTCTTCGCTAAGGAGGCCTATCCCTTCGTCCGTCGCAAACTGTCCAGCGCTAGCAAGGGTGCTTGCCGCACTACAGGGGGGGCTCGCTAGGCTCCCGTAGCATAATAATTATGTACATTTACATATTAATTTATTAGTAATCTACATCGCTAGAATGAAATCGCATCCAGCACTCCCCCACCTTGCAGAGGTGTACATCACAGAACACACAGCCTCCAATTGAGCGTTTTGCCCTCCCTTCTATAGCTTTCCCAAGGACCTTCTGGCACCTTTGTTTATATAAACACCATGCGCACGTGCCCCTAGGACGCTGTTCCCAGTAGTGCAGGTGCGGGGCTTCAGGATTAAATACCCTTTTACCCCCTAGCCCCATCCATAAGCTATACAGCTTTGCTTTCTCTGAGAACCCTAAAAGCTTATAATAAAGCTCGATTCGGAATTGCAAGTACGTAAGGGGGCGTTCGTCTACCGTATGTAATTAATATAGCTGGTAACTGTTTATATAAGCTAAATCAATTAACTAGTAAAACAAGGGCCACCAGTTCCGGAACGTAGGCTTATGGGTTTCATACGATTCCCTGAACTGATTCGCAAGATCTACGCCTCCCATATACTGATTATAATAGTTAATAAAGTAAGGAATCGGAAGCTCCTTTACTGGTAAGTCCCTAAATATACCACGAACTAGTCGTCTATTTATCGACGTTTTTGCCGGACGCTTCCTCTTCTTCTCTCGGAAGTCCTCTACTTTATCTACCGTATAGATATTACTTAATCCCAAGACAATATTATTATCTTACTAAGCTAAGCAAAGTATATCGTTAACTACTACTACGAGGAGGGTATTCCATTCTAGCCTTTTCGCAAATCGCTTCTTAATTATCGATAATTCTAAAGGGAACTGCTTGTGCAGGCGTATAGTGCCTACTACACCGAATTTACAAGCTTGTAGCTCTGTAAATAAGGGGATCGAGGTAAAGTAATTATCTATATATATGGTAATATATCGCCGCGGGAGTGAAAGTGCAAGGCTTCGTACGAGACAGGCGGTTTTCGTGAGGTCTGGGAAGTTGAATACGTCTTATAAACCCTTCTCCCTTAAGCTCCACACCTAATTATATATATATCCGTGATCCGCAATTCCGTAGATCTTGTATCCTTGTTTAATTAGTTTCTTCGGTATCTTATAGGTATATAAGGATCTATAATAATTAGCGTAATAGCGGGGTAAGAGAAAGAGTAATATACCGGCCAAAAAAGCGTACCATAATTTCGTTAATACTCACTTCAGAGGAGGGTGAGTAGTACTTCTGAGAGGAGGCTTGAATCTTTGAAGTAAGTAGTTTAAGCTTATACCACTAGATCTTATTAGAAGGTAAGTGGTATCTATTCTGTTCGTCACTTTCAGGGTATGAAATGTGGCAATTGTGACGGCTGGCACCTCTACATAATCCGCCAGGGGCTAGGTATTAGGGGCTAGGGGCGAAACGCGGGACTAAGCTAGGGATCTTGGCAAGACTCTCTTAAAGGTCGAGGGACTCCTCCCTTCTTTGCCCCTTAGCTTAGTATTTTCAATACACGAGATTCTTTGAACCTTGAGCCTCGACTATTGTATTAATCCCGCCGTGACATAATACTAAGCTCACTCGACCCGGCCTATAGAGGCGATAGTAATACTCCCGATAAAGGACTAGGGTACTACGTCCTTAGGGGGCGAAGATAGCTATACTACCCTTAATATTCGGTATTCCTCCCGAATCTCAAAGAAAAGAAGAACAATAATCGGTTATGGTCCGCCGATTCAAAACAAAGAAAGACG